>CM026401.1:25250433-25313762 GCA_014843695.1 Archivesica marissinica
GCAATAATACAAGAGTACGAGATCCCACCTCCTATACCACATAGCATATAGCAAGAATACAAGAGTACAGGATCCCACCTCCTATACCACATAGCATATAGCAAGAATACAAGAGTACAGGATCACACCTCCTATACCACATAGCATATAGCAAGAATACAAGAGTACGAGATCACACCTCCTATACCACATAGCATATAGCAAGAATACAAGAGTACAGGATCCCACCTCCTATATCACATAGCATATAGCAATAATACAAGAGTACGAGATCACACCTCCTATACCACATAGCATATAGCAAAAATACTAGAGTACGGGATCCTACCTCCTATACCACATAGCATAGAGCAAGAATACCAGAGTACAGGATCCCACCTCCTATACCACATAGCATATTGCAAGATTATAAGAGTACGAGATCCCACATCCTATACCACATAGCATAAAGCAAGAATACCAGAGTACAGGATCCCACCTCCTATACCACATAGCATATAGCAAGAATATAAGAGTACGAGATCCCACCTCCTATACCACATAGCATAGAGCAAGAATACCAGAGTACAGGATCCCACCTCCTATACCACATAGCATATAGCAATAATACAAGAGTACGAGATCCCACCTCCTATACCACATAGCATATAGCAAGAATACAAGAGTACAGATCCCACCTCCTATACCACATAGCATATTGCAATAATACAGAGTACGAGATCCCACCTCCTATACCACATAGCATATAGCAAGAATCCAGAGTACGAGATCCCACCTCCTATACCACATAGCATATAGCAAGAATACAAGAGTACAGGATCCCACCTCCTATACCACATAGCATATAGCAAGAATACCAGAGTACAGGATCCCACCTCCTATACCACATAGCATATAGCAAGAATACAAGAGTACGAGATCCCACCTCCTATACCACATAGCATATAGCAATAATACAAGAGTACGAGATCCCACCTCCTATACCACATAGCATATAGCAAGAATACCAGAGTACAGGATCCCACCTCCTATACCACATAGCATATAGCAATAATACAAGAGTACAGGATCCCACCTCCTATACCACATAGCATATAGCAAGAATACAAGAGTACAGGATCCCACCTCCTATATCACATAGCATATAGCAAGAATACAAGAGTACATGATCCCACCTCCTATATCACATAGCATATAGCAAGAATACAATAGTACGAGATCCCACCTCCTATACCACATAGCATATAGCAAGAATACAGGAGTACGAGATCTCACCTCCTATACCACATGGCATATAGCAAGAATACCAGAGTACAGGATCCCACCTCCTATACCACATAGCATATAGCAACAATACCAGAGTACGGGATCCTACCTCCTATACCACATAGCATATAGCAAGAATACAAGAGTACAGGATCCCACCTCTTATACCACATAGCATATTGCAAGAATACAAGAGTACGAGATCCCACCTCCTATACCACATAGCATAAAGCAAGAATACCAGAGTACAGGATCCCACCTCCTATACCACATAGCATATAGCAAGAATATAAGAGTACGAGATCCCACCTCCTACACCACATAGCATAACGCAAGAATACCAGAGTAAAGGATCCCACCTCCTATACCACATAGCATATAGCAAGAATACCAGAGTACGGGATCCCACCTCCTATACCACATAGCATATAGCAAGAATACAAGAGTACGAGATCCCAACTCCTATACCACATAGCATATAGCAAGAATACAAGAGTACAAGATCCCACCTCCTATACCACATAGCATATAGCAAGAATACAAGAGTACAGGATCCCACCTCCTATACCACATAGCATATAACAATAATACAAGAGTACGAGATCACACCTCCTATACCACATAGCATATAGCAAGAATACAAGAGTACAGGATCCCACCTCCTATATCACATAGCATATAGCAAGAATACAAGAGTACGAGATCCCACCTCCTATACCACATAGCATATAGCAAGAATACAGAGTACAGGATCCCACCTCCTATACCACATAGCATATAGCAATAATACAAGAGTACGAGATCCCACCTCCTATACCACATAGCATATAGCAAGAATACAATAGTACGAGATCCCACCTCCTATACCACATAGCATATAGCAAGAATACAAGAGTACGAGATCCCACCTCCTATACCACATAGCATATAGCAAGAATACCAGAGTACAGGATCCCACCTCCTATACCACATAGCATATAGCAAGAATACAAGAGTACGAGATCCCACATCCTATACCACATAGCATATAGCAAGAATACCAGAGTACAGGATCCCACCTCCTATACAATAGCATATAGCAATAATACCAGAGTACGAGATCACACCTCCTATACCACATAGCATATAGCAAGAATACAAGAGTACAGGATCCCACCTCCTATACCACATAGCATATAGCAAGAATATAAGAGTACGAGATCCCACCTCCTATATCACATAGCATATAGCAAGAATACCAGAGTACAGGATCCCACCTCCTATACCACATAGCATATAGCAATAATACAAGAGTACGGGATCCCACCTCCTATACCACATAGCATATAGCAATAATACAAGAGTACTAGATCACACCTCCTATACCACATAGCATATAGCAAGAATATAAGAGTACGAGATCCCACCTCCTATACCACATAGCATAGAGCAAGAATACCAGAGTACAGGATCCCACCTCCTATACCACATAGCATATAGCAAGAATATAAGAGTACGAGATCCCACCTCCTATACCACATAGCATAGAGCAAGAATACCAGAGTACAGGATCCCACCTCCTATACCACATAGCATATAGCAAGAATACAAGAGTACGAGATCCCACCTCCTATACCACATAGCATAGAGCAAGAATACCAGAGTACAGGATCCCACCTCCTATACCACATAGCATATAGCAATAATACAAGAGTACAGGATCCCACCTCCTATACCACATAGCATATAGCAATAATACAAGAGTACGGGATCCCACCTCCTATACCACATTGCATATAGCAGAATACAAGAGTACAGGATCCCACCTCCTATATCACATAGCATATAGCAAGAATACAAGAGTACGAGATCCCACCTCCTATACCACATAGCATATTGCAAGAATACCAGAGTACGAGAGATCCCACCTCCTATACCACATAGCATATAGCAATAATACAAGAGTACGAGATCCCACCTCCTATACCACATAGCATATAGCAAGAATATAAGAGTACGAGATCCCACCTCCTATACCACATAGCATAGAGCAAGAATACCAGAGTACAGGATCCCACCTCCTATACCACATAGCATATAGCAAGAATATAAGAGTACGAGATCCCACCTCCTATACCACATAGCATAGAGCAAGAATACCAGAGTACAGGATCCCACCTCCTATACCACATAGCATATAGCAAGAATACAAGAGTACGAGATCACACCTCCTATACCACATAGCATATAGCAATAATACAAGAGTACGGATCCCACCTCCTATACCACATAGCATATAGCAAGAATACCAGAGTACAGATCCCACCTCCTATACCACATAGCATATAGCAAGAATATAAGAGTACGAGATCCAATCCACCTCCTATACCACATAGCATATAGCAAGAATACAAGAGTACAGGATCCCACCTCCTATACCACATAGCATATAGCAATAATACAAGAGTACAGGATCCCACCTCCTATACCACATAGCATATAGCAAGAATACAAGAGTACGAGATCCCACCTCCTATACCACATAGCATATAGCAAGAATACAAGAGTACGGGATCTCACCTCCTATACCACATGGCATATAGCAAGAATACCAGAGTACAGGATCCCACCTCCTATACCACATAGCATATAGCAATAATACAGAGTACGAGATCCACCTCCTAACCACATAGCATATAGCAATAATACAAGAGTACAGGATCCCACCTCCTATATCACATAGCATATAGCAAGAATACAAGAGTACATGATCCCACCTCCTATATCACATAGCATATAGCAAGAATACAATAGTACGAGATCCCACCTCCTATACCACATAGCATATAGCAAGAATACAGGAGTACGAGATCTCACCTCCTATACCACATGGCATATAGCAAGAATACCAGAGTACAGGATCCCACCTCCTATACCACATAGCATATAGCAATAATACAAGAGTACGAGATCACACCTCCTATACCACATAGCATATAGCAACAATACCAGAGTACGGGATCCTACCTCCTATACCACACAGCATATAGCAAGAATACAAGAGTACAGGATCCCACCTCTTATACCACATAGCATATTGCAAGAATACAAGAGTACGAGATCCCACCTCCTATACCACATAGCATATTGCAAGAATATAAGAGTACGAGATCCCACATCCTATACCACATAGCATAAAGCAAGAATACCAGAGTAAAGGATCCCACCTCCTATACCACATAGCATATAGCAAGAATATAAGAGTACGAGATACCACCTCCTACACCACATAGCATAACGCAAGAATACCAGAGTAAAGGATCCCAACTCCTATACCACATAGCATATAGCAAGAATATAAGAGTACGAGATACCACCTCCTATACCACATAGCATATAGAAAGAATACCAGAGTACGGGATCCCACCTCCTATACCACATAGCATATTGCAATAATACAAGAGTACGAGATCACACCTCCTATACCACATAGCATATAGCAACAATACCAGAGTACGGGATCCTACCTCCTATATCACATAGCATATAGCAAGAATACAATAGTACGAGATCCCACCTCCTATACCACATAGCATATAGCAAGAATACAAGAGTACAGGATCCCACCTCCTATATCACATAGCATATTGCAATAATACAAGAGTACAGGATCCCACCTCTTATACCACATAGCATATAGCAAGAATATAAGAGTACGAGATCCCACCTCCTATACCACATAGCATAGAGCAAGAATACCAGAGTACAGGATCCCACCTCCTATACCACATAGCATATAGCAATAATACAAGAGTACGAGATCCCACCTCATATACCACATAGCATATAGCAAGAATACCAGAGTACAGGATCCCACCTCCTATACCACATAGCATATAGCAATAATACAAGAGTACGAGATCACACCTCCTATACCACATAGCATATAGCAAGAATACCAGAGTACGGGATCCCACCTCCTATACCACATAGCAGATAGCAAGAATACAAGAGTACAGGATCCCACCTCCTATACCACATAGCATATAGCAAGAATACAATAGTACGAGATCACACCTCCTATACCACATAGCATATAGCAAGAATACAAGAGTACAGGATCCCACCTCCTATATCACATAGCATATTGCAATAATACAAGAGTACGAGATCCCACCTCCTATACCACATAGCATATAGCAAGAATACAAGAGTACGAGGATCCCACCTCCTATACCACATAGCATATAGCAAGAATATAAGAGTACGAGATCCCACCTCCTATACCACATAGCATAAGCAAGAATACAGAGTACGGATCCACCTCCTATACGTTCAAGAGTACAGGATCCCACCTCCTATACCACATAGCATATAGCAAGAATATAAGAGTACGAGATCCCACCTCCTATACCACATAGCATATAGCAAGAATACCAGAGTACGGGATCCCACCTCCTATACCACATAGGTACCTCCTATACACATAGCATATAGCAAGAATATAAGAGTACGAGATCCCACCTCCTATACCACATAGCATAGAGCAAGAATACCAGAGTACAGGATCCCACCTCCTATACCACATAGCATATAGCAAGAATACAAGAGTACGAGATCCCACCTCCTATACCACATAGCATATAGCAAGAATACCAGAGTACAGGATCCCACCTCCTATACCACATAGCATAGAGCAAGAATACAAGAGTACGAGATCACACCTCCTATACCACATAGCATATAGCAATAATACAAGAGTACGAGATCACACCTCCTATACCACATAGCATATAGCAAGAATACAAGAGTACAGGATCCCACCTCCTATACTGTCACATAGCATAAGCAAATATGTAGAGTACGATCCCACCTCCTATACCACATAGCATATAGCAAGAATACAAGAGTACGAGATCCACCTCCTATACCACATAGCATATAGCAAGAATACCAGAGTACAGGATCCCACCTCCTATACCACATAGCATATAGCAATAATACAGAGTACGAGATCCCACCTCCTATACCACATAGCATATAGCAAGAATACAAGAGTACAGATCCCACCTCCTATACCACATAGCATATAGCAAGAATACAAGAGTACGAGATCCCACCTCCTATACCACATAGCATATAGCAAGAATACAAGAGTACGAGATCCCACCTCCTATACCACATAGCATATAGCAAGAATACCAGAGTACGGGATCCCACCTCCTATACCACATAGCATATAGCAAGAATACAAGAGTACGGGATCCCACCTCCTATACCACATAGCATATAGCAAGAATACAAGAGTACAGGATCCCACCTCCTATACCACATAGCATATAGCAAGAATACAAGAGTACGATCACCTCCTATACCACATAGCATAGCAAGAATACAAGAGTACGAGATCCCACCTCCTATACCACATAGCATATTGCAAGAATATAAGAGTACGAGATCCCACATCCTATACCACATAGCATAAAGCAAGAATACCAGAGTAAAGGATCCCACCTCCTATACCACATAGCATATAGCAAGAATATAAGAGTACGAGATACCACCTCCTATACCACATAGCATAACGCAAGAATACCAGAGTAAGGATCCCACTCCTATACCACATAGCATATAGCAAGAATATAAGAGTACGAGATCCCACCTCCTATACCACATAGCATATAGCAAGAATACCAGAGTACGGATCCACCTCCTATACCACATAGCATATGCAAATACAAGAGTACGAGATCCCACCTCCTATACCACATAGCATATAGCAAGAATACAAGAGTACAGGATCCCACCTCCTATATCACATAGCATATAGCAATAATACAAGAGTACGAGATCACACCTCCTATACCACATAGCATATAGCAAGAATACCAGAGTACGAGATCCCACCTCCTATACCACATAGCATATAGCAAGAATACAAGAGTACAGGATCCCACCTCTTATACCACATAGCATATAGCAAGAATATAAGAGTACGAGATCCCACCTCCTATACCACATAGCATAGAGCAAGAATACCAGAGTACAGGATCCCACCTCCTATACCACATAGCATATAGCAATAATACAAGAGTACGAGATCCCACCTCATATACCACATAGCATATAGCAAGAATACCAGAGTACAGGATCCCACCTCCTATACCACATAGCATATAGCAATAATACAAGAGTACGAGATCACACCTCCTATACCACATAGCATATAGCAAGAATACCAGAGTACGGGATCCCACCTCCTATACCACATAGCAGATAGCAAGAATACAAGAGTACAGGATCCCACCTCCTATACCACATAGCATATAGCAAGAATACAATAGTACGAGATCACACCTCCTATACCACATAGCATATAGCAAGAATACAAGAGTACAGGATCCCACCTCCTATATCACATAGCATATTGCAATAATACAAGAGTACGAGATCACACCTCCTATACCACATAGCATATAGCATATATACTAGAGTACGGGATCCTACCTCCTATACCACATAGCATAGAGCAAGAATACCAGAGTACAGGATCCCACCTCCTATACCACATAGCATATTGCAAGATTATAAGAGTATGAGATCCCACATCCTATACCACATAGCATAAAGCAAGAATACCAGAGTACAGGATTCCACCTCCTATACCACATAGCATATAGCAAGAATATAAGATTACGAGATCCCACCTCCTACACCACATAGCATAGAGCAAGAATGCCAGAGTACAGGATCCCACCTCCTATACCACATAGCATATAGCAATAATACAAGAGTACGAGATCACACCTCCTATACCACATAGCATATAGCAAGACTACCAGAGTACGGGATCCCACCTCCTATACCACATAGCAGGGATCCCACCTCCTATACCACATAGCAGATAGCAAGAATATAAGAGTACAGGATCCCACCTCCTATACCACATAGCATATAGCAATAATACAAGAGTACAGGATCCCACCTCCTATACCACATAGCATATAGCAAGAATACAAGAGTACGAGATCCCACCTCCTATATCACATAGCATATAGCAAGAATACAAGAGTACAGGATCCCACCTCCTATATCACATAGCATATAGCAAGAATACAAGAGTACAGTATCCCACCTCCTATATCACATAGCATATTGCAATAAAACAAGAGTACGAGAACACACTTCCTATACCACATAGCATATAGCAACAATACCAGAGTACGAGATCCTAACTCCTATACCACATAGCATATAGCAAGAATACAAGATTACAGGATACCAACTCCTATACCACATAGCATATAGCAAGAATATAAGAGTACGAGATCACACCTCCTATACCACATAGCATATAGCAAGAATATAAGAGTACGAGATCCCAGCTCCTATACCACATAGCATAGAGCAAGAATACCAGAGTACAGAATCCCACCTCCTATATCACATAGCATATAGCAAGACTACCAGAGTACGGGATCCCACCTCCTATACCACATAGCATATAGCAAGAATACAATAGTACAGGATCCCACCTCCGATATCACATAGCATATAGCAAGAATACCAGAGTACAAGATAACACCTCCTATACCACATAGCATATAGCAAGAATATAAGAGTACGAGATCCCAGCTCCTATACCACATAGCATAGAGCAAGAATACCAGCGTACAGAATCCCACCTCCTATATCACATAGCATATAGCAAGACTACCAGAGTACGGAATCCCACCTCCTATACCACATAGCATATAGCAAGAATACCAGAGTACAGGATCCCACCTCCTATACCACATAGCATATAGCAAGAATACAAGAGTACGAGATCCCACCTCCTATACCACATAGAATATTGCAAATTTACAAGAGTACGAGAGGGGTTCCCACCTCCTATACCACATAGCATATAGCAAGAATATAAGAGTACGAGATCCCAGCTCCTATACCACATAGCATATAGCAAGAATATAAGAGTACGAGATCCCAGCTCCTATACCACATAGCATAGAGCAAGAATACCAGAGTACAGGATCCCACCTCCTATACCACATAGCATATAGCAGGAATATAAGCGTACGAGATCCCAGCTCCTATACCACATAGCATAGAGCAAGAATACCAGAGTACAGGATCCCACTTCCTATACCACATAGCATATAGCAAGAATACAAGAGTACGAGATCCCACCTCCTATACCACATAGCATATAGCAATAATACAAGAGTACGAGATCCCACCTCCTATACCACATAGCATATAGCAATAATACCAGAGTACGGGATCCCATCTCATATACCACATAGCATATAGCAATAATACCAGAGTACATGATCCCACCTCCTATACCACATAACATATAGCAATAATACAAGAGTACGAGATCACACCTCCTATACCACATAGCATATAGCAATAATACAAGAGTACGAGATCCCACCTCCTATACTACATAACATATAGCAAGAATATAAGAGTACCTGATCCCAGCTCCTATACCACATAGCATATAGCAAGAATATAAGAGTACGAGATCCCAGCTCCTATACCACATAGCATAGAGCAAGAATTCCAGAGTACAGGATCCCACCTCCTATATCACATAGCATATAGGAAGAATAAAAGAGTACGAGATCCCACCTCCTATACCACATAGCATAGAGCAAGAATACCAGAGTACAGGATCCCACCTCCTATACCACATAGCATATTGCAAGATTACCAGAGTACGAGAGGGGTTCCCACCTCCTATACTACATAGCATATAGCAAGAATATAAGAGTACGAGATCACACCTCCTATACCACATAGCATAGAGCAAGAATACCAGAGTACAGGATCCCACCTCCTATACCACATAGCATATAGCAAGAATACTAGTGTACGAGATCCCACATCCCATACCACATAGCATATAGCAATAAAACCAGAGTACGGGATCCCACCTCATATACCACATAACATATAGTAATAATACAAGAGTACGAGATCCCACCTCCTATACCACATAGCAGATAGCAAGAATACAAGAGTACAGGATCCCACCTCCTATACCACATAGCATATAGCAATAATACAAGAGTACGATATCACACCTCCTATGCCACATAGCATATAGCAAGAATACAAGAGTACAGGATCCCACCTCCTATATCACATAGCATATAGCAATAATACAAGAGTACGAGATCACACCTCCTATACCACATAGCATATAGTATCTATACAGAGTATGGGATCCCACCTCCTATACCACATAGCATATAGCAATAATACAAGAGTACGATATCACACCTCCTATGCCACATAGCATATAGCAAGAATACAAGAGTACAGGATCCCACCTCCTATATCACATAGCATATTGCAAGAATACAAGAGTACGAGATCCCACCTCCTATACCACATAGCATATAGCAAGAATACCAGAGTACGAGATCACACCTCCTATACCACATAGCATATAGCAAGAATGCCAGAGTACAGGATCCCACCTCCTATACCACATATCATATAGCAATAATACAAGATTACGATATCACACCTCCTATACCACATAGCATATAGCAAGAATACCAGAGTACGAGATCACACCTCCTATACCACATAGCATATAGCAAGAATACAAGAGTACAGGATCCCACCTCCTATATCACATAGCATATAGCAAGAATACAAGAGTACAGGATCCCACCTCCTATACCACATAGCATATAGCAACAATACCAGAGTACGAGATCCTACCTCCTATACCACATAGCATATAGCAAGAATACAAGAGTACAGGATCCCACCTCTTATACCACATAGCATATAGCAAGAATATAAGAGTACGAAATCCCACCTCCTATACCACATAGCATAGAGCAAGAATACCAGAGTACAGGATCCCACCTCCTATACCACATAGCATATAGCAATATTACAAGAGTACGAGATCCCACCTCCTATACCACATAGCATATAGCAAGAATACCAGAGTACAGGATCCCACCTCCTATACCACATAGCATATAGCAATAATACAAGAGTACAGGATCCCACCTCCTATATCACATAGCATATAGCAAGAATACAAGAGTACAGGATCCCACCTCCTATATCACATAGCATATTGCAATAATACAAGAGTACGAGATCACACCTCCTATACCACATAGCATATAGCAACAATACCAGAGTACGAGATCCTACCTCCTATACCACATAGCATATAGCAAGAATACAAGAGTACGAGATCCCACCTCCTATACCACATAGCATAGAGCAAGAATACCAGAGTACAGGATCCCACCTCCTATACCACATAGCATATAGCAAGAATAACAGAGTACAGGATCCCACCTCCTATACCACATAACATATAGCAATAATACAAGAGTACGAGATCACACCTCCTATACCACATAGCATATAGCAAGAATACAATAGTACGAGATCCCACCTCCTACACCACATAGCATAGAGCAAGAATGCCAGAGTACAGGATCCCACCTCCTATACCACATAGCATATAGCAATAATACAAGATTACGATATCACACCTCCTATACCACATAGCATATAGCAAGAATACCAGAGTACGAGATCCCACCTCCGATACCACATAGCATATAGCAAGAATACAAGAGTACAGGATCCCACCTCATATATCACATAGCATATAGCAAGAATACAAGAGTACAGGATCCCACCTACTATATCACATAGCATATAGCAAGAATGCCAGAGTACAGGATCCCACCTCCTATACCACATAGCATATAGCAAGAATACAATAGTACGAGATCCCACCTCCTACACCACATAGCATAGAGCAAGAATGCCAGAGTACGAGATCACACCTCCTATACCACATAGCATATAGCAAGAATACAAGAGTACAGGATCCCACCTCCTATATCACATAGCATATAGCAAGAATACAAGAGTACAGGATCCCACCTCCTATACCACATAGCATATAGCAACAATACCAGAGTACGAGATCCTACCTCCTATACCACATAGCATATAGCAAGAATACAAGAGTACAGGATCCCACCTCTTATACCACATAGCATATAGCAAGACTATAAGAGTACGAGATCCCACCTCCTATACCACATAGCATAGAGCAAGAATACCAGAGTACAGGATCCCACCTCCTATACCACATAGCATATAGCAATAATACAAGAGTACGAGATCCCACCTCCTATACCACATAGCATATAGCAAGAATACCAGAGTACAGGATCCCACCTCTTATACCACATAGCATATAGCAATAATACAAGAGTACAGGATCCCACCTCCTATATCACATAGCATATAGCAAGAATACAAGAGTACAGGATCCCACCTCCTATATCACATAGCATATTGCAATAATACAAGAGTACGAGATCACACCTCCTATACCACATAGCATATAGCAAGAATACCAGAGTACGAGATCCCACCTCCTATACCACATAGCATATAGCAAGAATACAAGAGTACGAGATCCCACCTCCTATACCACATAGCATAGAGCAAGAATACCAGAGTACAGGATCCCACCTCCTATACCACATAGCATATAGCAAGAATACCAGAGTACAGGATCCCACCTCCTATACCACATAACATATAGCAATAATACAAGAGTACGAGATCACACCTCCTATACCACATAGCATATAGCAAGAATACAATAGTACGAGATCCCACCTCCTACACCACATAGCATAGAGCAAGAATGCCAGAGTACAGGATCCCACCTCCTATACCACATAGCACATAGCAATAATACAAGATTACGATATCACACCTCCTATACCACATAGCATATAGCAAGAATACCAGAGTACGAGATCCCACCTCCGATACCACATAGCATATAGCAAGAATACAAGAGTACAGGATCCCACCTCATATATCACATAGCATATAGCAAGAATACAAGAGTACAGGATCCCACCTCCTATATCACATAGCATATAGCAAGAATACAAGAGTACAGGATCCCACCTCCTATACCACATAGCATATAGCAACAATACCAGAGTACGAGATCCTACCTCCTATACCACATAGCATATAGCAAGAATACAAGAGTACATGATCCCACCTCTTATACCACATAGCATATAGCAAGAATATAAGAGTACGAGATCACACCTCCTATACCACATAGCATAGAGCAAGAATACAAGAGTACAGGATTCCACCTCCTATATCACATAGCATATAGGAAGAATATAAGAGTACGAGATCCCACCTCCTATACCACATAGCATAGAGCAAGAATACCAGAGTACAGGATCCCACCTCCTATACCACATAGAATATAGCAAGAATACAAGAGTACGAGATCCCACCTCCTATACCACATAGCATATTGCAAGATTACCAGAGTACGAGAGGGGTTCCCACCTTCTATACTACATAGCATATAGCAATAATACAAGAGTACGAGATCACACCTCCTATACCACATAGCATATAGCAATAGTACCAGAGTACGGGATCCCACCTCCTATACGACATAACATATAGCAATAATACAAGAGTACGAGATCCCAGCTCCTATACCACATAGCATATAGCAAGAATACCAGAGTACAGGATCCCACCTCCTATACCACATAGCATATAGCAAGAATACCAGAGTAC
The DNA here is from genome assembly GCA_014843695.1 of Archivesica marissinica. Lineage (NCBI taxonomy): Eukaryota > Metazoa > Mollusca > Bivalvia > Venerida > Vesicomyidae > Archivesica > Archivesica marissinica. The sequence continues at coordinate 25,264,318 of CM026401.1, forward strand.
GGGATCCCACCTCCTATACCACATAGCATATAGCAGGAATACAAGAGTACGGGATCCCACCTCATATACCACATAACATATAGCAAGAATACCATAGTACAGGATCCCACCTCCTATACCACATAACATATAGCAAGAATACCAGAGTACAGGATCCCACCTCCTATACCACATAGCATATAGCAAGAATACCAGAGTACGGGATCCCACCTCCTATACCACATAGCATATAGCAGGAATACAAGAGTACGGGATCCCACCTCATATACCACATAACATATAGCAAGAATACCAGAGTACAGGATCCCACCTCCTATACCACATAGCATATAGCAAGAATACCAGAGTACAGGATCCCACCTCCTATACCACATAGCATATAGCAAGAATACCAGAGTACAGGATCCCACTTCCTATACCACATAACATATAGCAAGAATACCAGAGTACAGGATCCCACCTCCTATACCACATAGCATATAGCAAGAATACCAGAGTACAGGATCCCACTTCCTATACCACATAGCATATAGCAAGAATACAAGAGAACGAGATCCCACATCCTATACCACATAGCATATAGCAATAATACCAGAGTACGGGATCCCACCTCATATACCACATAACATATAGCAATAATACCAGAGTACAGGATCCCACCTCCTATACCACATAGCATAGAGCAAGAATACAAGAGTACAGGATCCCACTTCCTATACCACATAGCATATAGCAAGAATACAAGAGAACGAGATCCCACCTCCTATACCACATAACATATAGCAATAATACAAGAGTACAGGATCCCACCTCTTATACCACATAGCATATAGCAAGAATACCAGAGTACGAGAGGGGTTCCCACCTCCTATACCACATAGCATATAGCAAGAATATAAGAGTACGAGATCCCACCTCCTATACCACATAGCATAGAGCAAGAATACAAGAGTACGAGAGGGGTTCCCACCTCCTATACTACATAGCATATAGCAAGAATATAAGAGTACGAGAGCCCAGCTCCTATACCACATAGCATATAGCAAGAATATAAGAGTACGGGATCCCACCTCATATACCACATAACATATAGCAATAATACCAGAGTACGAGATCACACCTCCTATACCACATAGCATATAGCAAGATTACCAGAGTACAGGATCCCACCTCCTATACCACATAGCATATAGCAAGAATACCAGAGTACGGGATCCCACCTCCTATACCACATAGCATATAGCAAGAATACAAGAGTACAGGATCCCACCTCCTATATCACATAGCATATAGCAAGAATACCAGAGTACAGGATCCCACCTCCTATACCACATAGCATATAGCAAGAATACAAAAGTACGAGATCCCACCTCCTATACCACATAGAATATTACAAGATTACCAGAGTACGAGAGGGGTTCCCACCTCCTATACCACATAGCATATAGCAAGAATATAAGAGTACGGGATCCCACCTCATATACCACATAACATATAGCAATAATACCAGAGTACGAGATCACACCTCCTATACCACATAGCATATAGCAAGAATACCAGAGTACAGGATCCCACCTCCTATACCACATAGCATATAGCAAGAATACCAGAGTACGGGATCCCACCTCCTATACCACATAGCATATAGCAAGAATACAAGAGTACAGGATCCCACCTCCTATATCACATAGCATATAGCAAGAATACCAGAGTACAGGATCCCACCTCCTATACCACATAGCATATAGCAAGAATACAAAAGTACGAGATCCCACCTCCTATACCACATAGAATATTACAAGATTACCAGAGTACGAGAGGGGTTCCCACCTCCTATACCACATAGCATATAGCAAGAATATAAGAGTACGAGATCCCACCTCCTATACCACATAGCATAGAGCAAGAATACCAGAGTACAGGATCCCACCTCCTATACCACATAGCATAGAACAAGAATACCAGAGTACAGGATCCCACCTCCTATACCACATAGCATATAGCAAGAATATAAGAGTACGAGATGCCACCTCCTATACCACATAGAATATAGCAATAATATAAGAGTACGAGATCCCACCTCCTATACCACATAGCATAGAGCAAGAATACCAGAGTACAGGATCCCACCTCCTATACCACATAGCATATAGCAAGAATACCAGAGTACAGGATCCCACTTCCTATACCTCATAGCATATAGCAAGAATACAAGAGTACAGGATCCCACCTCCTATACCACATAGCATATAGCAATAATACAAGAGTACAGGATCCAACCTCCTATACCACATTGCATATAGCAATAATACAAGAGTACGAGATCACGCCTCCTATACCACATAGCATATAGCAATAATACAAGAGTACGAGATCCCACCTCCTATACCACATACACAATTACACTATGCAAAGAGGCCCCCTCCCCCACACGCACAAGATGCAGAGAGGCCCCCGCCCCCACAAGTACACTATACATAGAGGCCCCCGCCCCCACAAGTACAAGATGCAGAGAGGCCCCTCCCCACAAGTACTCTATACAGAGAAGCCCCTCCCCCACAAGTACAAGATGCAGAGAGGGCCCCTCCCCCACAAGTACACTATACAGAGAGGCCCCCTCCCCCACACGTACACTATACAGAGAGGCCCAGCCCCACAAGTACAAGATGCAGAGATGCCCCCCCCGTCCCCACAAGTACACTATACAGAGAGGCCCCCTCCCCCACAAGAACACTATACAGAGAGTCACCCTCCCCACATGTACACTATACAGAGAAGCCCCCTCCCCCACAAGTACACTATACAGAGAGGCCCCCTCCCCCACAAGTACAAGATGCAGAGAGGCCCCCTCCCCCACAAGTACACTATACAGAGTGGCCCTCTCTCCCACAAGTACAAGATGCAGAGAGGCCCCCTCCCCCACAAGTACACTATACAGAGAGGCCCCGTCCCCCACAAGTACAAGATGCAGAGAGGCCCTCTCCCCCACAAGTACACTATGCATAGAGGCCCCCGCCCCGACAAGTACAATATGCAGAGAGGCCCCCGCCCCAACAAGTACACTATTCAGAGAGGCCCCCGCCCCCACAAGTACACTATACAGAGAGCCCCCGCCCCCACAAGTACAAGATGCAGAGAGGCCCCCGCCCCCACAAGTACACTATTCAGAGAGGCCCCGTCCCCCACAAGTACAAGATGTAGAGAGGCCCCCGCCCCCACAAGTACACTATACAGAGAGGCCCCGTCCCCCACAAGTACAAGATGCAGAGAGGCCACCGCCCCCACAAGTACACTATTCAGAGAGGCCCCCGCCCCCACAAGTACAAGATGTAGAGAGGTCCCCCTATCATACGAAAAACCAAATTGTTTCAACAGTTACTCTTCTATCTTCAAGAATATATTCATGAAGTTCAGCCACTTTCGTTTTATTTGTAACAGTCATTGGCCTGCCAGTACGCTTATCATCTTCGGTTGTTTCTCTACCGTCCTTAAAGCGATTTACTCACCTTGAAATAGCATCATTCGATAAACAAGAGTGTCCCTCATAAACTGTATGCAAATTCTCCCGAATGTTTTTTATTTTTTTTATTTTATTGTTTTTTATTCCTCATAATTTCATAGTAATATTAACATAATATATATATACAGATAAGTACTAGCATGACAGTATCAACGTTATGCATTACTTAATATAGTATGTGCATAGTCATTATTATAAACAAATGAGGTTTTTATATATGTTGTGGGGGGACTATAAAAATATGTTTATGGGATCAGTGTAGACATGAAAATTAATGTCGACCAAAAGAGATTATATAAGATGTTTATGTAAACCGTTATGATTGATATGTGTAGTAATATGGGTAGCTATCGTTGGGGATTGGTGTAGGGGGCACTGATAGAGAATGATAAAGATGGATAGTGGAATGGAGATAGGAAGGATCCTTATATATTATATTGTATATTCTGTGTTCATTTAAGTATTTTTAGATTTCAATATGACACGTAATAATTGACTTGTCATATTCCTGACTGAAAAAAGTATTTCCATTTATTGTCATACATTTCCATTTTATCTTTAATTGTTGCAATGGTTTCTTCGAGTTTTATAGTTTGATTCAGATATAGATTAAACATGCTAATTGGTGGTATTTCTGAATTACATTTACACTTGAAAATAAAGTATTTTGCTAATAGAATGACAGGTTTTGATTTACTAGAATTTGCATTATTTGCATTGCAGAATGATATATTCTCATAGGATAGATTTGATAACAGTTCCAATCTTCTAGAATGTAGAAGTAATTTTTATTTCAGACCAAAATGGTTGCACAATATTACATTCCCAAAACATATGTTTATTTGAGTCTATTGACATCAGACAAAACTCGCAGAGATTAAATGGTTTTAGTTTATATTTGAATAAAAAAGAGTTATTCGGCACAATTCGCATTAGATATTTATATTGGAATGCCCTAAGTTTTGTACTTATTGAAAATATTTGCTTCCATTCTATATCTTGTTTGTCTAATTCATTTTCCCATTTAATAATGTGTTTCAATTGTGTTAACCTCATTGCTTCAATTTGTTTATTATATAATATTTTATTAATATTTTTTAATAATAATATTTTGTTAATTAGATAGCTTTGTATGTTGTTGTCTGCTACTTCTGTCTTCAGCCTTATTTTCCATTCATTTTTTATGTTTCCTATTAATGTGTAGTATTTCATAAAATCTCTATTGTCTATATTGTATAAAGCTATAATGTTATCAAAAGTGTAAAAGTCTTTTATTCTATAATCATATATATGATGTGTGAACATAATTCCTTTATTAAACCATTCCTTGTAGAAAAATGGATTACTTTTTAATAACAAATCTCCTCCATACTTCTCTAGTTTAGCGTTGTATGCTAGTTTTAAGTGGCTCTGTTTACCTTTTAGTCGTTTAAGCCATGAACATTTCAAGGAATTTATTAATAATTTTAAGCCCGAAATTTTCGTATGTTTGTATGATATGTCACGTGATGTAAGCGGTAATGGTCGCTTTTTTTGAGCTGGTGAAAATCAATGTGAAAAATGGAAATAGTGAGCGTATAATAATACAAATATTTATTAATTTGGATATATTATTTAGTATAAACATGTTCTACAATGACTGGTGGAAATAAAAAACGTAAAGATCGGAATAGTAGTGGTAATGAAAGTGATAAACATAACAGCACCAAACTTTTCAAGCAAAGAGGCGCGTCGGAGGAGAAAGAGCAACAAGTTGTAGTAAGTGAAATACTGAGCCAAACTAACTCCATTTTGTATGATAATGATAAAGCAGACAGTGATTGTGTAAACTAAATGATATAGTGATTATACCACCAAAATCAAAACCAGACACTATGGCAGAGGGTAGTACCAGGATGCAGGAGACAACGAACGCTGATTTATTGGTTTATTTAAAGAGAATAGAGGGGAGACTAGGGAATGTAGAGAAAAGGCTAGAAACATTAGATCTTCTGGAGCAGAAAGTGGAGTCATTCGACCAGGAATTTAAAAAGTTATGGATTTCCATGGAAAACAGGTCTAAAAGGGTCGAAGAGAGAGTTACTACGGTGGAAGAGAAGGCGGAGAGCATTGACTTTGAAGTGAGTACGAATTCCAGCAAAATTATTTCACTACAGAAAGAAAATGTTGAGTTAAAAAAGATAACGTTGTGTATTTGCAATCGCAATCAATGAGAAATAATTTGATATTCACAAACATACAGGAGGCCAAGGCTGGGGTAACGGAGAACATTGAGGCCAAACTGAGGACACATATGATTGATAATATGAACATTGCAAAGGATTTAGCGGACAGCATTGGATTAGAACGTGTTCATAGGATGGGGCAGGTTTATAGAGACAAGAACAGAAATGTAGTGGCAACATTTACATTATTTAAAGATAGAGAAATGGTTCGCAGAAAGTGGAAAGAACTGGAGGGTACACTATTTGCAGTGTTTGAACAATTCCCAAGGGAGATAATCGAGAAGCGGAGGAAGTTACAACCGAAGGTAAAAAGCAACAGAGAGAAAGGGGACAGGGCGTGGATCGCGTACGATACGCTGTACGTGAACGGTAAACCGGTTCGAGACTAGGAGCACGCAGGGGGTGAACTTCGCATCCTATCCTGGAACATTAATGGATTTACCCGTAGTAAGAGAGACAGTGATGACTTTTTAAATTTACTATGTAACAATGATATATGTTTCCTTTATGAATCATGGACAAATTCTTGTAGCGATATTTCCTTAAGCGGGTATGTTTCTCATAATTTTTATAGGAAATTCCAGCATCGTAATGCTCGACGTTGTAGCGGTGGGGTTATTTTATATTATAAGGACACACTGAAAGATGGTATTGAAATTGTTAAAAATTATTCTGATACTATTATCTGGATAAAACTTGATCGAAACTTTTTCCATTTAAATGACGATGTCTATATATGTGGTACTTATATCTGGTGTGAAGATTCCCCTGCCTATAATACTGTTAATGTCGATCTATTCGAGATTTTAGAAGAAGATACTATATCATTTAGTAACTTGGGATCTGTATATGTCACAGGCGATTGTAATAGTAGAATAGGAAATACGTGTGATTATATTACACATGACCGAACCAACAGTTATACGGACGATACCGATTATATCCTCGATGTACCCTTGCACCGGGCCTCCGTTGACAATGTTAGTAATAGTCACGGTATTAAATTGCTTGATCTTTGTAAATCTTCTACACTGAGAATTGTTAACGGTCGGATTGGAAACACTGATTGTCATACATTTGTGTCAAAAAATGGAACATCTGTCATTGATTATTTACTCACTAAAGAATGTAATTTTTCACAGATCAGTAATTTTACAATAGATTCTCTCAATGAGTGGAGTGACCATACACCGTTACGATTTGCACTATTTTGTAATAATATTTCACCTGCGTGTGAAAATGTAAGTGACGTTATATTTAAGTGGAACCCTATACATAAAGACCTGTTCCGTGCACGATTAATCACGAAATTGCCCGATTTAAATAATTTAGTTGAAAATATTAATATATCTGATAGATCATGTATTAATAATGTTATAAATGATTTTACCGATATTATAAGAAATGTTGCTGACCCTCTGTTTAAAAAAAACATGTAATAGCAGTTATAGACCTAGCTTTACAGATACATCTGTTGTTAAGAATGCCGAGTGGTTTGACAGAGAGTGTGTTGATGCAAAGAAGTTATATTTAGACGCATTAAGATTATATAACATTTGTAAAACAGATACAAGTAGAATACACTTTTGCAAATGTAAGCACGACTACAAAACCATTGTACGTAAGAAAAAGAAATTGAGTGAAATTAAGAGGTTAGCTGATATTGAAAGGCTAAAATCTTCAAAACCGAAAGAATTTTGGAAATATTTTAAGAAAAACAAACGAAAAGCTAGTTCCAACATATCTGTAGATGATTTTAAAAAATATTTTGCAAATCTGAGCAACGATATAGGCAATTGTTTTAATGTAGATGCTGAGGAGTTTTGTACCGAAAACAATTTTAATGACAATAATTGTTCTTTCGAATTTAGACCAGCCGATCATCGTTGGGGAAGTTTTGTCTGCTGTTAAATTATTAAAGGCTGGTAAAGCTCTAGGTACTGACTGTTTAATGAATGAATATTTTATTGAATGTATCGATATTATATCTGCCCATGTATGCGACATTTTTAATTCTATATTAAATTCGGGTTATTTTCCGGATAAGTGTACACAAAAAAGGTGAAATTAGTGACGTAAATAATTATCGTGGAATTACTCTCGTTAGCTGCTTATCTAAATTGTTTACTACCATACTTAATAAGCGGATAGAATCATTTTGTGAACAAAACGATATTATTTCGGACGCACAGTTCGGCTTTCGTAAAGGACGTTCTACTGCTGATGCTGTATTTGTTTTAATGTCATTAATACAAAAATATCTTAATGAAAACAAAAGGCTGTACGTTGTGTTTGTTGATATGATGAAATGTTTTGACAGCATATATAGAAATGCCTTATGGCTTAAGCTATATAAAATTGGTATACAAGGTAAATTACTTCGTATTATTAGAGATATGTACCAAAAGGTGAAATCATGTGTCAAAGCATGTAGTACGTATTCTGATTATTTCCAATATGCTATAGGATTAAGACAAGGGGAGGTAATTTCTCCTGTGCTATTTTCTCTCTTTGTTGAAGATTTGGAACTTTATTTACAAAATGATGTCACGTCAGGAATACATATTGATGATATAGTCCTAATATTACTATTATTTGCTGATGATATGGCCATATTAGCTAAAACACCTGAGGAATTGCAACATCATTTAAATCTCCTGAAATCTTATTGTGATACATGGGGGCTAAAGGTTAACAACTCCAAAACTAAAATTGTCGTTTTTCGCAAAAGAGGCGGCTTGTTGCCAAATGAAGTTTGGAGCTACAATGGCCATAACATCGAAGTTGTCAATGACTTTAATTATTTGGGAACTGTATTCAATTATGCTGGCAATTTTGCTTTGAATCAAGAACATTTGCATGGTAAAGCTTTAAAAGCTCTTAACACACTATTATTTAATTGCAAAAAGTTTGATTTAAAACCGAAAATATTATGCCAGTTATTTGATGCATTTGTTGGATCTATACTGAATTACGCAGCAGAGATATGGGGCTATACCAAATCCAAGGAAATCGAAAGAATTCATTTGAAGTTCTGTAAACGTATATTGAATGTTAGATTAAATACATGTACAGCCGGAGTATATGGCGAACTCGGTCGTTATCCTTTGTATATTTCGCGCTATGTTAAAATAATAAAATATTGGTGTAAAATTAAAGAATCGAACAATATTTTATTCAGAATATTGTACCAACAAGGATTATATGACTGTAATAGAGGTTGTAAAAACTGGGTGTACAATGTAAAGTCTCTGCTGAACAACTATGGATTTCCCAATGTGTTTTGTAATAATAGTGATATTGATATGAAAGCATTTTGTTATATATTCAAACATCGAGTTATTGATGCGTTCACCCAGGAATGGTTTGGGACTTTAGATAGAAGTTCAGTCCTTGATAATTATAGATTGTTTAAAAATACTCTCTGTTATGAGAGATACCTCGACGTTGTGCGACGAAACCTTAGGTTGTTTATTAGTAGATTGAGATTATCTGTTCATCCTTTAAGAATCCAAACTGGCCGATACGCAATAAATAGAATACCGAGAGATCAAAGACACTGTAACTGCTGTAATACATTAGACATAGAAGACGAATATCATTTTATATGTATATGTTCATGCTTTAGCAATATACGTAAACAGTACTTACATAAATATTACCATTCTAAACCATCGATGTATAAGTATTTAGAATTGATAAAGTCAACTGATAAAAAATGTATATGTAACTTGTCCAAATATGTTAAAGAAGCAATATCCATAAGAAACACGTTGTTGAATAACCTAACTCTTATTTAGTATACTATATGTTCACCCTCTTTACCGTAAATTGTAATCAGTAATATACTGATTAACTTTCTTATTAGAATGATAGAAATTATATTAATATTATTGTACTATTAACTATTGTTATACACCATCCTTACATCACATGACAATAACTATGCATAATATATTGTATACCTTTCGACGATGTACTATGTACAAGTCTTGAAAATAAAAAATCTGTTCTGTTCTGTTCTATGATAGTTTTCGTCGTTATCCGGTTTGCCATCCCAAAGAAAGTCGTATGAAAAAAGCGTTGAAAGTGTTATTTATATCTGTAATTATTTCCTCTGCTGGTGTTTCGAGCACTGTTAATGGATATACCAGCTTTGGGAAGGCAAACGTATTTAAGACTGTTATCTTACCAATTAGAGTTAGATTCCATTTTTTCCAGTTATTTAAGCAGTGGTGCTGTAATGATTTAATTTTGGGAGTCAAATTTAATGGAAGTAGCATTAATGTTTTATTTACAAATATTATTCCAAGCGTTGTAGCTTGATCGATTGACCATTTATACATATTATTATTGCACCAATTACTTGTATTACATTTCGTTGTTCCTAGTTTGAGGACAGAACATTTTGACTTATTTAGTTTTAGACCAGATATTGTTGAGAATTTTTCTAAGTTTTTTATTAGTTCGGTGAACGATTTTTCAGATCCATCTAATGTGAAGCTTGCATCATCTGCAAATAATGTTTGTTTTATTTCATTATCGCCAAGAACCAACCCTTTAATATCTTGATTATTATATATATATATATGTATAAAACTTTATCACAACCACAGGCACACATGTTTTTGCTCTATGGTCATATAGTAAGTAATGTTTACTGATTGCAACCAACGAAAATAAAACAAGCATGTAGAACATTGACGAGAAACTAGGTAAAATCGACCAGATCACTGATATGTCCTTGTGGTCTCGACCTGAAGACCTTATTCTATCAACAAATATGTTTTATTTGATGGAGATCGGTCCAATAACATCAGAATGGCACATTGTTTCATCGTGAGCAGCAGCAAATGCAATGCTGTCGATTTCGCGTGTGTGTTTTACGTTTATTTATCGTCGCTACCGGTTACCCATATGAGCGACGCCTCCTGAAGAGATTAGTCATTTTAGATTTTTGGAGGATAATGCGATGATACAGACAGAGACCCATTACAGAATCTCCTCTGGTTCTTTTACGTACACGACGTACAACACCGACACGAGACCTCGGTTTAAAGTCCCACCTGAAAGACGGTTAATTGTATTAGGGCCAGACGGGGGATCGAACCTGCGATACATGGATTACCAGTCCAGTGTGTTACCACTGGACTACAGATCCGTCTGTTCGATTTCACTTGGCGTTCGGTTTTTGACAACATCAGCTGTGAAATAATACTGTTTCCTCATTGGTCAAAAATGAAACAGGTAAATCCATATACTATAGTGTGTGGAGTGTATGTCAGTGGACAGACGTGTATACAAATTGTAGTTATACTTTATGGGGCCCCGCACGGGGTATAAAACCAAGACATATTTGAAACGGAAGACAATTACTTTATCGCCTATATATGTTCGTAAATACCAAATTGGTTATGCTTAGAATAAATTTGATATTCAAAGTAACAATGAATGTATTTGTTAATACGATATTAATTCTAAATTTAATATATGCATCCAGGAGACAAATGGAAAAGGGTGTCTAGCAATATAAAAGAATGATACATAATTACGATTCATTGTCTACATTACCAGTACCACTCCAATTGATTTCTGTAGTAGAAACACCTCGTATGAACTGCCAAATAAACAATGCAAAGCGTTTGACCTTTCAAGTCAAATCGGGGTCAATGTTAATTAATTTCAATTTTTGTCAAAAACCAGCAATCCATGTGCTATTCCCTAGTGTTATAGATGCATGTGCGACATTATTTAAAACATTGTTTACAGGCATATCGAGATGTTATGGTAATTCAGAAATGTGTATATTACCGACAGCACAACAGCCACGTTCCTCTGAGTAGTATTTCATACACGGGTAAAACCACCGACCTGGTATTATTTGACACCACCAGTGCAATTTGAACCTATATATGTGTGGATCAGGTGACTACCTTAGACACTCAGCCACGGATATATAGTGGGTGTTGCAGATATATAGTGGGTGTTGCAGATACATAGTGGGTGTTGCAGATATATAGTGGGTGTTGCAGATACATAGTGGGTGTTGCAGATATATAGTGGGTGTTGCAGATATATAGTGGGTGTTGCAGATATATAGTGGGTGTTGCAGATACATAGTGGGTGTTGCAGATATATAATGGGTGTTGCAGATATATCGTGGGTGTTGCAGATACATAGTGGGTGTTGCAGATATATAATGGGTGTTGCAGATACATAGTGGGTGTTGCAGATATATAATGGGTGTTGCAGATATATAGTTGGTGTTGCAGATATATAGTTGGTGTTGCAGATATATAGTGGGTGTTGCAGATATATAATGGGTGTTGCAGATATATCGTGGGTGTTGCAGATACATAGTGGGTGTTGCAGACATATAATGGGTGTTGCAGATATATAGTGGGTGTTGCAGATACATAGTGGGTGTTGCAGATATATAGTGGGTGTTGCAGATATATAGTGGGTGTTGCAGCTATATAATGGGTGTTGCAGATATATAGTGGGTGTTGCAGATACATAGTGGGTGTTGCAGAGACATATTGGGTGTTGCAGATATATATTGGGTGTTGCAGATACATAGTGAGTGTTGCAGATATATAGTGGGTGTTGCAGATACATAGTGGGTGTTGCAGATACATAGTGGGTGTTGCATATATATAGTGGGTGTTGCAGCTATATAATGGGTGTTGCAGATATATAATGGGTGTTGCAGATATATAGTGGGTGTTGCAGATACATAGTGGGTGTTGCAGATATATAGTGGGTGTTGCAGATATATAATGGGTGTTGCAGATATATAGTTGGTGTTGCAGATATATAGTGGGTGTTGCAGATATATAATGGGTGTTGCAGATATATAGTGGGTGTTGCAGATATATAGTGGGTGTTGCAGATATATAGTGGGTGTTGCAGATACATAGTGGGTGTTGCAGATATATAGTGGGTGTTGCAGATATATAGTGGGTGTTGCAGATATATAGTGGGTGTTGCAGATATATAGTGGGTGTTGCAGATATATAGTGGGTGTTGCAGATATATCGTGGGTGTTGCAGATACATAGTGGGTGTTGCAGATATATAGTGGCTGTAGCGTTCTGTCAATAGCTTCATATAAATACTTCGAGTTAAAATGGAGTCATTGTGTACAACTAGGCCAGCTTACAATACTGAATTGTGTCATAACTCATTTACACAACAGTTGCTTCGTACAACACCAGATCAGTAGTTTGACGATCAATTTAACCATTGTTTGGTTTGTCAGGGTAAACTGGCTCTAGTTTGGTTTGTCAGGGTAAACTGGCTCTAGTTTGGTTTGTCAGGGTAAACTGGCTCTAGTTTGGTTTGTCAGGGTAAACTGGCTCTAGTTTGGTTTGTCAGGGTAAACTGGCTCTAGTTTGGTTTGTCAGGGTAAACTGGCTCTAGTTTGGTTTGTCAGGGTAAACTGGCTCTAGTTTGGTTTGTCAGGGTAAACTGGCTCTAGTTTGGTTGTCAGGGTAAACTGGCTCTAGTTTGGTTTGTCAGGGTAAACTGGCTCTAGTTTGGTTTGTCAGGGTAAACTGGCTCTAGTTTGGTTTGTCAGGGTAAACTGGCTCTAGTTTGGTTTGTCAGGGTAAACTGGCTCTAGTTTGGTTTGTCAGGGTAAACTGGCTCTAGTTTGGTTTGTCAGGGTAAACTGGCTCTAGTTTGGTTTGTCAGGGTAAACTGGCTCTAGTTTGGTTTGTCAGGGTAAACTGGCTCTAGTTTGGTTTGTCAGGGTAAATGGCTCTAGTTGGTTTGTCAGGGTAAACTGGCTCTAGTTTGGTTTGTCAGGGTAAACTGGCTGTCAGGTAAACTGGCTCTAGTTTGGTTTGTAGGTAAACTGGCTCTAGTTTGGTTTGTCAGGGTAAACTGGCTCTAGTTGGTTTGTCAGGGTAAACTGGCTCTAGTTTGGTTTGTCAGGGTAAACTGGCTCTAGTTTGGTTTGTCAGGGTAAACTGGCTCTAGTTTGGTTTGTCAGGGTAAACTGGCTCTAGTTTGGTTTGTCAGGGTAAACTGGCTCTAGTTTGGTTTGTCAGGGTAAACTGGCTCTAGTTTGGTTTGTACCAGTAGTGTTGATATTATATTTCATTTACAGGCTATGTAGAATATTCTCTAAGTATAGTAACGAATGGGCATGTTATGTTGTGAAAGAACCGAAATGTGGTTTCCCTAATCCAACCATCTCTCTTAAATATGGAAATATATTATTGAAAACCAACAAATCGGAGAAGCTGCTTGGAGTACACATACAGGATTCATTAAAGTGGGACTCGCATATAAATTATATTATGAAAAAGATTTCAACTAACATTTGGCTATTAGGTAACATACTGTATATTGTGAATATGAACTACAGAATACTTTACTACAAGGCCTATACCCAACCACATTGTGACTATTGTTGTATCATATGGAGAAACACCACCCAACAACATAGTGACACACTGTTAAGATTGCAGAGACGAGAATGTAAATACATTATGGGCCAAGTTTATATTTATGTGCGTGAATCAGTGTCTGGAATTAATATAATGACTTTTGACCAACGGAATATTTTTAAAAAAACAGTAACAATGTACACAAGTATGCACAATCTTGCAACGAATTATTTGAATGAACATTTTCAATTAAGACATCTCAATACAGTTACTTCAGATATGACATTGAGATATGCTTCAAATATTGATCTCTATATTCCAAGACCTAGATGTGAAATGTACAAGAAATCTTTAGAATACTCTGATCCAAAGATATGGAATTGTCTACCATTGGAAATTAAGACGTCCAGATCTTTAAATATGTTCAAGACAAAATGTAAAGTATGGATACAACAACTTTTTAATCGGTAGACACTAGAAAGTTATATATATATATATATAATGATTGTCATTCAATATGCTTATATCGTTTTGTATTTCGATAGCATTACCTGATTTGTTTTAAGTTACAATGTATAACATTATACATATATATTGCATGGCGTAACTGTGTACTTGTAACTGTGGTTACAATTATTGTGTATAATAATTGATGTATTATTGCTATAGTGTTAAGAAATATAAGAGGGCCATAAGGAAGATTAGCTAATCAGAACTAATTAGGTCACCATCTATAAATAAAGATTTCTATCTCTATCTAGTATGGATATGTGGGCGATATGATGACAATTATGTCCAGACACTATGCAGTGTGAAGAAAAACAAACAGAACAAACTGAGATGACCCAAAATAAGTCGAGGATTACAGACTGACGTATATCCCCAACGAAATGAAAGAGAACAATTGTTATTTAAGGCACTTTTATTCCAGATGATGGATGGCATTATCAAGATCCATAATATTAAATATTGACATTATTTGGTTATTAGTTTGTTCCATTGCGTCCCAACATTTCCATGTAGTACCGAAGACACAGGGTCAGAAAATGTGTGTCTAGGACCAACCGTTCAATATTCTGAAACAAGAGTAAATTGTCATAAACGTCTGAATGTATTAGTGACATTTCAGTTCAGTAATTTCTAGGATGTAAGTTAATTTAATCAAGAGAGCCGTGCACGTTTGAATGCCTTAGTCTGCTCACCACAGTTCAAAGGGTTATAGAAAACCAGTAGCTGGGAAGTTTGCATATACCCCGTGGCCTAATGGTCAAGGCGTCAAGGTGGTCGAAAGTTCGAACCGTGTCAGGTTTCATTCTGATATGGCCGGTTGGTGAGCCGCCAGCTAGTTAAATACGGGTTAGCGATTGCCTATCAGTCAGGCGCCTGGCCTTCAAGGAATTTTAAATGTTGAAGTTTCGTCAATTAGCATTATGACACAGGGGGAGGGGGGCATGATGTATATCAAAGATGTCCATGGAATCGCTTACCTGTGACAACTATATGTGTGAAGTTAAGTTTAATTTATTTTAATTTTACAACGATTGGGAAACAAGCTGCAACAACTTAATATTAATCACTCCTGTCCGATATGGCTACCACCGTACCATCTCACATACTTCCAAGTCTGAAGATCGAATCCGGGTTGCATTTGTGAGAAGCGAGTGCGCTAACCACTGTGCTAATCAGACAACCACAACTATATGTGTGAGGTTACTTATAAACACATGATTTAGTAATGGACAGTGTTCTAAGTAAGAACGTTCTGTAATATTACTTTAAATGAATACTAAGTTGTAATCAGAATCAACTTCACGCACGCACGCACGCACGCACGCACGCACGCACGCACGCACGCACGCACGCACGCACGCACGCACGCCTGTGGTCGCCTTCGTAATAGTATAGTGGTAATCCAAATGTCTGCCTTTCTCAATGATACTAGTTTAGTTAGTTTAGTTTAAACATATTTTATTCAGTTCATTCAATATAATATTATATACAGTATATAAATACAACAGGATATCTGAAATGGATTGGAAAACAAGCTGAGAGCTTATGTAAATTCCTTTCCATGAGGATGTTACAATATACAGTTGTTAGCATTGAGAGCGGTTAGTGAGACATGACGGGCATTGTCTTGGGTTCTTTAGCCCCGAATGGTCTTGGGTGCTTGTATGCGTACTTGTGATTTGTGGGGCAATTTGAAACAAGTGTTGTCATCATGCGTGCACTAATTGGTGGTGAACTGAATTGGAAGGTATGGAAAATTAGTAAATGGGATGAAATGAAATGGGTTGCTGTGACACACAGGAAAGGAAGGATGGACCTGGAATACACACCAGGTAGTCGGATCATGCATCAAACCTCTTTGTAGCTGCAATGTAAGCCTGGACAGTTAGAAAGATGGATTTGTTGTTTTTGAATGGTAAATGATCGTCGCCATACAGAAGATTATTTGTTGTCAGTGCACAAGGGATATTGGACAAAAGTAGGCGACGAGGATTGTTGTATCGTGGGCACTGCGTAAGGTAATGCATCGCTGTTTCCATTGCTCCACAGGCACAGTTTGGCGATTCAACAATGTTTTTGCGATGGAGGTCGAAATTCAATGAACTACATCCTAGTCGTAGATGAGCATGGAGAATCTGAGGCCTCCTGGTTCCCACGTCGTATAGAGGAGAATATTTCTTAGGCTTGCTGAGTTTGGATTTAAATTCGGATACATTTATGGAGTTACGGGTGTCATAAGGAGAAAGTTCCAATCGCGGATGGTTGCTGGAAGAAATGAATGAGCATATGCTTGCGTTTTAGTGTGTATTAAAGGGACGCCAGGAACGGGACGTAGGGAGTAGGTTTGAATGGGTTGTTGTGGTATGATGTCAGAAAGATACGTGGGAGTTAGATTGTTCTTCATTTTAAAGAAGAGAATACATCTATGGTCTTTACGTCTCGATGCAAGGGTTTCCCAGTTGAGATCGTTCCGGAGACGGTTGAGGTTACAAAGCTTAGTAGCACCACTGACTATGCGGGCTGCTTCGTTTTGCACTGACTCGATGTCGTTGCTTAATGTGTTGGAACAGTTGTCCCAGACAACATCTGCATATTCTAGGAGAGGTTTAATGAAAGAGACGTACATACGCTCAATGATACTACATACGTGTCTTACAGAGTATCGAACCCGGGATCGTTCGATTCCAAATGCGACGCTGGCAAAATTCTGAATTGTTCACATTAATTTAACACTCATTCGGAATACGATACATTGTGCACGGTTTCCAATTAAAACCAAACCACATTTACATCATTTGAGTTACATGGTAATACTAATTGAGGCCGTTTCTACTTACTGTAATCGTTCATACTTCAATCTGGCTGGAATAGTCACGAGAAGACGCCATGTGTTTTTCATTATTGCCGAAAGAGGACGATGCGTTCCGAATGTAAAGCAAGTGCGTGACCAACCGACTGGAAAGTCCTACTTTCGGTTTCGAGAGTGTATTATCGCAAAAACACTGTTTACTAAATGACAATAATTATACACATTATAATATAATTATGTGTAGCAGCATTGCTACACATACGTAAAATAAAGTAACGTTCCTCTTCTATTCCAAATAATTAGAAATGAATATGACTACGTAAATAACAACGGGCGTTGTCATGTTTACCATGACCCGGAACCGACATCTGTGGTGACTGGTACCGGAGTTTTCGTGACCTTTCAGAAAATCAAGTTTGCGTAACATCGAATGGGTGTAAATATATAACGAACACGTTTTATGCAGCATAATGATAAGTTCTATTATTTTGATGAATATTTCTTTTCACAGTGAACACTTTCACAGTTTAACAGGCATTTTCACAATGTGGACACCTGAATTCATCACCGAATCTTGTAAACCTGACCTTTAAATAGTAAATGAGGTGGGTCCAATGGTCACATATATCACACTGTGCCAATTTGTAAGTGCTGTTGGTGAATATTGCCTGTACTTTCGCTATTCCTTTAAAGGCCTGCAGGTTGACCTATATTTGACCTTAAACACACGAGGAATAGCGGTACAAATCTGACGGTCGACGCACTAAACACACGAGGAATAGCGGTACAAATCTGACGGTCGACGCACATCGTATTTGCCACATGCGAGGCCCTGCATGGTATACATCTAATACATGAGCACCACTTATATCTATTATGACCCACGTACATATCAGAGGTTATAAATTGCTGAAATTGAAGTTCTGTATTTTTATAGTACTTACAACTGGTATAAACAATTCAACTCCACTTATGGCCCAAATAAGGCTGGTTGCGCGGGTTAGGCAGCCAGTTCCTGCATTGCTGTACCACACATTCAGGCATCAGTTCCCTCTTATGCCAAGTACAGTCTCCTCTTCTAGCCGCTACTTTTCTCTCTATATATCTGACATCTTTCCATGCGCCACAATTATATAGCATTGCCCAACACCTCCTGTATAGAAGCTTTCTCTCATGTGAATTTAGATTATGCGGTGGACGATTATTAGCAGGCCACCAAAGTTGTTTGTTCTGTTCATTTATTATGCAAGGGGAACACAAGCACAGTGGACACTCAGCAACACCTTCAGCATGCTGAGGCATAGCGGGGGGTACGCAAGCAGCCTCTGCAACGGACATGGCGGTGGCTGTTTCTTCTATTTCCATCTCTACGTCCCAGTTCTTATTTTGCAAGAAAGTCAGCAATTCTTTTCTCTGCTCATCAGTTACATACATTGTTATTTTACTCAATGGCATCTTGTAGAAATCGGCAGAATATGTGTAATACTCGTATGTTCAAGAGATTATAATTATAATATTATACATGTACTCATAGCATTCACTGTGATTATTATGTAGCATCAATATCGGTAAACACACACTGACACAGAGAAATATTTAAAATATAACAGAAAACTTGCGAATAATACTGTAGATATATAATTAAATGAAGTATGAAGGTTACCATATAACGAACACATATAGTTTATTCATATAAATACATACATATTATATACATACATATTTGATTAGGTCAACACATGAACTGAATTTTGAATTAGATTGCACAGATCACAACCATAGCGCACATTATACATGCATACAAATTATCAGTCTCAGTGATTACGCTACGGCTGATGAGGCACCTACATAACATGTAATCTATGTCCCTGGGCTGATCTGGATTATGTAGTTTGAATACTCATAACTATCAATTTTCTTTACAATCAATAATATACGTTTACTTAAATTGTCAGGGCCTCATTTTGACTAATTCTCAGCTCACAGAGTGATCGTGCATATTAACCGTTAGAAAATACCTACATACGCCAAATTATACTGAATGTACTGCTACATTGTTGATACAAGCCACTAATCACATGGAACAGGTAGTAAAGTATAAATCTTTACAATTGGACGGGGTCAAACTGCAGGCCTTTAAGTACACTACACTACAGGACACATCGTTTAGTTGACGATGACAGTAAACCACTGTATGGACTTCAAAACAATATAAGAGAAGTCTCCAAAACTATCTCCCCTTACACTAATTAAAATTGTAACACAGTCTATTTTGACCTTCACATTAAATGACAGGTGGGTAAACAAATCAGACGACGCAAAACAAAATTGGAAATTATCAATATTTTGCATTAAATCAAATGGACAAATGGTGATGCAATATTGCATTATGAAAGATAGCATGTTTTATACCAATCCAAGGAAAATAACCGATTATACTTACGCCTCCAAGAATTATAAGGAGCATTGTTGTTGCCAAATATGGAAAATGACCTTTGATACTATCTATTCCTGATTGGTGACGTCAGAAAACACCGATCGCGTGCAGTATTGTAAATACTTACGGGGTAACGAAAACGAAGGTATCACGATTTGCGGACACTAGAGGATACCTTAATTTGACATTGTTCTTTTAAAAGAACACTACTATAATGAGGGTAAATCCATTACCGTTACCAAATTCAAATTATACAAATGAATAGTTCGGCTGTCCGATTAGAGCAGTGGTTAGCGCGTTCGCTTCTCACTAATGCAACCCGGGTTCGATCCTTGGATCGGGAAGTATATGAGATGTACGGTGGTCGCCAGATCGGACAGGTGTGTTTTCTCCGGGTACTCCGGTTTCCTCCCACACGAATGACCACAATTACGCTTTCATCCGCGCCAACGAGGGTGATTTATATAAGGTGTTAGAACTTGCTTCGCAATCGTTGTAAAATAAATAAAGTTTAAACGTTTAATAGTGGCCCTAATACAATCAGTACAAACCTAATGCACATACGCTTCTCACATTTCGTTTAACATCCGATAACAAAACACAAATCGATAATTTATAAGAACTATTAGTATACATGTGTCTATATTTCCGTATTATTGGAGAATGACTCATAGTGCATTACGGGAGCACGGACTAATAACCATACCTGCAGACGAGGCACGCGCGTGCTATTACTACCTTTCCAATCAGAGTGCGGCGTACTTGCCTGTGAGAATGGCGTCGTATGGTTTTTGCTACAAGTGTCCCTTTACAAAGTCGGTGTGCATAATTTCATTTTATGTCACTTTTAGCACATATTCGATACCAAAATAGTTATATTTGATATTTGAGATGTTACTGAAATAAGATAGATTGATGAGCTTGAAGATTATGAATACGAGTCCGTCTGTTGATAGAGCCATAAAACAATATATTCCTGTTCAAACTGATTCGCAACATTCCAGGCAAACCTCCACACTATGCATACCTAGAGGCACGTCCAGCATCAGCGGTTGATTCAATACTTGGACTCGTCGACGCCTCATGTCCTACATTGTACATTCGTGAAGTCGGGTTGGTTTTACATTTGATAGAGTCAACCGGGGATGCAGAGATGTTTCGAAGATCATTGACCAGAATGGCAGCCAGTGGTCTCTGCTGATGCAGGATGACACATGTGGAGGGTGTTGTCCTGAAAACGACCGCTGTTCGAAAGAAGTAACTTCACAAAGTCAGCTTGGATGGAACGAAGAAGCGACCTCGGTATGTCACCATGAATCGACATATATATATATTCATATACTCATTCGGCCAACTAAATAAATCTACTCCTCGCTCACAAATTCTAAAATGGTTGCCACAATGTACTCGTTGTAAAACTATGCCAATGTTTCTATATCGAACTCCAAAGGTTTTAGCATTTTAATGTACTCTAAGATAAATGTCTATAGAAATATACAATCTTAGTTTGACTAGTAGTCTCTGTATCCTGCTAGGGCAATAGTTCATCGTGTCGGTCACACCATCTAGGTACAATAGTGTTCACAGTTCCCCGAATGTCAATGATATAGTTGTTTTATTACGCAACAAAGTTCCTGTTCGCGTTCCATGAAACGGAAATGACGATACGCATTCTCAAACGCATTTTCATTGGCTCGATTTATCATGTGTTTCGATCCGAGGCAAAGCAAGTAACGTGACGAGTCTATAGTAGGTTGAATATATTACAGTACTATTGCATGTGTGTGAAACTGCTTCATAGTCAAGTGGCCGAATACAAAAAAAAAGAGGAACACAGTGAAAACTACCGAATTACAATTTATATAGGAGATTGTGTAATCATATATACAACTTTTTGGCGAGTTGAATAGAAAATTCCAAAATGAGTTTCATCACGAGTGTAAAGGTCATTTTTATCACATTACCATAGTGCTCTCGTTTTAATAAATAACGTTGCTACTTTCATTCTGGCGTCAGCACAAATTGTCATGACGTCACTAAATTGCCATGACGTACTACACAAAGCAGCGTTATATTTAAGTGTTTAGCAGTGTTATAATTGCATCAATATTTCTTTAAAATCATAGTGTCGCACCATTAACGGTATTTACTCATTCAAATAGAAATATGCATACTTTAAAGCTTATTTTACAAATTATATGGATTGTTCTCTCAATCAATCAGAACTATTCCAGGTGTTTTTACACGTGTGTACATATAAGCAATTATGAAATGACTGTATTACACTGAATACAAGCAAAGCAATGCGATAAACATAGGATATTACATGAGTGGTGATTTCATACAATATTTAATGAAACTCGATTTGGAATAATACTATTAATCGAAATTGCGAAATGACTGTAATATTGAATCGATCATCAACATATCCTTTTAAGCATAATACTTTTAGACATATTACAAATGTATATCTAGAAGAGTACAACAGTAAGCTGTATAGTGTTATGTCCAATTACTTATTTCAATCGTTGTAAATAATCATATACATGATAGAAAATACATGTGTTTAAATTTAATGTATACACTCTAAAAGTGTATTATCACATATTGAACCTATGCTGGGCAGATTCATTTTTGGGCTGGTGGAGGAGAGTAGTGCCACCCCTAGACCTTTACTAGAACAATCAGTTAGGCCTAGATGAACACCAGTGTATTTTCGCTCTTAGTGGAATGGGGCTGAGGTAAATTGCGTCGTAAATCACCAAAAGGGTAAAATAAAATCCTATCTTACATTAATAAATTCAAATTATATATTTATGATTTCCAATGATTTTGGCTAATATATTTGTTATCCAAATTGTATTCACTCTAACTATCCCTGCGGAGCGTCATGTCAATTCAATACAAGACCCCGTTAGAAGATGGGGAACATTATGTTCTAGTTAGTAGTTTATGTCTGCTGTCAATATTGAACACGACAGACAATTGGGTACCACCAACTCAACGGATTGTCAAAGTTAGCACTTACACGTCTACTTCACGGATCAAACAATGATGCTAAACTGATGTTATTAATAGGTACGTCAATTTCGCTGGGACGATACCGTCGTTGTCGTATTTGCAGGCAGTTTATGCAGGCAACATACAGGTGGATATCTCACACGATACACATGGTTCTGTGCACACAATCATAATAATTCCGCAAACGTTCCATTCAGGATTCGACAGTAAAAGTCCGGAATTCTGCTTTTTAGTAACAGCAGTATCAACATAATGCTTAGAATTCCAGCGTGTTACTACATCTTGTATAAGTTCTGGCACATTTAGAACTTTCTGTCGTTTCCTCATTTCAGCTGTTAAGGTGCTTAAAATGCGCTATACGTGTTATTCCCAAGCTCGATCACCACGTTATTGGTTTCCAGTGCGGGTTTGATGCAAACTTGTAAGGTGTGTGCGAATCAACCAGTTTCATCCCATGGGTGGCGGCAGTTAGCATTGGCGCTTTCCATATTGCGGGCATTCTCATTCCAATTTGAGTATCAATATTAAATTCGAGGCAGACGACTGACGTTTGGACGTTATGTTTTCGCCTGTATGTTTGGTGACTTCAGTTCCCAGAGGTCATCAATCATGAATGTGGTGAAATATTACGGCAAGCATAATTTAGATAAAACTATACCCAGGTGGATGAGAGTAGTTTTGTTAATAAATTAGTTAGAAATTAGTGTTTACACACACACATATATGACAAACCGTCCTAAGCATGGCATTTGATATTTTGGGGGATAAAGAAACCACCTCATTTGTAAACAATATATAGACAAATAAACTTGCAATAGTTACCAGTAATACCGTATATACTATGTACAATATACAGCATCGATCACCACAAGCCCCCGTGCTACAGCATCGATCACCACAAGCCCCCGTGCTACAGCATCGATCAGCACAAGCCCCCGTGCTACAGCATCGATCACCACAAGCCCCCGTGCTACAGCATCGATCACCACAAGCCCCCGTGCTACAGCATCGATCACCACAAGCCCCCGTGCTACAGGATCGATCAGCACAAGCCCCCGTGCTACAGCATCGATCACCACAAGCCCCCGTGCTACAGTATCGATCACCACATGCCCCCGTGCTACAGCATCGATCACCACATGCCCCCGTGCTACAGCATCGATCACCACAAGCCCCCGTGCTACAGCATCGATCACCACAAGCCCCCGTGCTACAGCATCGATCACCACAAGCCCCCGTGCTACAGCATCGATCACCACAAGCCCCCGTGCTACAGCATCGATCACCACATGCCCCCGTGCTACAGCATCGATCACCACAAGCCCCCGTGCTACAGCATCGATCACCACATGCCCCCGTGCTACAGCATCGATCACCACAAGCCCCCGTGCTACAGCATCGATCACCACAAGCCCCCGTGCTACAGCATCGATCACCACAAGCCCCCGTGCTACAGCATCGATCACCACAAGCCCCCGTGCTACAGCATCGATCAGCACAAGCCCCCGTGCTACAGCATCGATCACCACATGCCCCCGTGCTACAGCATCGATCACCACATGCCCCCGTGCTACAGCATCGATCACCACAAGCCCCCGTGCTACAACATCGATCATACATGCCCCCGTGCTACAGCATCGATCACCACAAGCCCCCGTACTACAGCATAGATCACCACAAGCCCCCGTGCTACAGCATCGATCACCACAAGCCCCCGTGCTACAGCATCGATCACCACAAGCCCCGTGCTACAGCATCGATCACCACAAGCCCCCGTGCTACAGCATCGATCAGCACAAGCCCCCGTGCTACAGCATCGATCACCACAAGCCCCCGTGCTACAGCATCGATCACCACACGCCCCGTGCTACATCATCGATCACCACAAGCCCCCGTGCTACAGCATCGATCAGCACAAGCCCCCGTGCTACAGCATCGATCACCACAAGCCCCCGTGCTACAGCATCGATCACCACACGCCCCCGTGCTACATCATCGATCAGCACAAGCCCCCGTGCTACAGCATCGATCACCATAAGCCCCCGTGCTACAGCATCGATCACCACAAGCCCCCGTGCTACATCATCGATCACCACAAGCCCCCGTGCTACAGCATCGATCACCACAAGCCCCCGTGCTACAGCATCGATCACCACAAACCCCCGTGCTACAGCATCGATCACCACAAGCCCCCATGCTACAGCATCGATCACCAACTATAGCCTATAGCTCACTTACGTACCTAAAAGTTCTGTTAATTTCAATCGAGATTCAAGATGCCGTCATGCAACAAAGTCCGAAGAGCGGGAATTTAAATGGAACTCATCATATGATTTCCTGATGATTTCATAACTCCTCAACTGGAGTAGACTAGCAGCCTGTTAATAAACCGGAAATTTACGATTGTTTAATATGCAGACTATATAGAATTTGGTGTACAAGCAAAGTTAATATGTGATTTCGCAATTCGTTGTTTTATTATTGTTTGTGGAACAATTATAATAGTCTTGGACAGTAACATATCATTTGTTTTCAAAAATTGGATAACACAATTAAGCAATATAATAATGTCTGAAATAAACATTTGTATAATTTAATGCCATTTGTAATCACGTTAAGTACCAGCTAAGACTGGGTATCTGGCTATAGCCTATATCGGGTATCTAGCTATGGGTATCTGGCTAAAGCCTATAGCGGGTATCTAGCTATGGGTATATGGCTAAAGCCTATAGCGGGTATCTAGCTATGGGTATATGGCTAAAGCCTATAGCGGGTATCTAGCTATGGGTATATGGCTATAGCCTATAGCGGGTATCTAGCGATGGGTATATGGCTAAAGCTCATAGCGGGTATCTAGCTATGGGTATATGGCTAAAGCCTATAGCGGGTATCTAGCGATGGGTATCTGGCTATAGCCTATAGCGGGTATCTAGCTATGGGTATATGGCTAAAGCCTATAGCGGGTATCTAGCATATGGGTATCTGGCTAAAGCCTATAGCGGGTATCTAGCTATGGGTATATGGCTAAAGCCTATAGCGGGTATCTAGCATATGGGTATCTGGCTAAAGCCTATAGCGGGTATCTAGCATATGGGTATATGGCTATAGCCTATAGCGGGTATCTAGCGATGGGTATCTGGCTAAAGCTCATAGCAGGTATCTAGCGATGGGTATATGGCTAAAGCCTATAGCGGGTATCTAGCGATGGGTATATGGCTAAAGCTCATAGCGGGTATCTAGCCATGGGTATCTGGCTAAAGCTCATAGCGGGTATCTAGCGATGGGTATCTGGCTAAAGCTCATAGCGGGTATCTGGCGATGGGTATATGGCGAAAGCTCATAGCGGGTATCTAGCGATGGGTATATGGCTATAGCCTATAGCGGGTATCTAGCATATGGGTATATGGCTATAGCCTATAGCGGGTATCTAGCGATGGGTATCTTTCGAAAGCTCATAGCGGGTATCTAGCGATGGGTATCTGGGTAAAACTCATAGCAGGTATCTAGCGATGGGTATCTGGCTAAAGCTCATAGCGGGTATCTAGCGATGGGTATCTGGCTAAAGCTCATAGCGGGTATCTAGCGATGGGTATCTGGCTAAAGCTCATAGCGGGTATCTAGCCATGGGTATCTGACTAAAGCTCATAGCGGGTATCTAGCGATGGGTATCTGACTAAAGCTCATAGCAGGTATCTAGCGATGGGTATCTGGCTAAAGCTTATAGCGGGTATCTAGCGATGGGTATCTGGCTAAAGCTCATAGCGGGTATCTAGCCATGGGTATCTGACTAAAGCTCATAGCGGGTATCTAGTGATGGGTGTCTGACTAAAGCTCATAGCGGGTATCTAGCGATGGGTATCTGGCTAAAGCTCATAGCGGGTATCTAGCGATGGGTATATGGCTAAAGCTCATAGCGGGTATCTAGCGATGGGTATCTGGCTAAAGCTCATAGTGGGTATATAGCGATGGGTATATGGCTAAAGCTCATAGCGGGTATCTAGCGATGGGTATCTGGCTAAAGCCTATAGCGGGTATCTAGCGATGGGTATATGGCTAAAGCTCATAGCGGGTATCTAGCGATGGGTATATGGCTAAAGCTCATAGCGGGTATCTAGCGATGGGTATCTGGTTTACAGTCCATTTTCTTAGCGTATGCTTATTATTTGACTGTATCCCGACATATATCCTACATTATATCTAATGGGTGCCTGCCTATCTGTAAAGATTTACTATCAATTATTTAACATGATTTTGGTAAAATCACAATTATCATAATGCACCTTCAGGTCAGGGAACAGCAATTAGAACAAAGGACTCCAACTAAAAGGACCGATATACATTTCGAGATAAATGGGACTTTATCTGCCAAGGGAGGTAACAGAAAAGCCAGCGATGTCGCTCACTGGAATTCAATACATACGAGTATATACTTATAATATGCATGTATATACATATTTATATAGAGACCGACTGAAAGAAAACTTAGACCATTTACAAACAAGAAAACCCTACTTCATTCAAAAGAGAATATAAATTAAACTACTGTAATAATAATTCGAATATTTGCAATAAGAATGTATGCAGCTTTACTCATTCGTGTGAGTATATAATTCGAAAGTTGGTGGAATTCTTCAATATATTCTTGAATTTGATACCAACTTATCATTCCGTGTTTAATAACGTATACGTTCTCTGGTTGTCCTACAGTGCGACCCATATTACATGCGTACATTAAGTATCAACGCGTATGAATAGTTAATGTGAAAACAGTATTAAAATTTACAGTTATTGTGTTTCTGAAGAATTTTTCTAAACACTTCGCCGCGTCTGGTCTCAGGATCTATGATGTTATTTAGCCAAGTGTTTAGCTCCATTATATTATTAACAAATAGCATAGAGGGCACGTTCTGCGGCGCCTCGTCTGGCTCTATGATGTTTGTAACAGCTAGTAGTTGCTATTGTGATTTCTTGTAAGACTCTGACTCTGAGCGGTGTGCTAGCTGAGTGTGTCGATTTAATACATTTATTGTATATGTGTTCCTCTACACACAAACCTCGACACTGTCAGAGGAGATATGAATCGCGCGTTATATGTTCAATTCATTTGGATTAATGACGCGAACAGAACTCAATATAAGACTGGGATTATTAACACTTTCCTAGTCTGGCAATATATGGATTTAGTTTGCCTTGTCCGTCATATATCTATATATAGATTTATTTTAACACCCGAACAGCACAGACGGAACACGCTGGACTGGTAATCCAGGGATCGCAGGTTCGATCCCCCGTCTGACCCTAATAAAATTAACAGTCTTTCAGATGAGACGTTAAACCGAGGTCTCGTGTCGGTGCTTTACACCGTGTATGTAAAAGAACAAGAGGAGACTCTGGAATGGGTCTCTGTTTGTATCACTGCACTATCCTCCAAAATCTAAAATGACTAATATCGTCAGGAGGCGTCGCTCATATGGGCAGCCGGTAGCGACGATAAATAAACGTAAAACACACACCCAAACAGTTAATTGAGTTGTATTGTGTTTCTGATAATGTCGCTTTGCCAGAATAAAAGAGCGAACACTCGACAGACTAGCCCCAGGCTACCATGTTCCGTAAGAGACAGCTCTGCGACAAAGGCGATAATTTGTGGCAAATGCGACACCCCTGGATATGTTTGTTTTAATTTCAGTTTATTTATCGTCGCTACCGGTTGCCCATTTGAGCGACGGATAGTTAACGTAACAACACCTTTCCAAAGTAATTAGCAGGTGTTAATAACCGGATTGAATATTTACTATATAGCGCGTTAGGAATTAATATTGCATACATGTCGACTCAGCGTATTACACCTGTTGAATCACCCATCATCGCCAAGAGTCGCAAACGGAATGCATCTGATCCCTGTTGTGACGCTTCCACAAAGAAGCCCCGAGTTACTGCAAATACGCGACGTTCATTATATATTGAGAAGAATCCCCCTGTTTCACGCACTGCACCTGAGAGTATTGGCATAACCGTTGCAGACGTGCATGTGGACTCTAATGTTTCAGTTCAGCAGTTAATTGCGAAATTGTCTACTGATATGCATATGTTGTTTTCCTCTCTGAGTGAACGGGTTGATAAACTTGAATCTGGCCTCGAGCAAAAAATATCGAACAAAGTTGCCCAACTATTGGATAAACGAGTTAGTGCAGAAATGAGTCGTGTTAGGAGAGATATGGATGACCGCTTAGAGACATTTAAAGATACTATGAAGGTTGAAATGTCCGATGAAATTGATGTCATCAACAAGAAAATTGAAACACTGGCACAGGCTCCGAGTGTGCGTACTGTTCCAATGAACGACATTACTCTAAACGTGGTAGTACGAGATCTACCTGTCACTGAAAATGAAAATGTGTGTAACAAGGTAAATAAACTGATCAAGGATGGATTGAAAGTTAATGGTGTAACATGTACTAACGCCGAGCGAAAGCATTCTATCAACGGTTCGAAGCCTGGTGTAGTAATTGCCAAATTCAAGTCGCATGAGAACAAGCGTAACGTGATGACTAGTAAACCGAAATTGAAATCAAGTGGACAGTATTCGCAGGTATTTATTCACCACGACCAGTCTCCTGCGGATCGCGTGATGTCCAGTAATTGCCGAACCATTCTTAATGCCCTAAAACAGAGTGACTTATCCATGAGAGGTTTTCGCGTGGTGCATACAAATAACACTGATCAGTCACTTAATTCGGTTGATATCAGACACCCTACTTCTAATCGTTCCTCTGGCAATTCCATCAGTTATGGTAGAGGCAATGGTAGAGGAGGTGATAGACAATCAGGTCGTTCATCCGGCCATGGAAGTTACGATAATGGCAGAAATGGTGGCGGTAGACGATATGGCCAAAACAGCAATATACGTAACTCTTATCTTCGTTCCGGGTTTTGGAATGTCAGGGGATGGAACCAGGATCAGAACTCTGATAATTATATTTTAAGACACTCTTGTATTTTAACACAAAATTTAGATATTTTAGCTATTGCAGAGACTCATCTCTTAAAAGATAGTGTGTTAGAGGTAAATGGATACCGTTGGATTGGGTTGAACAGAACACTGTTACACAGGAACGACAGAGCGGGTTCTGGTGGTGTAGGTTTCTTAGTAAAACAGGAGGTATATGAATCATTTGATATTACTGTTTTAAATGATTCATGTGAAGGTATTCTATGGTTAAAGATGATTCATAGGTCTGAAGATTTTACTTTGCTTCCATGTGTGTGTTACCTCCCACAACAGAATTCGTCTCGGTATTTCGATGTGAATTGTTTCTATGACAGCCTGTTAACGGATGTTTACACTTACCAGAATGACAGTATGATTGTTATATCCGGGGATTTTAACAGTCGTTGTGGTGAAATGCAGGATTTTATAGTTGGTGTTGATGATATCCCTGCACGTGATATTATAGATTTTACTATCAATTCATATGGTGAACTGTTGATTGAGTTTCTGATTAATTCAAACATGTGTATGTTAAATGGTAGAAATTGTATGCAAAACGACTATACCTCAGTGTCTGTTAAAGGTTCATCAGTTGTTGATTACTGTATCAGTGTCTGTTAAAGGTTCATCAGTTGTTGATTACTGTATCACAACTCACGATAATGTGAGCAACTTATCCAATTTCGCAGTGACGTTAACATCTGATTTGATTAATAACGCCGATAATTTGAGAATCTTGGCACCAACTAGTATACCGGACCATTCTTTGCTTACCTGGCATATTGATAACAGTATTACTAATACTAACACTAGCACGCCTGAAGTACATTGCTCATATGATAAATTTGATGTTAATTGTATAACTGGCTCCTTTTTGAGTAGTGACGAGGTTCTAAGACAGGTTAATATTGTTATTGACAAATTAGAACTAGGTCTACGTACACAGAATGATGTTGATTCTGTATATCAGGATTGGTGCAGTATTGTTAAAAACAGTATGTATGATGACATACCCTATAAAACGAGTGTTACTGGTGGCCACAATAAGAAGCACCGACCTGGAAAACCATGGTGGAATACTCAATTAACAGATTTGTGGTCAAAAGTGTGTAATGCGGAGAAAATATGGTTAAGTTGTATTAATAGGAACGATAAAATACGATATAAATCAGAGTTTGTCTATGCCAGAAAGTATTTTGACAGGGAAGTCCAACAGGCAAAGCGTTACTATTGGTATTCACTTCAGAGTAATTTGTTAAATGAATGTAATGTTAATCAAGATAGATTTTGGAAATCCATTGGCAAGATTGGTGTAGGCTATAGTAAGAGTAATAGAATTCCAATGGAAGTTGTTCTTAATGATGGTTCAACCTCTTCAAGGTTAGACACTGTCTTAAATAAATGGAAATCTGATTTTAATTTCTTATTCAATAATACATATACTAATGACACAGAAACCCATGTGTTAGATTTTGCCCAAGGTAATAATCAACTACCTTTTAATGATGAAATCACTGTATTAGAGGTTAAGAAAGCTATTGATAAAGCTAAGCGTGGTAAAGCTAATGGAGTTGATGATATACCTTCGGAGGCTCTAAAAAATGATACTTCTGTCTTGTTTTTGCATGCATTGTTTAACATATGTTTTAATAACGGTACAATTCCATCTATATGGGGGAAATGTATTATCAATCCAATTCCAAAATCGTCTAAATCTGATCCCAGAGATCCTTTGTCTTATAGGGGAATTGCTTTAGCTTCTTCAATGTATAAAGTATACTGTAGCATTTTGAACGAACGTCTTAGTGCATAGACAGAATCGAATGGGAAAATTACGGATGAGCAAAATGGTTTTCGCAAAAAACGCAATACCTTAGACCATGTTTCTTCATTGACTAGTATCATTGAAACTAGGAAAAAACGTAAACTTGCCACATTTTCCACTTTTATTGATTTTCGTAAAGCGTACGATTACATTAACCGGGATAAATTATGGAAAAGACTTGTTGATAATGGCATTACTTGTAAAATGTTCGTGGCAATTAAATCACTTTACTCATCCGTGTCATCTTGTGTAAGGATAAATCAATTTAACACAGATTGGTTTGATGTTAATTGCGGTTTACGCCAGGGATGTATTCTTTCTCCATTGCTATTTAATCTGTATATAAATGACTTAGCTTTGTATCTGAAATCTCTTGGAGTAGGTGTCGCCTACGGTGATGATACCATTTGTTTATTATTATATGCAGATGACATTGTACTTTTAGCTGAAAACCCAAATGACCTGCAGGTATTATTAAGTGCTTTGAAAGACTGGTGCAATTTAAATGACATGTGTATTAATAGTGACAAAAGTAAAATAGTTTATTTTCGCCAGGAATCTACTCCGGTAACAAATATTTCGTTTACATGTGGAGCTGTCGAGCTACAAATAGTTGATAGATATTTATATCTTGGTATTGTGTTGCATGAACATCTAGATTATAATATAACTGCTAAAATGGTTGCTCAGAGTGCTAGTCGCGCGCTCGGTCTTCTTATAGCTAAATGTAAATCCGCTGGTGGCATTCCATATAATGTATTTACCAAACTATACGACTCCATTGTTTGGCCAGTTATTGATTACGGTGCAGCAATTTGGGGATACAAGCACTACTCTTGCATCAATGCTGTTCAAAATCGTGCCATGCGGTTCTTTCTAGGAGTTGGCAAATACACTCCAAACGCAGCCGTTGCCGGTGAAATGGCTTGGTTACCGCCATATGTTCGTCAGTTAAAATCTATTGCCCGTCTTTGGTCTCGTATATCTCATATGAATTCGAACAGAATCAATCGAGGAACGGCAGTCTGGGCAAACTCCTTAGCAAACATGAAATGTCGCAATTGGTTTTATAATGTTCGAAAAACACTTACCGAAGTTGAATTATACCAATATTGTAGTCTGGATAATGTCATACCTAAACATACTATTGTTTCGAAGGTTGAAAATGTATTTATGTCTAAATATAAACTGGAATGGCTTCAGTCGATCAGTAGACCAGATAGTACTTCAGGGAGAGGTAGGAATAAGCTAAGGACTTACTGTACATTTAAACAACACTATTTAACTGAAAACTATTGTAAACTTATTATGTCTAGATCGCATCGGGCTGCATTTAGTAAATTTAGATGTGGCGTAGCACCTATAAGGCTTGAAACTGGCAGATACGAAAACTTACCAGTAGAAGACAGAACATGTACATTCTGTAACACAATTGAAGATGAGTCACATGTTATCCTTGAATGTAACCTTTATGATGATTTAAGAAACATATTATTTGATAAAGCTCAACTTATACAACCTGGTTTTGTTAATATGTCTAGTCAAGAACAACTTAAGTTCATATTCACAAATGCACCCATTATTAGATTAGCTGCCAAAACCTGTTTTAGTATTTTACATCGACGTACCTCTTATCTATGTAAATAATGTCTATTGAGTGTTTTATATGTCGTCTTCACATTTTATTACAACTGAAAAGCATATGCTAATTAGGCTAATCCCAATCTAATTGGAATTGGTATTTGATTTTTTAAAACATTTTTTAGTTTGCGCAGTAGTGCTTATTTTGCGTTCAGTATTTTTCATTCCATTACATCTTAATAAGATTTTAAATTTCAATTAGCGACTGCTTTTCAGCTTTATCTCACACATGTAGTTATCACATGTACATGTATATACTATAGTAGTGCAATATGTTATAGATGAATGATGTATATATGCATAGTCTCTTGTAACTCTGAATTGAGTGGCAATGTACTTTTTAATATGTAAAGTATATTCTATGTTTGTTATATGCTGTACATTGATGAGACTGAAATAAAGAATAAAATATAATATACATTTTGTATTGTACAGAGGATAACCTATTCATATTCACGGCTTAGTAAATTGGTCCGATCGTAAGATAGTCGAAAATAGCGGGTCCACCTCCGCTAATATCTATCTATCTATCTACAAGACAAATTATGCATGGTACATTATTTTCTATATTTGAAAGTAACACAAATTATACCTGCATCTGAATTAATCGGATTTATTTGAACACAAAATGATATATGATTATATAAATGAATAGGCTGAAAACAATGAATACAGACAGACAGATAGACCACTTTATTTCAAAACCATTAAGCTAAAAGCGCATGAAGTCATACATATGCATAATACAAGAGAGTGCACAGTGAAACACAATATATAATGCATTGTATGAAACACGGAGAAGGCCCAGTATTTGACATCCAAGAGCAGTTGATTTTTAAGAATTTCTTGACTGAAGCTTTATTTCCTCCTCTCTTGAAGACAACAACGCATTACGAGACAGTTTAACATCAATATATCAGCCGTACGTCCGCTCAACATCTATACCATGGAAGTGTGTGCAGTGACTCGTCAATATATCAGCTGTACTTCCGCTCAATATATCAGCCGTACGTCCGCTCAATATCTATACCATGGAAGTGTGTGCAGTGACTGGGTATAAACGTCAATATATCAGCTGTACTTCCGCTCAATATATCAGCTGTACTTCCGGTCAACATCTATACCATGGAAGTGTGTGCAGTGACTGGGTATAAACGTCAATATATCAGCTGTACTTCCGGTCAATATATCAGCTGTACTTCCGCTCAATATCTATACCATGGAAGTGTGTGCAGTGACTGGGTATAAACGTCAATATATCAGCTGTACTTCCGCTCAATATATCAGCTGTACTTCCGCTCAATATATCAGCTGTACTTCCGCTCAATATCTATACTATGGAAGTGTGTGCAGTGACTCGGGTATAAACGTCAATATATCAGCTGTACTTCCGGTCAACATCTATACCATGGAAGTGTGTGCAGTGACTGGGTATAAACGTCAATATATCAGCTGTACTTCCGGTCAATATATCAGCTGTACTTCCGCTCAATATCTATACCATGGAAGTGTGTGCAGTGACTGGGTATAAACGTCAATATATCAGCTGTACTTCCGCTCAATATATCAGCTGTACTTCCGCTCAATATATCAGCTGTACTTCCGCTCAATATCTATACTATGGAAGTGTGTGCAGT
This sequence comes from Archivesica marissinica, assembly GCA_014843695.1. NCBI lineage: Eukaryota > Metazoa > Mollusca > Bivalvia > Venerida > Vesicomyidae > Archivesica > Archivesica marissinica. The sequence goes on from CM026401.1 coordinate 25,299,329, forward strand.
GACTCGGGTATAAACGTCAATATATCAGCTGTACTTCCGGTCAACATCTATACTATGGAGGTGTGTGCAGTGACTCGGGTATAAACGTCAATATATCAGCTGTACTTCCGGTCAACATCTATACCATGGAAGTGTGTGCAGTGACTGGGTATAAACGTCAATATATCAGCTGTACTTCCGGTCAATATATCAGCTGTACTTCCGCTCAATATCTATACCATGGAAGTGTGTGCAGTGACTCGGGTATAAACGTCAATATATCAGCTGTACTTCCGCTCAATATCTATAACATGGAAGTGTGTGCAGTGACTCGGGCATAAACGTCAATATATCAGCCGTACTTCCGCTCAATATCTATACTATGGAAGTGTGTGCAGTGACTCAGGTATAAACGTCAATATATCAGCTGTACTTCCGCTCAATATCTATACTATGGAAGTGTGTGCAGTGACTCGGGCATAAACGTCAATATATCAGCCGTACTTCCGCTCAATATCTATACTATGGAAGTGTGTGCAGTGACTCAGGTATAAACGTCAATATATCAGCCGTACTTCCGCTCAATATCTATACCATGGAAGTGTGTGCAGTGACTCGGGAATAAACGTCAATATATCAGCTCTACTTCCGCTCAATATCTATACTATGGAAGTGTGTGCAGTGACTCGGGTATCATATATGAATTGTGTCTCCTGAACAGGGTATGCAATAATAGATATATAAATGTGGGTTGTAGGCCTACAGTGGTGTAAAACACCAGGTGTTGCCCCCCTCCACCACTGGTGATCAACGTTATTGTAATGTAGTAATACTAGGTGCGGAGCAATGTGCTGAGTTCACACTCCACACATGTTCAACCACATGAGCATGAACTAGTATCCACAAGCCAACAGTCTCCTTGTAGCTCTATCGTAGGACCCCCCTGTATAATGCTTTAAAACATTATAGAGTGGAGATGTTAGGATAGAGGTACAAGCCACCAAAAGCCTTGTATACACCTCTATCCTAGGACTGTTAATATATATATATATAATGAACTACAAAAACATCATATACTATAACACATATAACACATATAACACATATAACACATATAACACATATAACACATACTTACATCCTATCAATGGCGACATAGAGCATGAGTTTATAATAACATTGTTTCAAGAAATCGGCAATACCAGTTCTAAATGATTTTACGTTCAGGTGCAATGCTCATACATGTATGTAGTCGCATAGAATTAAAGAAACATTACAGTGGCTTGTTTGTTAAGGCATCTTTTACGGAGTGGGGGGTCGACGGTTCGAACAACGTCAGGTGTTCATTCTGATATGGCCGTTTCATGGGTCGCCAGCTAGTTAAATAAATAATGGCTTTCAGTCTGCGACTGGCCTTTAATGATAGGATTCTGGAAGTACTGGCGTTCATACGAGATATATCATAATAAACAAGCACTTTACTTTTACTTATATAAACAATATAACTATTACACTATTATACAACTATTGTGTTGGTATATTATTTCTTCAACCGAAGCCAATGAAATGTCGGTATGTTATAAACGTTACGATTTCTGAGAAGTAAGATCAAATTCCTGGAATATTTGTCCTCAGTAACGAATAAATAATAAACCAATTGTTGGAAATAATGGTCGTAGCTGTGAGCTCCTACGGATGTTACATTCACTATGCAAGCCAGTCAACTATTAATTAAACTAGTGTTTAATGTTAGGAAATCAAAAGCATTAAAAGTACACTCATTATTAACTTTATTTTTGATATTATATAATTCAGAAATTCTAAAGAAATATCAATTTGTATTTCCATGTCCCTTGTAACCCAGTGCTATACAACTCCTATTCACTGTTGTAGAGCTCTGTACTGTAGTAGCATAACACAATAGAAGGGTATTGACAAATACATACATCGTCCATGTACATACAAATATATCACGTACAAATGTTAAATATAGCCACATGCGATGTTCTTACTAACTGATGATAATATTGAATTCATTAATTTGTACAATGTGAAGGAGAATGGACGTTATGTATTTCAATCTAACTTTATTACCATGGCACTATAATTTCTGCAATATTTTCTCTATGAACAATTCAATGAAATCAATTTAATTTATTTCATTTGGCCAAATACCTGCTACACCAATAACAAATAATGTATATTCCAGTTTGCATAGTATATGTATTTTAGCTTTGTAATCACATTCACATACACTATATAATGTACAAGAACAGTAGTTGGATTAGAAGTTTGTACTACAGCTATGTAAATCCTCTCCCAGAATATATGTATTTTGATAAATACAAGAATGCCTTAAGTGTTTCACGTTAACAATTCTATATATTTGAACGTATTTTGTGGTGAATAATAATAGCACTGTTAAACCCGACTGTAATGGTGGCACTTAAATACTTTTACTTTCTTTAATTTATTTTAGTTCGATTGCGAAACAAGTTCTTACAACTTATATTAATCACTCTCGAGACCTCATTCCTGGTGGAATCCATCGCCACGAGACAGAAGAGGCACATGTAATTTAAATGCCTTGCCTAAGGGCACAAACGTAACGGCTCCAACGGGGCTCGAACTCCATACAAACGAACTTAAATACAAAGTGGACCACACAGTGAACAGATATAGCAGGAACAGCAGTTATGTTTCCATATCACATTTACATATAACAGGAACAGCAGTTATGTTTCCATATCACATTTACATATAACAGGAACAGCAGTTATGTTTCCATATCACATTTACATATAACAGGAACAGCAGTTATGTTTCCATATCACATTTACATAGATATAAAGTATAATATGAGGCATCCATATTACAAAAAGTAGAATATTAAATAGCAGGTTATATAATTATAACATTGTGCGATGTATTTACAACATTAATTGTTAATAGAGCACTAAACTAAGCTATCGTAACAACTGTAAAGTAGTTTGAATTCCCAAGAATGCTGTTGTAAGAAGTAAGCAATAGCTTACACATATCCAATCGTTTTAGAAGTTTAGAAGCTATTTAATAATAAATTGGTAGCATTAATTTCATTGCACTTGAATGCATAACAATAATTATGGAACTTCAATTAACATGATAGTGTATTTAATACATGTAATAGTCAAAAGAATTTACTTTGGATACTTTTATATTTAAGTTTTTCTTCTTAATATAATTATGGTTTTAATAAATATATAACTTTACATTCCCTGAACAACATCAAATGCAGAGATCTCGATAGAATAACGAGATCATACTCGGAATAGTGCGACGACACACAGACAACTTTAGTGAGACGACACACAGACAACTTTAGTGCGAGTGTATGCGATAAATAAACGCCTCACTTCAGGGAACAGTTTCGAGGACTACGATAAATAAACGTTTAAAACCCAGTTCATGATAACCTACATACTTACTTGAAGGACGCTAGGTTAGTTTATAATGGGTATATGTTTTACAGTAATCAGTAAATACCTTAATTAAATATTAATTGTCTTTTATATTTACATATACACATAAATAGGTGTGTTTTATATTTCAAACAGCGTAAATAATATTCAGTTTAATATTGCTTTATTGCATTATATCCACGTAGACATCAATTGCAATATTGAGACATATAAGTAAATAGCAAATTGATCAGCCCAAACGTTCTGCTAACATTATTCTGACGTCCCAAGTGAAGCTAAGAACCCCTCTGTCTGACAATAGTCAACTATTCTTTTAGCAAATGTCAAGTCCAATGCACTTAATATGTATCAATCCTGTATCAAAGCATTACAAATATATGGATATCTTTCTCCGCTATAAGCAAACAAATCTAAAGCAGAAACTAAACAACTTTCATTACCTTTTCTATGTCGTAATATTCCAAAAGCGAAGTAAATCTCTCAAACCTCCGATATTACAGGATATACTGATGCTATGCAGATACACGCACTTGAAACTTTATCGAATCCATTTGCAAGATTTCCTCCGAAATGTTCATTTGGCTATATCTCTTCGGCTTGTATTGATACACTTTTCCAATAAAACGGATTGGGCCCTGCACTCCGAAAGGTCCTTCAATACTGACGATTACTTATTGGATAAAATTCCAATAACTTTAAAGCTGCTGTTTGGAATATAGTAGATACCGAGAAATGTGAAGACATTTCTTATATGAAGTGATTCATAGTCGTCTATACATTGTAATACAATTAGTCGCGTGTTGTATTATTGCCTTTGTTTTCACATATAATGGCCAGTGGCCAGTGGCCAGTGGTTAATACGTTGGACTGCGAAGTCAAGGCTCGCAGGTTCGATCATTCGTTTGAACAGTCTATGTTTCTGGAATTGGGGCGTGTGCGTATCTTGCACTATCCCCAAAAACAAAAAATGACTAATATACTTCTGGATGCGTCGTCCCTAGTGAGCAACAGTAAATGTAACAAATATGAATTGTATATATATATATATGTATGTAATAGGTGATATGTGATATGTGTATGTGATATTTGTATGTGTATGTGATATGAGATATGTGTATGTGATATGTGTATGTAATATGTGTATGCGATATATGTATGCGAAATATGTATGCGATATATGTATGCGATATATGTATGTAATATGTGTATGCGATATATGTATGCGATATATGTATGCGATATATGTATGTAATATGTGTATGCGATATATGTATGCGATATATGTATGTAATATGTGTATGCGATATATGTATGTAATATGTGTATGCGATATATGTATGCGATATATGTATGCGATATATGTATGCGATATATGTATGTAATATGTGTATGCGATATATGTATGCGATATATGTATGTGATATATGTATGTAATATGTGTATGCGATATATGTATGCGATATATGTATGCGATATATGTATGTAATATGTGTATGCGATATATGTATGCGATATATGTATGCGATATATGTATGCGATATATGTATGTAATATGTGTATGCGATATATGTATGCGATATATGTATGTAATATGTGTATGCGATATATGTATGTAATATGTGTATGCGATATATGTATGCGATATATGTATGTAATATGTGTATGCGATATATGTATGCGATATATGTATGTAATATGTGCATGCGATATATGTATGCGATATATGTATGCGATATATGTATGTAATATGTGTATGCGATATATGTATGCGATATATGTATGTAATATGTGTATGCGATATATGTATGCGATATATGTATGTAATATGTGTATGTGATATATGTATGCGATATATGTATGTAATATGTGTATGCGATATATGTATGTAATATGTGTATGCGATATATGTATGTAATATGTGTATGTGATATATGTATGTAATATGTGTATGTGATATATGTATGTAATATGTGTATGCGATATATGTATGTAATATGTGTATGCGATATATGTATGTAATATGTGTATGCGATATATGTATGTAATATGTGTATGTGATATATGTATGTAATATGTGTATGTGATATATGTATGCGATATATGTATGTAATATATGTATGTAATATGTGTATGTGATATATGTATTTAATATGTGTATGTGATATATGTATGCGATATATGTATCTAATATGTGTATGCGATATATGTATGCGATATATGTATGTAATATGTGTATGTGATATATGTATGCGATATATGTATGCGATATATGTATGTAATATGTGTATGCGATATATGTATGCGATATATGTATGTAATATGTGTATGCGATATATGTATGTAATATGTGTATGCGATATATGTATGCGATATATGTATGCAATATGTGTATGCGATATATGTATGTAATATGTGTATTCGATATATGTATGTACTATGTGTATGCGATATATGTATGCGATATATGTATGTAATATGTGTATGCGATATATGTATGCGATATATGTATGTAATATGTGTATGCGATATATGTATGCGATATATGTATGTAATATGTGTATGCGATACGTGTATGCGATATATGTATGTAATATGTGTATGTGATATATGTATGCGATATATGTATGTAATATGTGTATGCGATATGTGTATGTAATATGTGTATGCGATATATGTATGCGATATATGTATGTAATATGTGTATGCGATATGTGTATGTAATATGTGTATGCGATATATGTATGTAATCTGTTTATGTAATATGTGTATGTAATATGTGTATGCGATATGTGTATGTAATATGTGTATGCGATATATGTATGCGATATATGTATGTAATATGTGTATTCGATATATGTATGTACTATGTGTATGTGATATGTGTATGTAATATGTGTATGCGATATATGTATGCGATATATGTATGTAATATGTGTATGCGATATATGTATGTAATCTGTTTATGTAATATGTGTATGCGATATATGTATGCGATATATGTATGTAATATGTGTATTCGATATATGTATGTACTATGTGTATGTGATATGTGTATGCGATATATGTATGCAATATGTGTATGTCATATGTGTATGTAATATGTGTATGCGATATATGTATGTAATATGTGTATGCGATATGTGTATGTAATATGTGTATGTAATATGTGTATGCGATTATGTATGTAATATGTGTATGCGATATATGTATGTAATATGTGTATGCGATATGTGTATGCGATATATGTATGTAATATGTGTATGCGATATGTGTATGCGATATATGTATGTAATATGTGTATGTAATATGTGTATGCAATATGTGTATGCGATATATGTATGTAATATGTGTATGCGATATATGTATGCGATATATGTATGTAATATGTGTATGTAATATGTGTATGCGATATATGTATGCGATATATGTATGTAATATGTGTATGTAATATGTGTATGTAATATGTGTATGTAATATATGTATGTAATGTGTGTATGCGATATGTGTATGTGATATGTGTATGTAATATGTGTATGTAATATGTGCATGTAATATGTGTATGTAATATATGTATGTAATATGTGTATGCGATATGTGTATGCGATATATGTATGTAATATGTTTATGCGATATATGTATGTGATATGTGTATGTAATATGTGTATGTAATATGTGTATGTAATATGTGTATGTAATATATGTATGTAATATGTGTATGCGATATGTGTATGCGATATATGTATGTAATATGTGTATGCGATATATGTATGCGATATATGTATGCGATATATGTATGTAATATGTTTATGTAATATGTGTATGTAATATGTGTATGCGATATATGTATGTAATCTGTTTATGTAATATGTGTATGTAATATGTGTATGCGATATGTGTATGTAATATGTGTATGCGATATATGTATGCGATATATGTATGTAATATGTATATGCGACATATGTATGCGATATATGTATGTAATATGTGTATGCGATATATGTATGCGATATATGTATGTAATATGTGTATGCGATATATGTATGCGATATATGTATGCGATATATGTATGTAATATGTGTATGCGATATATGTATGCGATATATGTATGCGATATATGTATGTAATATGTGTATGCGATATATGTATGCGATATATGTATGTAATATGTGTATGCGATATATGTATGTAATATGTGTATGCGATATATGTATGCGATATATGTATGTAATATGTGTATGCGATATATGTATGCGATATATGTATGCGATATATGTATGTAATATGTGTATGCGATATATGTATGCGATATATGTATGCGATATATGTATGTAATATGTGTATGCGATATATGTATGCATATTGTATGCGATATATGTATGCGATATATGTATGTAATATGTGTATGCGATATATGTATGCGATATATGTATGTAATATGTGTATGCGATATATGTATGTAATATGTGTATGCGATATATGTATGCGATATATGTATGCGATATATGTATGCGATATATGTATGTAATATGTGTATGCGATATATGTATGCGATATATGTATGTAATATGTGTATGCGATATATGTATGTAATATGTGTATGCGATATATGTATGCGATATATGTATGTAATATGTGTATGCGATATATGTATGCGATATATGTATGTAATATGTGTATGCGATATATGTATGCGATATATGTATGTAATATGTGTATGCGATATATGTATGTAATATGTGTATGCGATATATGTATGTAATATGTGTATGTGATATATGTATGTGATATATGTATGTAATATGTGTATGCGATATATGTATGTAATATGTGTATGCGATATATGTATGCGATATATGTATGCGATATATGTATGTAATATGTGTATGCGATATATGTATGCGATATATGTATGTAATATGTGTATGCGATATATGTATGCGATATATGTATGCGATATATGTATGTAATATGTGTATGCGATATATGTATGCGATATATGTATGCGATATATGTATGCGATATATGTATGTAATATGTGTATGCGATATATGTATGCGATATATGTATGCGATATATGTATGTAATATGTGTATGCGATATATGTATGCGATATATGTATGCGATATATGTATGCGATATATGTATGTAATATGTGTATGCGATATATGTATGCGATATATGTATGTAATATGTGTATGCGATATATGTATGTAATATGTGTATGCGATATATGTATGCGATATATGTATGTGATATATGTATGTAATATGTGTATGCGATATATGTATGTAATATGTGTATGCGATATATGTATGCGATATATGTATGTAATATGTGTATGCGATATATGTATGTAATATGTGTATGTGATATATGTATGCGATATATGTATGTAATATGTGTATGCGATATATGTATGTATATGTGTATGCGATATATGTATGCGATATATGTATGTAATATGTGTATGCGATATATGTATGTAATATGTGTATGTGATATTGTATGCGATATATGTATGCGATATATGTATGTAATATGTGTATGCGATATATGTATGTAATATGTGTATGCGATATATGTATGCGATATATGTATGTAATATGTGTATGCGATATATGTATGCGATATATGTATGCGATATATGTATGTAATATGTGTATGCGATATATGTATGTAATATGTGTATGCGATATATGTATGTAATATGTGTATGCGATATATGTATGCGATATATGTATGTAATATGTGTATGCGATATATGTATGCGATATATGTATGTAATATGTGTATGCGATAGTGTATGCGATATATGTATGTAATATGTGTATGTGATATATGTATGCGATATATGTATGTAATATGTGTATGCGATATGTGTATGTAATATGTGTATGCGATATATGTATGCGATATATGTATGTAATATGTGTATGCGATATGTGTATGTAATATGTGTATGCGATATATGTATGTAATCTGTTTATGTAATATGTGTATGTAATATGTGTATGCGATATGTGTATGTAATATGTGTATGCGATATATGTATGCGATATATGTATGTAATATGTGTATGCGATATATGTATGTACTATGTGTATGTGATATGTGTATGTAATATGTGTATGCGATATATGTATGCGATATATGTATGTAATATGTGTATGCGATATATGTATGTAATCTGTTTATGTAATATGTGTATGCGATATATGTATGCGATATATGTATGTAATATGTGTATTCGATATATGTATGTACTATGTGTATGTGATATGTGTATGCGATATATGTATGCAATATGTGTATGTCATATGTGTATGTAATATGTGTATGCGATATATGTATGTAATATGTGTATGCGATATGTGTATGTAATATGTGTATGTAATATGTGTATGCGATTATGTATGTAATATGTGTATGCGATATATGTATGTAATATGTGTATGCGATATGTGTATGCGATATATGTATGTAATATGTGTATGCGATATGTGTATGCGATATATGTATGTAATATGTGTATGTAATATGTGTATGCAATATGTGTATGCGATATATGTATGTAATATGTGTATGCGATATATGTATGCGATATATGTATGTAATATGTGTATGTAATATGTGTATGTAATATGTGTATGCGATATATGTATGCGATATATGTATGTAATATGTGTATGTAATATGTGTATGTAATATGTGTATGTAATATATGTATGTAATGTGTGTATGCGATATGTGTATGTGATATGTGTATGTAATATGTGTATGTAATATGTGCATGTAATATGTGTATGTAATATATGTATGTAATATGTGTATGCGATATGTGTATGCGATATATGTATGTAATATGTTTATGCGATATATGTATGTGATATGTGTATGTAATATGTGTATGTAATATGTGTATGTAATATGTGTATGTAATATATGTATGTAATATGTGTATGCGATATGTGTATGCGATATATGTATGTAATATGTGTATGCGATATATGTATGCGATATATGTATGCGATATATGTATGTAATATGTTTATGTAATATGTGTATGTAATATGTGTATGCGATATATGTATGTAATCTGTTTATGTAATATGTGTATGTAATATGTGTATGCGATATGTGTATGTAATATGTGTATGCGATATATGTATGCGATATATGTATGTAATATGTATATGCGACATATGTATGCGATATATGTATGTAATATGTGTATGCGATATATGTATGCGATATATGTATGTAATATGTGTATGCGATATATGTATGCGATATATGTATGCGATATATGTATGTAATATGTGTATGCGATATATGTATGCGATATATGTATGCGATATATGTATGTAATATGTGTATGCGATATATGTATGCGATATATGTATGTAATATGTGTATGCGATATATGTATGTAATATGTGTATGCGATATATGTATGCGATATATGTATGTAATATGTGTATGCGATATATGTATGTAATATGTGTATGCGATATATGTATGTAATATGTGTATGCGATATATGTATGCGATATATGTATGTAATATGTGTATGCGATATATGTATGTAATATGTGTATGCGATATATGTATGTAATATGTGTATGCGATATATGTATGCGATATATGTATGTAATATGTGTATGCGATATATGTATGTAATATGTGTATGCGATATATGTATGTAATATGTGTAGATATTGTTGCGATATATGTATGTAATATGTGTATGCGATATATGTATGCGATATATGTATGTAATATGTGTATGCTATATGTATGCATATTGTATGTAATATGTGTATGCGATATATGTATGCGATATATGTATGTAATATGTGTATGCGATATGTGTATGCGATATATGTATGTAATATGTGTATGCGATATATGTATGCGATATATGTATGTAATATGTGTATGCGATATATGTATGTAATATGTGTATGCGATATATGTATGCGATATATGTATGTAATATGTGTATGCGATATATGTATGTAATCTGTTTATGTAATATGTGTATGTAATATGTGTATGCGATATGTGTATGTAATATGTGTATGCGATATATGTATGCGATATATGTATGTAATATGTGTATTCGATATATGTATGTACTATGTGTATGTGATATGTGTATGTAATATGTGTATGCGATATATGTATGCGATATATGTATGTAATATGTGTATGTGATATGTGTATGCGATATGTGTATGTAATATGTGTATGCGATATATGTATGCGATATGTGTATGTAATATGTGTATGCGATATATGTATGTAATCTGTTTATGTAATATGTGTATGCGATATATGTATGCGATATATGTATGTAATATGTGTATGCGATATATGTATGTACTATGTGTATGTGATATGTGTATGCGATATATGTATGCAATATGTGTATGTCATATGTGTATGTAATATGTGTATGCGATATATGTATGTAATATGTGTATGCGATATGTGTATGTAATATGTGTATGTAATATGTGTATGCGATTATGTATGTAATATGTGTATGCGATATATGTATGTAATATGTGTATGCGATATGTGTATGCGATATATGTATGTAATATGTGTATGCGATATGTGTATGCGATATATGTATGTAATATGTGTATGTAATATGTGTATGCAATATGTGTATGCGATATATGTATGTAATATGTGTATGCGATATATGTATGCGATATATGTATGTAATATGTGTATGTAATATGTGTATGTAATATGTGTATGCGATATATGTATGCGATATATGTATGTAATATGTGTATGTAATATGTGTATGTAATATGTGTATGTGATATATGTATGTAATATGTGTATGCGATATGTGTATGTGATATGTGTATGTAATATGTGTATGTAATATGTGCATGTAATATGTGTATGTAATATATGTATGTAATATGTGTATGCGATATGTGTATGCGATATATGTATGTAATATGTGTATGCGATATATGTATGCGATATATGTATGCGATATATGTATGTAATATGTGTATGTAATATATGTATGTAATATATGTATGCGATATGTGTATGTGATATATGTATGTAATATGTGTATGCGATATGTGTATGTAATATGTGTATGCGATATATGTATGTAATATGTGTATGCGATATATGTATGCGATATGTGTATGTAATATATGTATGTAATATATGTATGCGATATGTGTATGCGATATATGTATGTAATATGTGTATGCGATATGTGTATGCGATATATGTATGTAATATGTGTATGTAATATGTGTATGCGATATATGTATGTAATATGTGTATGTAATATGTGTATGCGATATATGTATGCGATATGTGTATGCAATATGTGTATGCGATATATGTATGTAATATGTGTATGTAATATGTGTATGCGATATATGTATGCGATATATGTATGTAATATGTGTATGCGATATGTGTATGCGATATATGTATGTAATATGTGTATGTGATATGTGTATGCGATATGTGTATGCGATATATGTATGTAATATGTGTATGTAATATGTGTATGCGATATATGTATGCGATATATGTATGTAATATGTGTATGCGATATATGTATGTAATATGTGTATGCGATATATGTATGTAATATGTGTATGCGATATGTGTATGCGATATATGTATGTAATATGTGTATGTAATATGTGTATGCGATATATGTATGTAATATGTGTATGCGATATATGTATGCGATATATGTATGTAATATGTGTATGCGATATGTGTATGCAATATGTGTATGCGATATATGTATGTAATATGTGTATGCGATATGTGTATGCGATATATGTATGTAATATGTGTATGCGATATATGTATGCGATATGTGTATGTAATATGTGTATGTAATATGTGTATGCGATATGTGTATGCGATATATGTATGTAATATGTGTATGCGATATGTGTATGCGATATATGTATGTAATATATGTATGTAATATATGTATGTAATATGTGTATGCGATATATGTATGTAATATGTGTATGCGATATATGTATGCGATATATGTATGTAATATGTGTATGCGATATATGTATGTATATATGTGATATTGTATGCGATATATGTATGCGATATATGTATGTAATATGTATGTGATATGTGTATGCGATATATGTATGTAATATGTGTATGCGATATATGTATGCGATATATGTATGTAATATGTGTATGCGATATATGTATGTATATGTGTATGTAATATGTGTATGCGATATATGTATGCGATATATGTATGTAATATGTGTATGCGATATATGTATGTAATATGTGTATGCGATATATGTATGCGATATATGTATGTAATATGTGTATGTATATGTATGTAATATGTATGCGATATATGTATGTAATATGTGTATGCGATATGTATGTGATATGTGTATGTAATATGTGTATGCGATATATGTATGTAATATGTGTATGCGATATGTGTATGCGATATATGTATGTAATATGTGTATGCGATATATGTATGTAATATGTGTATGTGATATGTGTATGCGATATATGTTTGTATGTAATATGTGTATGTAATATGTGTATGTAATATGTGTATGCGATATATGTATGTAATATGTGTATGCGATTATGTATGTAATATGTGTATGCGATATGTGTATGTAATATGTGTATGCGATATATGTATGCGATATATGTATGTAATATGTGTATGTAATATATGTATGTAATATGTGTATGCGATATATGTATGTAATATGTGTATGCGATATATGTATGCGATATGTGTATGTAATATGTGTATGCGATATGTGTATGCGATATATGTATGTAATATGTGTATGCGATATGTGTATGCGATATATGTATGCGATATATGTATGTAATATGTGTATGCGATATATGTATGTAATATGTGTATGTAATATGTGTATGTAATATGTGTATGCGATATGTGTATGCGATATATGTAT
>CM026401.1:25314762-25396616 GCA_014843695.1 Archivesica marissinica
TTTTAACCAATAGTTGTATAGAATGAATATAATTGGCTTAATTTATGTTGGCATCATTATAAGTGTGTTATTTTGTATGTATTTCTGCACGTAGATGTTAATACTGTTTTTATATGTATTTCTGCACGTAATTGTTAATACTGTTTTATATATATATATATATATATATATAGGAATATTATGAAATAAAATATCATAATCTATATTTTGTTTGTTATTGAACGTTATAATGGAATATAACGACAAAAAAGTTATATTTCGACATCCAAGCAATATATATGTTGCGGGTCCTAGCGGTAGCGGTAAAACGTTTACAGTTGGTAAAATAGTCAAATATAGAAAAGAAATATTTGACAAACCTATAGACCACGTATATTGGTGTTATAAAGAATGGCAATATCAATACGATATTGTTAAACAAGACGATATAGACGATCAACAGATAACATTTATTGACGGAATACCCGAAGATGATGATACATATTTCCCAATGTCACCCGATAAACCATATATGATAATATTTGATGATATGATGGGTACAGAATATGAGAATAAAATTGTATCATGGTTTACGCGTAAAGGTCATCATAGAGGAGCTACGTGTATATATATATCTCAAAATTTATATCAACAAAGTAAACATTCTAGAAATATAAATTTAAATTCGAAATATATGTTATTATTTAAAAATAGTAGAGATAAAGGTCAAATAAAAGTATTAGAAACACAATCCCAAATAAAACATTTAGTAGAAGCCTATAATAATGCTACCAATACATCATACGGTTATTTATTAGTAGACTTTCATCCGATGACTAATGAAAAATATAGATTAAAAACTGATATATTTCCTCATAAAGATTGTATAGGACCTACAATATATATATAAAATGAATATATATAATTTAATAAAGCTTTTATTGAAGGAACAAAATCCGGATAAACGCGAACAATTATTAACAACTAGTAATAATCGTTTAACGAAATGGTTTATAGCTATAGCTAAAAGTATATTAGATGATGAAATATCAATGCCTAAACAAACGCTAAAATTTATGAAAAAACATGAAAATACTATAAAAGCTATAGGAGATCAAAATACTTCTATGGCTGATAGAAAAAAATTAATACTTACTAAAGGAGGTAGCGGATTTTTAGGAGGCGTAATGTTACGTACATTTATTAATTGGAAAATTAATAAAAAAGTATCCGTTAGTAAACCTAAAAAGCTTAAAAAGTATCCGTTAGTAAACCTAAAAAGCCTAAAAAAGTAACCGTTAAAAAACCTAAAATGAAAAAATCTAATAATTCGATAATAGCTGATGTTGTGTCATCATCATCATCATCATCACCGATTAAATCTATGATATTACAAACTATGACACCTATAGCATCACCATCATCATCATCATCATCATTATTAAGTATTAATATGCCTCAAGGATTTAGCCCCGATAATTACGATATTACTTCATGGTCACCGTTAAAGGAAACTAATAAAGTTGTTAAATTACCTTCTATGAATACTTTTTTACAACGTATAACACCTACAAAAACGTACGTATCACCGACGTTAACTAATTTGAATAATATATACGATGATGATACAATAACATCAACGATTAATAAGTTAACGGTACCCACAACGTTGTCAACACCACCGTTACTAGTTAATTTAAATGATAGCGATTTATCGCAATACTTATAAATTAACCATTTTTTAAAAAATACCCTGAATTATTTAGCTAATAAATACGATATGTAATTAATAATATACTTCATTTAACGTATTGATATCATGGCAGGTAAACGTAGTAAATGTAGTAGAAGACGTTCTCGTAAACAACACGGCGGTAATATTAAACGCCGTAGTCATCGTCGTCGTCGTAGAAATCAACGAGGCGGTTTAATACCATTGCCATTGATGACTTTAGGCGCTGGTCTATTAGCTCCTATTATAGCCGATGGTGTTAACGATATAGTAAAACGTTTCGGTATATAATATCATTATTATATTATTAGTTATCATGAAAGTACCGTTAATAAAACGTTACGGTAAAATGTTATTAGGTTTACGTAATAAACCCGATACATTTAAACGTAATATTATTAAAAGTTGTAATAAATGCCTAATAGATTGTATATGCGAATGTTGTCATAATGTATTAAAGGGTAATGTTAATATGAATAAGAGTCATAAGTCATCATTAAATCATTGGAGTAGGGATATACGTTTATTAGCCAATAAAAAAATAAGCACAAAACGTAAACGTAAAATATTAAACCCTAAATTAATAAATATATTAATTGATAGTATAAAAAATAAAGTAAAACATACAATATGATGAAAAAAATGGTCGTAGTTCCCGCGTCCGATGTAGATGAATTAAGACGATTACGTTTATATCAAAATGCTAAATTACCACCTAAACCAGAAATAGTACAAACTATAAATATACAAAAAAATATCGATGATTTAATGAATGATCCTAATATAAATAATACCGATAAAATGTATCGTTATGCAGAATATATGTTAAAATATAATAATTTTAAAGATCAAGTTATTACCGATGCAACAACTACAGTTACACCACCTACAGATATACCCGCCAAACCACCTACGTATGTACCCGATATAATAAAACCTATACCTACGGATAATGTACTTACAAATATACCTAAAAGTATGCGTATACCTGTAGGTAATTTATTAGAACAAATAAAAAATAATACAAATATTACATGGGATAATATAGGTGTTGTAAGTATTAATGGTAAAATTATAGATAATAGTAATATAACGGATATTATGAACGATGCGGCTAGAGAAAGAAAAACTAAAACAAATGCTATAGGATGGTTAGATGTTGCCGAAGAATTAATAAATAAAAATCAAAAAATAAATGTTGGTAATAAACGCTGGAGTAGTTACGTAAATAAGAATAAAAGAGGTAGTGATAAAATAAATACACCATCTAAGAATAAACAGTCATCGAAAAAACATAAAAAAACTAAAAGCGATTATATCGATGATAATGATGATGATTACTACGAATATAACGATATTATAACACCTATAAAAAAATCTAAAAGAGATAAACAACGATGGTCAAATTGGAAATAATACATAAAATATTAAAAAATATTTATTACGATATTAAAAATCCTGCATCCTTTTCAGGTATAGGTAAATTATATAAAGCTGGAAAAATATTATTTAAAAAATTAACTTTAAAAGATGTTAAAACGTGGTTATCTGAACAAAAAACCTATACATTACATAAGCCTATTGTAAGAAATTTTAAACGTAGAAAAACTATAGTCGCCGGTATAGATATACAATGGCAAGCTGATTTAGCTGATATGCAAAAATTTAGTAAATATAATAATGGTTATCGTTATTTATTATGCGTTATTGATGTATTCTCTAAAATGGCTTGGGTAAAGCCTATAAAAAATAAATTATCTACAACATTAATTAAAACGTTTAATAATATATTAAATGAATCTCATAGAATACCTAAAAGTTTACAAACGGATAAAGGTAGCGAATTTATTAATAAACCATTTCAAAAGTTTTTAAAAAATAAACATATTCATTTTTTTACAACAGAAAACCCTGAAACTAAAGCTAGTGTTATTGAACGTTTTCTACGAACCCTTAAAGGTAAAATGTGGAAATATTTTACGTATAATAATACTAAAAAATATATAGATGTATTACAATATCTTATAAATAATTATAATCGATCAAAGCATAGTTCTACGGGTTATAAACCTACAGATGCTAATATCGGTAATGAACATATAATATCGAATAATATTAATAATAATGAAATATCTAAAGATAATAAAACTATTAAAATAGGCGATCATGTTAGAATTAATAAAACTAAAAAACATTTTACTAAAGGTTATTTACCAAATTGGACATTAGAATTATTTATTGTATATAAAGTTATTAATGGTTCTCCGATAACATTTAAGGTTCATGATTTGAACGGTGAGGAAATAAAAGGTTCATTTTATAGAAATGAATTACAATTAATTAAAAATAAAGGCGATTATGATATAGAAAAAATATTAAAACGTAGAGTTATTATTTAAAAAGGTCGTAAAATTAAAGAAATATTTGTAAAGTGGAAAAGTTACGATAAGTCGTTTAACTCATGGATAAAAGTAAAAATATGGAAGATAGTATATCTATAGATAATAATCTTAATAAATCTACAACAGGTTCATTAGTTAATAAATATAAAGATATATCGGGTCTATATAGATACACGGCTCAGATGTTACTCATCTATTGCGTATTTGCAGCTTCGGTATGGGGACTTACGTACGGCGATACAAATAATAAAGACGTTTGGCTAGTTCTTTTAAGTACAATAACGGGTATAGGCTTACCTTCGCCTAAAATATCGAAACGAAGATAATGGAAGATTTCTATATAACCCTTATGAGCGATAGTTCTTTAAATATATATCCTAATAATACGGTAGCTGAATTTAGATGTAAATTAGCTAAACCTATAACCTTAAATAAAAAAGAAGAATGGAGCGTAGCTCTAACCGAAATCACCTATCCGGGAGCTATATTAATTGTTATAGAAGGGGAACAACATTTTGACCTTACATTACCCGATGATATAGAAGTTTTAGAACCAGGTCCTTATAGAGGTAATATACCTCTAGGTTTTTATGATACACCTTTACAATTTATGCAAATGATAAATGCTTGTATAAAAGATATATTAGATAGTGTAATTAAAATAAGTATAACGGCTGTAATAGATAGAATACTTGAAACGGATAATGTACTTCAAATATTACTTAAATTTCGTAGTAGTAATAGTGTATGCGAATTACATACAATACCCTTAAACGTTAATATAGGATTAACTTTTCATCCTAATATATGTAGAAAATTAGGTTTTTTAAATGCTACTACAAATTATATTTTACGGCCTATAGATATAGAACCATCTCCTTTTAAAGAACCCGTTAATCTATTAATTAATGATAGTTCTATATACGTTTACATAGATATTATAGAACCTGTAATGATATCTGATGGTGAAGAACAATTATTACGTGTTTTACCTTTTAAAGTTAAAACTAACGTTAATCATTATAGTACTAATGAATTTCAACATGATCAATATATAAAAATAAATAGTAACCGTATAGATGAAATATATGTTAATATAAAAAACGTTTTAGGTAATAATATTCATTTCAATGATGGTAAGTGTATATTAACGTTACATTTTATAAGAGACGCTATATTTAGTAATTTCGTATAATGGAACGTTCAGAAAATTTCTATATTACATTAGATAGTCAACGTATTAAATTTAAATCTCAACAAGATAATAATAATGCTGATTTTAAAGTCTCTATACCTAACGGTATAACTCTAAGTAATGATAACAAATGGGAAGTAGGTTTAGTCGATGGTATTATACCTAATAAAGTATTTAACATTACAGATTCAAACAATACATTTTTTTTAGCTATTAGAAATGCTCAATACCCCAAAAAACGAATTGAACGAGGCTATAGAGATGTACCATTTCATAATGATTATGGATTTTTTAATAATCATTTTGATCATAAAATGAATTATAATTATAGATATAACATATTTTGGCATTATAAATACTATACAGATGTTAATCATGAATATGGATATGATAGACATTCTGAGAGTCAATTTGCTAAAAAAAAGGTGTAAATACGTTATTATGGGGCCTAAGGACGATAATACTCCTAATAAATATTACGATAATGATTGCACATTATTACCATTTAAAATACCTAATGGAGTTTATAACGATTATAAAATCTTAACAAGTATTATGGAAGATAGCTGGAATAAAATGTTTGGTACTTTATGGGCATCTATGTCCTATAATCTTTGGGAAGCATCGATTAACGATTGGGGTACTGGTATATATTTATCTTGGAAATATAACCATAATCCTTATTATATGTATTATAAGAAAAAATCATTATCTTTAATATCAAATACTCCAGAAAATATAGGTCTCTTAGTACCTACATTATTAGGTAATATGTTAGGTATCGATTCAAGTCAAGAAGTTATTAACTTAATTAATATACATAATAATAAGAATAAAAATTATTATTATGTATTCCCTAAAATGGATTGTTTTGTTCACGAACCATATTTATATTTAGGCCTTACAAACCTATACGTATATACAAATATCGTCGATTTTAGTATAGTAGGATCTGGACAATCGCAATTACTAAGACAATTTACGTATAATCAAGCTCCTAATGTAACTACACATAAAAGTATACAATTTAAACATATACATTATTTACCTATTACAGATAAGCGTATAAACGATATATATATATTTATACGTAATGAATTAGGCGAAACTATTCATTTAACGGGTGATGTTTGTATAGTTAGGTTAGAATTTCGTAGAAGACCATTATGAATATACCTGTATATAGAGGCCGTGTTAGGCAACGTGGTTATGGTTTAGGTGGAACATTAAAAACTGTTGGTAGTAATCTTATACCTTATTTAGTCGATAATATGGCTAGTACTTTACTAAATGAAGTTACAGGCGGTATACATGATGTTATACAAAAACCTAAAACATATAAACATATTGCTAAAAAAAGGGGTAAAAATGTACTTAAACACGTTACATCTAAATTATTAACCGATTTGAAAGAAGATAAATTAATGACTGCTCTAACCGGTAATAAAAGTATAAAGGGTACTAATACTATTAATAAAGGCCAGTCTGGTTCAGGACATAGAAAACGTTGTAACAATAATTATTTTAAAAGTAATAAAAAAAGACGTTTAGATTATTTCGATTAGTTTTTTTACATATAATCATGATTACTGGTTCTAGTTTATGCAATAAAGGGGAATTGGACCTCTATAGTTTACCTCCGACACTTACAACAATGGATAGAGCTTTTATTAATGAGCATCAACCATTAGTTAATCCTTCAGGTAATACAGCGCCTATTGAATTTATAATTCCTAGGCAAACTGAAAAATGGACAGATCTTATGGATCTAGAATTAAACCTTGAAATTAAAATGGTTAAACGCGATAATAGTACTATAGATGCTGATAGTAATATATCAATTATAGAAAATCCATTACATTCATTATTTAATCATGTTGATATATATATTAACGGGAAATTAATATCTGGTAATGATAAATATCCGTATAGAGCTTTCATTGAAATTGTATGCGGTTCTAGCGAAACCGAACAAAATATGTTAGAAGATACACAATTATGGGAAAAACCGGGGAAAGGTGAATTACGTACATTTACAACTTTTGGGGCTGAAGATGCTACTGTTAATGGAGCTAAAAAACGTAATATAAAATTAACTGGTGATAAAGTAGTAGAATTACAAGGTAAAATACATACAGATATTACCAGACAATCCAAGTATCTACCTAATATGTGCGAATTAAAAATACGATTAGTTAGATCTTCACCAGCATTTTATATGCTAGGTAATGATGGTAATGATGGTAAAATAGAAATTATTAAAGCTGTTATGAAAGTACGAACAGTATCTTTAGATCCTAATGTATGGGTATCTTTAAATAATGCTCTTAGGTCTACACCTATGAAAATACCTCTTAAACGTGTTGAAATTAACGTATTTACGGTTATGGATGGTTTAGTATCTAAAATAGAATCAAATCTAATACACGGTCAAATACCAAAAAGAATTATTATAGGTCAAGTTAAAAACTCTGTAATGAATGGTTCAAATACTGAATCACCATTTTCATTCGAACATTTTAATATAACTAAATTAAAAGTTACCATTAATGGTACTAGTATTGACGCTAATCCATTACATATGGATTTTTCTAATGATAATGCTAAAGTATGTCAAAGTTATAAATCTTTTTGGAAAGCTCTTGGTATAGAACATAATAAAGATCTTTATGTATTTCCAATATCTGTATATAAACGAAAACATACTTTATGGGCTGTTGATTTTACACCCGATTTAGGCTGTGAGGAAGGTCATCTTCATCCTATTAAAAATGGTAATATAGAATTTGATATGGAATGGAGTGAAGCTTTAGTTGACCCTATAAATGTTATTGTTTATTCAGAATATGACGATATGCTCATGATCGATGGTCTACGTAATGTTATTATGTCTTAAAAAATATGGATACATTTACGCTACAATATATTTTAGATACAATTTTTCCATCTTTAAACGGTATTGTATGTGCTAGAGATGAACTATTATTTGTAAATAAACGACGTAATTGCTATATAGTTAATACAGATCCAATTTCTAAACCCGGACAACATTGGGTTTTAATTTATCGTACACATACTAATAAATGTTTTTATTTTGATTCATATGGAGTATATAATCGTATTGAAATTGATATTTATTATTTCTTAAACATAAATTGTTTAAAATTATTTAGAAATAAAAATCGTTTTCAATCTGATTCTACGCAATTATGCGGTGTTTATTGTTTATACGTTTTATATAATCTTATAAAACATAAACAAACATTTTCGCATATAGTACTCAATACTTTTAGTGTTACAAATTATTTAGAAAATGATATTTTATTAACTAAGTGGTTTCAAAAATTTTCTCAAGAACACTTGAAATTACATCATAATGTCAAAAGTGAAGTTTGTCAAACTTGTAACTCAAGATTGTAGGCATTTCTTATTGTATATAATAAGATGTTAAACAGCTCGACAACATTAGACCTTATTTGTCTAATACTTATTTGATGCTTATTAAGAATAAGAATTTTAATATTTTTTCACTATTGGATTTTTTACTATTTATTAATCTGGATTATGCGTTTTTGCGAATTTTGGGGTGAGGAATGTTCTATATGTCTTCAAGAAAATAACGATTATTATTTTATTAATGAATGCGTTTGTAAACACATTATATGCTTAGATTGTATATATAAAATTAATAAATGTCCTTTTTGTAGGCAACAATTTTCTTTTGCACCTTTACATAGACCTACTTTATATCAAAACTTAAATAATCGTACTTATCAACAATATTGGGGTATGATAACTACAGAAACTTATATTAATAGAACTGCTCAACAATATTGGGATATGACAGACACTGAAATTGAAAGGGTCGCTGTGACTAACAACTATTATTAGTCCAGTATTTTTGGTTACAATTATTTTTACAGTTACATCTATTAATTTTTTTTTTAAATTATGAGTTATTTCGAATTATGGGTCGAAGAATGTTCTATATGTTTACGAACAAATACGGATTTTTATTTCTTAAATGAATGTCAATGTAAGTCTCTGATATGTTTATATTGCGTCTCAAATTTATCTAAATGTCCTTATTGTAGACACGAATTAAGTATAGATAAACATTATTTTACAGATTTTTTAAATAATTTATTAATTAGACTTATTACCGTTTTTTCAAATACTGAGGAATTTTGGACTTTAACTGATGAAGCTTTAGAAAATTGGATTTCAGATACTAGTAATGTACTTATTGTAGACACGAATTAAGTATAGATAAACATTATTTTACTCTTATATATATTAACTTTTTAAAATTGTTATGAATTATAAAAACACTTGAAGATACTGACTTAGTGTATATAAGAAGACGAACATCGATTCACTCTTTACTACATTTTTTGTACTGCGCTGTACAATATTATCATCATGACTACTACTAACGATACAACTACTCGCGGTAAAGCTATATTAACTTTTACAACAACAACTGCTATAGATATTCCTAGTAAGCGTTCTATCGAAGAATTAATTATAGACATTGATGCTGCAATTAAATATCGTATAGATGACGATATTAAATGGAAAACTTGTGATACAGCTAAATTTGTTGATTCACAATATTTAAATCTTGTATTTATGGATGAACATAATAACGTTATATCTACACAGAATATTCCTGGACGTATTCTTGTTAAAAATCAAACGAATTCTGTTGGAACTTCTACAACAGATTTAAATGAACCAATACTAACGGGTAATATGATTAAACAAGAACCAATCGTTATTGATATTAATAATGATAATGATGATGATATACTCATTATCGAACAAATTAAAACTGAACCAGATGTTATCGTTATACAAGATGAACCTACTATTGTGCATTGGAATGATACAACTAATGTTCAAGAAGCTACAAAACGTTGGAGCTCTATTAAACAAACTGTTAAACGAAAATGGCAGGATCGTCTAGATGGTCTACATCATCAAATTACGACTACAGATAATACGAAATCGTGGAAAAACAGAATTGAACAAATTAGGAAACATAATCGTATTGCTACACAGAATGATCGTGATGATTATAAATATTTAAGGCGTAGTGCAAGAATTGCTACACAAAAGAGTGAATAAAATCTCTACAAGAACTGACGATACATTTATACACTAAGATACATTATGATGAATTGATTGAAGTGATTATTTATATGTACTTTTTTATTATAATTGTATAACCATGTTAGATTATATGAACTGAATATTTATATGTACATTGCTTGTATAACCATGCTAGATTATTATTCTTCGTTAGACTATAGCTTCATGAAAATAAAATCATTATGTAAACATTTATATTCTCACTTTTTATTTACTAATATACCTAAAAAATATATTAGTACGTGTGGGTTTCAAACCCACGAGGATATTACTCCATTAAATCTTAAGTTTAACGCCTTAACCACTTGGTCAACGTACTATCATATGATCGTATTTCCAATACCGTAAACCCCTGACTGAGAAGATTTATTGACTGAGAAGATTGACTGAGAAGATTTATTGACTGAGAAGATTGACTGAGAAGATTTATTGACTGAGAAGATTTACTGAGACGAAAATATATTTAATTTATATATTTTATATATAAAATAAATATATGGGATTTATATAATCGATATATTTATTATCGATTTTTTATTTTACCTATTGGTTTTTGGCATGATGGTACACTTTTTTACTCTTTATTCAACCAAAAATTTTACAATTATACTGATTTCTTTTGGCATGATGGTACATTTTTTTTTTTATTCCCCCCCATACTACTCACAGTGAGTGTTGAGTTAACAGCTAGCGTATACACAGTGCGTGTTGAGTAAACAACCAGCGTATACACAGTGAGTGTTGGGTAAACAACCAGCGTACATACCTTGAGTGTTGAGTTGACAACCAGCGAACATACCGTGAGTGTTCAGTTAACAACCAGTGTACATACCGTGAGGGTTGAGTAAACAACCAGCGTATACAACGTGAGTGTTGAGTAAACAACCAGCGTACATACCGTGAGTGTTAAGTTAACAACCAGCGTAAACACAGTGAGTGTTGAGTTAACAACCAGCATACATACCGTGAGTGTTAAGTTAACAACCAGCGTACATACCGTGAATGTTAAGTTAACAACCAGCGTAAACACAGTGAGTGTTGAGTTAACAACCAGCGTACATACCGTGAGGGTTGAGTAAACAACCAGCGTATACACAGTGAGTGCTGAGTAAATAACCAGCGTATACACAGTGAGTGTTGAGTAAACAAACAGCGTACATACCGTGAGTGTTGAGTAAACAACCAGCGTATACACAGTGAGTGTTGAGATAACAACCAGTGTACACACAGTGAGTGTTGAGTAAACAACCAGCGTACATACCGTGAGTGTTGAGTTAACAACCAGCGTACAGTACACCGTGGGTGTTGAGTTAACAAACAGCGTACAGTACACCGTGAGTGTTGAGTTAACAAACAGCGTATACAACCTGAGTGTTTAGTTAACAACCAGCATACATACAGTGAGTGTTGAGTTAACAACCAGTGTACACACTATGAGAGTTGAGTTAACAACCAGCGTATACACAGTGAGTGTTGAGTTAACAACCAGCGTCTACAGGGTGAGTGTTGAGTTAACCACCAGAGTACAGTGCACCGTGAGTGTTGAGTTAACAACCAGCGTACAGTACACCGTGAGTGTTGAGTTAACAACCAGCGTACAGTACAACATGAGTGTTGAGTAAACAACCAACGTACACACAGTGAGTGTTGAGTAACAACCAGCGTACACACCGTGAGTGTTGAGCTAACAACCAGCGTATTAACCGTGAGTGATGAGTTAACAACCAGCGTACACACAGTGAGTGTTGAGTTAACAACCAGCGTACACACAGTGAGTGTTGAGTTAACAATATGCGTATGAACCGTGAGTGTTGATTTAACAACCAGCGTACACACAGTGAGTGTTGAGTTAACAACCAGCGTATAAACCGTGAGTGTTGAGTTAACAACTAGCGTATGAACCGTGAGAGTTGAGATTACAACCAGCGTGCACACAGAGAGTGTTGAGTTAACAACCAGCATACAGTACACCTTGAGTGTTGAGAAAACAACCAGCGTACACACAGTGAGTGTTGAGTTAACAATAAGCGTATACACCGTGAGTTTTGAGTTAACATACAGCGTACACACAGTGAGTGTTGAGTTAACAAACAGCGTATACACCGTGAATGTTGAGTTAACAACCAGCGTACACACAGTGAGTGCTGGGTTAACAACCAGTGTATACACCGTGAGTGTTAAGTTAACAAACAGCGTATACAACGTGAGTGTTGAGTTAACAACCGGCGTACACACAGTGAGTGTTGAGCTAACAACCATCGTACACACAGTGAGTGTTGAGTTAACAACATGCGTATAAACCGTGAGTGTTGAGTTAACAAGCAGCGTATCAACCGTGAGTGTTGAGTTAACAACCAGTGTATACACAGTGAGTGTTGAGTTAACAACATGCGTATAAACCGTGAGTGTTGAGTTAACAACCAGCGTATAAACCGTGAGAGTTGAGCTAACAACCAGCGTGAGTGTTGAGTTAATAATCGGCGTACAGTACACCGTGAGTGTTGAGTTAACAACCAGCGTACAGTACAATGTGAGTGTTGAGTTAACAACCAGCGTATACATAGTGTGTGTTGAGTTAATAACCAGCGTATACACAGTGAGTGTTGAATAAACAACTAGCGTATACACAGTGAGTGTTGAGTTAGCAACCAGCGTACATACCGTGAGTGTTTAGTTAACAACCAGCGTACACACAGTGAATGTTGAGTTAACAACCAGCGTATACACCGTGAGTGTTGAGCTAACACCCAGCGTATACACGGTGAGTATTGTGTTAACAACCAGCGTACAGTACACCGTGGGTGTTGAGTTAACAAACAGCGTACAGTACACCGTGAGTGTTGAGTTAACAACCAGCGTACAGTACACCGTGAGTGTTGAGTTAACAAACAGCGTACAGTACACCGTGAGTGTTGAGTTAACAACCAGCGTCCAGTACACGGTGAGTGTTGAGCTAACAAACAGCGTATACAACGTGAGTGTTGAGTTAACAACCAGCGTACACACCATGAGTGTTGAGTTAACAACCAGCGTAAACACACTGAGTGTTTAGTTAACAACCAGTGTACATACAGTGAGTGTTGAGTTAACAACCAGCGTACACACCATGAGTGTTGAGTTAACAACCAGCGTAAACACACTGAGTGTTGCGTTAACAACCAGCGTACACATAGTGAGTGTTGAGTTAACAATCAGCGTACACACAGTGAGTGTTGAATTAACAACCAGCGTACATATAGTGAGTGTTGAGTTAACAACCAGCGTACATACTGTGAGTGTTGAGTTAACAACCAGCGTACACATAGTGAGTGTTGAGTTAACAACCAGCGTACACACAGTGAGTGTTGAATTAATAACCAGCGTACATATAGTGAGTGTTGAGTTAACAAACAGCGTACACACTATGAGAGTTGAGTTAACAAATATCGTATACACAGTGAGTGTTGAGTTAACACCCAGTGTAAACACGGTGAGTATTGTGTTAACAACCAGCGTACAGTACACCGTGAGTGTTGAATTAACAAACAGCGTAGAGAACACCGTGATTGTTCAGTTAACAACCAGCTTACAGTACACCGTGAGTGTTGAGTTACCAAACAGCGTAGAGTACACCTTAAGAATTGAGTTAACAACCAGCGTAAAGTACACCGTGAGTGTTGAATTAACAACCAGCGTACATACTGTGAGTGTTGAGTTAACAACCAGCGTACACACTATGAGTGTTGAGTTAACAACCAGCGTACACACTATGAGAGTTGAGTTAACAACCAGCGTATACACAGTTAGTGTTGAGTTAACAACCAGCGTCTACACGGTTAGTGTTGAGTTAACAACCAGCGTACACACAGTGAGTGTTGAGTTAACAACCAGCGTACACACAGTGAGTGTTGAGTAAACAACCAGCGTATACACCGTGAGTGTTGAGCTAACAACCAGCGTATACACTGTGAGTGTTGAGTTAACAACCAGCGTATAAATCGTGTATGTTGAGTTAACAACCAGCGTACACACAGTGAGTGTGGAGTTAACAACCAGCGTATAAACCGTGAGTGTGGAGTTATCATCCAGTTTATAAACCGTGAGTGTTGAGTTAACAACCAGCGTACACATAGTGAGTGTTGAGTTAACAACCAGCGTACACACAGTGAGTGTTGAATTAACAACCAGCGTACATACAGTAAGTATTGAGTTAACAAACAGCGTACACACTATGAGAGTTGAGTTAACAAATAGCGTATACACAGTGAGTGTTGAGTTAACAAACAGCGTACAGTACACCGTGAGTGTTGAGTTAACAACCAGCGTACAGTACACCGTGCGTGTTGATTTAACAACCAGCGTATACACAGTGATTGTTGAGTTAACAACCAGTGTACATACTGTGAGTGTTGAGTTAACAACAAGCGTACACACTATGAGTGTTGAGTTAACAACCAGCGTACACACTATGAGAGTTGAGTTAACAACCAGCGTATACACAGTGAGTGATGAGTTAACAACCAGCGTCTACACGTTGAGTGTTGAGTTAACAACCAGCGTACACACAGTGAGTGTTGAGTTAACAACCAGCGTACACAAAGTGAGTGTTGAGTTAACAACCAACGTACACACAGTGAGTGTTGAATTAACAACCAGCGTACATACAGTGAGTGTTGAGTTAACAAAAACAGCGTACAGTACACCGTGAGTGTTAACTTAACAAACAGCGTACAGTACACCGTGAGTGTTGAGTTAACAACCAGCGTACAGTACACCGTGAGTGTTGAGCTAACAAACAGCGTATACAACGTGAGTGTTGAGTTAACAATCTGCGTATACAACGTGAGTGTTGCGTTAACAACCAGCGTACAGTACACCGTGCGTGTAGAGTTAACAACCAGTGTATGCACAATGAGTGTTGAGTTAACAACCAGCGTACACACTATGATAGTTCGAGTTAACAACCAGCGTTTACATAGTGAGTGTTGAGTTAACAACCAGCGTACACACCTTGAGTGTTGAGGTAACAACCAGCATACACACAGTGAGCGTTGAGTTAACATCCAGCGTACACACAGTGAGTGTTGAGTTAACAACCAGCTTATACACGGTGAGTATGGAGTTAACAATCAGCGTACACACCGTGGGTGTTTACTTAACAACCAGCTTACAGTACACCGTGAGTGTTGAGTTAACAACCAGAGTACACACTATGAGAGTTGAGTTAACAACCAGCGTATACACGGTGAGTGTTGAGCTAACAAACAGCGTATATACCGAGAGTGTTGAGATAACAACCAGCGTACACACCGTGAGTGTTGAGCTAACAAACAGCGTATATACCGTGAGTGTTGAGATAACAACCAGCGTACACACAGTGAGTGTTGAGTTAACAACCAGCGTACACATCGTGAGTGTTGAGTTAACATCCAGTGTACACACAGTGAGTGTTGAGTTAACAACCAGCGTACACACAGTGAGTGTTGAGTTAACAACCAACGTACACACAGTGAGTGTTGAGTTAACAACAAGCGTACACACCGTGAGTGTTGATGTAACAAACAGCGTATACACCGTGAGTGTTGAGCTAACAACCAGCGTGTACACACAGTGAGTGATGAGATAACAACCTGTGTATACACAGTGAGTGTTGAGTAAACAACTAGCGTATAAACTATGAGTGTTGAGTTAACAACCAGCGTACACACAGTGAGTGTTGAGTTAACAACCAGCGTACACACAGTGAGTGTTGAGTTAACAACCAGCGTACATACCGTGACTGTTGAGTTAACAACCAACGTACAATACAACATGAGTGTTGAGTTAACAACCAGCGTACAGTACATCGTGAGTGTTGAGGTAACAACTAGCGCACAGTACATCGTGAGTGTTGAGTTAACAACCAGCGTACAGTACACCGTGCGTGTTGAGTTAACAACCAGTGTATACACAGTGAGTGTTGAGCTAACAACCAGCGTACACACTATGAGAGTTCGAGTTAACAACCAGCGTTTACATAGTGAGTGTTGAGTTAACAACCAGTGTACACAACTTGAGTGTTGAGGTAACAACCAGCATACACACAGTGAGCGTTGAGTTAACAACCAGCGTACACACAGTGAGTGTTGAGTTAACAACCAGCTTATACATGGTGAGTGTTGAGTTAACAACCAGCGTACACACCGTGGGTGTTGACTTAACAACCAGCTTACAGTACACCGTGAGTGTTGAGTTAACAAACAGCGTACACACTATGAGAGTTGAGTTAACAACCAGCGTATACACGGTGAGTGATGAGTTAACGACCAGCGTACAGTACACCGTGAGTGTTGAGTTAACAACCAGCGTACATTACACCGTGAGTGTTGAGTTAACAACCAGCGTACATTACACCGTGAGTGTTGAGTTAACAACCAGCGTACAGTACACCGTGAGTGTTGAGCTAACAAACAGCGAATACAACGTGAGTGTTGAGTTAACAACCAGCTTATTAAACGTGAGTGTTGAGTTAACAACCAGCGTACACACCTTGAGTGTTGAGGTAACTACCAGCATAAACACAGTGAGCGTTGAGTTAACAACCAGCGTACACACAGTGAGTGTTGAGTTAACAACCAGCTTATACACGGTGAGTATGGAGTTAACAATCAGCGTACACACCGTGGGTGTTGACTTAACAACCAGCTTACAGTACACCGTGAGTGTTGAGTTAACAACCAGCGTACACACTATGAGAGTTGAGTTAACAACCAGCGTATACACGGTGAGTGTTGAGCTAACAAACAGCGTATATACCGAGAGTGTTGAGTTAACAACCAGCCTACACACCGTGAGTGTTGAGCTAACAAACAGTGTATATACCGTGAGTGTTGAGATAACAACCAGCGTACACAGAGTGAGTGTTGAGTTAACAACCAGCGTACACATCGTGAGTGTTGAGTTAACAACCAGCGTACACACAGTGAGTGTTGATTTAACAACCAGCGTACACACAGTGAGTGTTGAGTTAACAACAAGCGTACACACCGTGAGTGTTGATGTAACAAACAGCGTATACACCGTGAGTGTTGAGTTAACAACCAGCGTACACACAGTGAGTGTTGAGTTAACAAACAGCGTATACACCGTGAGTGTTGAGTTAACAACCAGCGTACACACAGTGAGTGTTGCGCTAACAACCAGCGTACACACAGTGGGTGTTGAGTTAACAACCAGCGTACACACAGTGAGTGTTGAGTAAACACAAAGCGCATACACTATACGTGTTGCTCTAACAACCAGCGTACACACAGTGAGTGTTGAGTTAACAACCAGCGTACACACGGTGAATGTTGAGTTAACAACCAACGTACAATACAACATGAGTGTTGAGTTAACAACCAGCGTACAGTACACAGTGAGTGTTGAGTTAACAACCAGCGTACTGTACACCGTGCGTGTTGAGTTAACAACCAGCGTATACACAGTGAGTGTTGAGTTAACAACCAGCGTACATACTGTGAGTGTTGAGTTAACAACCAGCGTACACACTATGAGAGTTGAGTTAACAACCAGCTGATACACAGTGAGTGTTGAGTTAACAACCAACGTACACACAGTGAGTGTTGAGTTAACAACAAGCGTACACACCGTGAGTGTTGATGTAACAAACAGCGTATACACCGTGAATGTTGAGCTAACAACCAGCGTGTACACACAGTGAATGATGAGATAACAACCAGTGTATACACCTTGAGTGTTGAGTAAACAACTAGCGTATAAACTATGAGTGTTGAGTTAACAACCAGCGTACCCAAAGTGAATGTTGAGTTAACAACCAGCGCATACACCGTGAGTGTTGAGTTAACATCCAGCGTACACACGGTGAGTGTTGAGTTAACAACCAGCGTACACACAGTGCGTGTTGAGTTAACTACCAGCATTTCAACAGTGAGTGTTGAGTTAACAACCAGCGTGCCCACAGTGAATGTTGTGTTAACAACCAGCGCATACACCGTGAGTGTTGAGTTAACATCCAGCGTACACACGGTGAGTGTTGAGTTAACAACCAGCGTACACACAGTGCGTGTTGAGTTAACTACCAGCATTTAAACAGTGAGTGTTGAGTTAACAACCAGCGTATAAACCGTGAGTGTTGAGTAAACAACTAGCGTATAAACTATGAGTGTTGAGTTAACAACCAGCGTACCCACAGTGAATGTTGAGTTAACAACCAGCGCATACACCGTGAGTGTTGAGTTAACATCCAGCGTACACACGGTGAGTGTTGAGTTAACAACCAGCGTACACACAGTGCGTGTTGAGTTAACAACCAGCATTTAAACAGTGAGTGTTGAGTTAACAGGGTATACACCGTTAGTGTTGAGTTAACAACCAGCGTACACACAGTGAGTGTTGAGTTAACAACCAGCGTACACACAGTGTGTGATGAGTTAACAACCAGCGTACACACATTTAATGTTGAGTTAACAAACAGCGTATACACCGTGAGTGTTGAGTTAACAACCAGCGTACACACAGTGAGTGTTGAGTTAACAACCAGCGTATAAACCGTGAGTGTTGAGTTAACAACCAGCGTACACACAGTGCGCGTTGAGTTAACAACCAGCATTTAATCAGTGAGTGTTGAGTTAACAACCAGCGTATAAACCGTGAGTGTTGAGTTAACAACCAGGGTATACACCGTTAGTGTTGAGTTAACAACCAGCGTACACACAGTGAGTGTTGAGTTAACAATCAGCGTACGCACAGTGAGTGTTGAGTTAACAACCAGCGTACACAACGTGAGTGTTGAGTTAACAACCAGTGTACACACCGTGAGTGTTGAGCTAACAAACAGCGTATATACCGTGAGTGTTGAGATAACAACCAATGTACACACAGTGAGTGTTGAGTTAACAACCAGCGTATTAAGCGTGAGTGTTGAGTTAACAACCAGCGTACACACCGTGAGTGTTGAGTTAACAACCAGCGTACACACAGTGGGTGTTGAGTTAACAACCAGCCTACACACCGTGAGTGTTGAGCTAACAAACAGCGTATATACCGTGAGTGTTGAGATAACAACCAGCGTACACAGAGTGAGTGTTGAGTTAACATCCAGCGTACACACAGTGAGTGTTGAGTTAACAACCAGCGTACACACAGTGAGTGTTGAGTTAACAATCAACGTACACACAGTAAGTGTTGAGTTAACAACAAGCGTACACACCGTGAGTGTTGATGTAACAAACAGCGTATACACCGTGAGTGTTGAGTTAACAACCAGCGTACACACAGTGAGTGTTGAGTTAACAAACAGCGTATACACCATGAGTGTTGAGTTAACAAACAGCGTACACACAGTGAGTATTGAGGTAACAACCAACGTACACACCGTGAGTGTTGAGTTAACAACCAGCGTACAGTACACTGTGAGTGTTGAGTTAACAACCAGCGTACACACAGTGAGTGTTGAGTTAACAACCAGCGTACATACAGTGAGTGTTGAGTTAACAACCAGCGTACATACAGTGAGTGTTGAGTTAACAACCAGCGTACACACTATGAGTGTTGAGTTAACAACCAGCATACAGTACACCGTGAGTGTTGAGTCAACAACCAGCGTACAGTACACCGTGAGTGTTGAGCTAACAAACAGCCTATACAACGTGAGTCTTGAGTTAACAACCAGTGTGCCCACAGTGAATGTTGTGTTAACAACCAGCGCATACACCGTGAGTGTTGAGTTAACATCCAGCGTACACACGGTGAGTGTTGAGTTAACAACCAGCGTACACACAGTGCGTGTTGAGTTAACTACAAGCATTTAAACAGTGAGTGTTGAGTTAACAACCAGCGTATAAACCGTGAGTGTTGAGTAAACAACTAGCGTATAAACTATGAGTGTTGAGTTAACAACCAGCGTACCCACAGTGAATGTTGAGTTAACAACCAGCGCATACACCGTGAGTGTTGAGTTAACATCCAGCGTACACACGGTGAGTGTTGAGTTAACAACCAGCGTACACACAGTGCGTGTTGAGTTAACAACCAGCATTTAAACAGTGAGTGTTGAGTTAACAGGGTATACACCGTTAGTGTTGAGTTAACAACCAGCGTACACACAGTGAGTGTTGAGTTAACAACCAGCGTACACACAGTGTGTGATGAGTTAACAACCAGCGTACACACATTTAATGTTGAGTTAACAAACAGCGTATACACCGTGAGTGTTGAGTTAACAACCAGCGTACACACAGTGAGTGTTGAGTTAACAACCAGCGTATAAACCGTGAGTGTTGAGTTAACAACCAGCGTACACACAGTGCGCGTTGAGTTAACAACCAGCATTTAATCAGTGAGTGTTGAGTTAACAACCAGCGTATAAACCGTGAGTGTTGAGTTAACAACCAGGGTATACACCGTTAGTGTTGAGTTAACAACCAGCGTACACACAGTGAGTGTTGAGTTAACAATCAGCGTACGCACAGTGAGTGTTGAGTTAACAACCAGCGTACACAACGTGAGTGTTGAGTTAACAACCAGTGTACACACCGTGAGTGTTGAGCTAACAAACAGCGTATATACCGTGAGTGTTGAGATAACAACCAATGTACACACAGTGAGTGTTGAGTTAACAACCAGCGTATTAAGCGTGAGTGTTGAGTTAACAACCAGCGTACACACCGTGAGTGTTGAGTTAACAACCAGCGTACACACAGTGGGTGTTGAGTTAACAACCAGCCTACACACCGTGAGTGTTGAGCTAACAAACAGCGTATATACCGTGAGTGTTGAGATAACAACCAGCGTACACAGAGTGAGTGTTGAGTTAACATCCAGCGTACACACAGTGAGTGTTGAGTTAACAACCAGCGTACACACAGTGAGTGTTGAGTTAACAATCAACGTACACACAGTAAGTGTTGAGTTAACAACAAGCGTACACACCGTGAGTGTTGATGTAACAAACAGCGTATACACCGTGAGTGTTGAGTTAACAACCAGCGTACACACAGTGAGTGTTGAGTTAACAACCAGCGTACATACAGTGAGTGTTGAGTTAACAACCAGCGTACATACAGTGAGTGTTGAGTTAACAACCAGCGTACACACTATGAGTGTTGAGTTAACAACCAGCATACAGTACACCGTGAGTGTTGAGTCAACAACCAGCGTACAGTACACCGTGAGTGTTGAGCTAACAAACAGCCTATACAACGTGAGTCTTGAGTTAACAACCAGCGTATTCAACGTGAGTGTTGAGTTAACAATTAGCGTACACACAGTGGGTGTTGAATTAACAACCAGCGTATTAAACGTGAGTGTTGAGTTAACAACCAGCGTACACACCGTGAGTGTTGAGTTAACAACCAGCGTACACACAGTGGGTGTTGAGTTAACAACCAGCCTACACACCGTGAGTGTTGAGCTAACAAACAGCGTATATACCGTGAGTGTTGAGACAACAACCAGCGTACACAGAGTGAGTGTTGAGTTAACAACCAGCGTACACATCGTGAGTGTTGAGATAACATCCAGCGTACACACAGTGAGTGTTGAGTTAACAACCAGCGTACACACAGTGAGTGTTGAGTTAACAATCAACGTACACACAGTGAGTGTTGAGTTAACAACAAGCGTACACACCGTGAGTGTTGATGTAACAAACAGCGTATACACCGTGAGTGTTGAGTTAACAACCAGCGTACACACAGTGAGTGTTGAGTTAACAAACAGCGTATACACCATGAGTGTTGAGTTAACAACCAGCGTACACACAGTGAGTGTTGAGTTGGCAACCAGCGTATCAACAATGAGTGTTGAGTTAACAACCAGCGTACACACCGTGAGTGTTGAGCTAACAAACAGCGTATACACCGTGAGTGTTGAGTTAACAACCAGCGTACACACAGTGAGTGTTGAGTTAACAACCAGCATTTAAACGGTGAGTGTTGAGTTAACAACCAGCGTATCAGCCGTGAGTGTTGAGTTAACAACCAGCGTACACATCGTGAGTGTTGAGCAAACAAACAGCGTATACACAGTGAGTGTTGAGTTAACAAACAGCGTATACACCGTGAGTGTTGAGTTAACAACCAGCGTACACACAGTGAGTGTTGAGTTAACAACCAGCGCATACACCGTGAGTGTTGAGTTAACATCCAGCGTACACACAGTGAGTGTTGAGTCAACAATGAGCGTACAGTACACCGTGAGTTTTTAGTTAACAACCAGCGTACAGTACACCGTGAGTGTTGAGCTAACAAACAGCGTATACAACGTGAGTCTTGAGTTAACAACTAGCGTATTCAACGTGAGTGTTGAGTTAACAACCAGAGTACACACATTGGGTGTTGAGTTAACAACCAGCGTATTAAACGTGAGTGTTGAGTTAACAACCAGCGTACACACCGTGAGTGTTGAGTTAACAACCAGCGTACACACAGTTGGTGTTGAGTTAACAACCAGCCTACACAACGTGAGTGTTGAGCTAACAAACAGCGTATATACCGTGATTGTTGAGATAACAACCAGCGTACACAGAGTGAGTGTTGAGTTAACAACCAGCGTACACATCGTGAGTGTTGAGTTAACATCCAGCGTACACACAGTGAGTGTTGAGTTAACAACCAGCGTACACACAGTGAGTGTTGAGTTAACAATCAACGTACACACAGTGAGTGTTGAGTTAACAACAAGCGTACACACCGTGAGTGTTGATGTAACAAAAAGCGTATACACCGTGAGTGTTGAGTTAACAACCAGCGTACACACAGTGAGTGTTGAGTTAACAAACAGCGTATACACCATGAGTGTTGAGTTAACAACCAGCGTACACACAGTGAGTGTTGAGTTAGCAACCAGCGTACATACAGTGAGTGTTGAGTTAACAACCAGCGTACACACTATGAGTGTTGAGTTAACAACCAGCATACAGTACACCGTGAGTGTTGAGTCAACAACCAGCGTACAGTACACCGTGAGTGTTGAGCTAACAAACAGCGTATACAACGTGAGTCTTGAGTTAACAACCAGCGTATTCAACGTGAGTGTTGAGTTAACAACCAGCGTACACACAGTGGGTGTTGAATTAACAACCAGCGTATTAAACGTGAGTGTTGAGTTAACAACCAGCGTACACACCGTGCGTGTTGAGTTAACAACCAGCGTACACACAGTGGGTGTTGAGTTAACAACCAGCCTACACACCGTGAGTGTTGAGCTAACAAACAGCGTATATACCGTGAGTGTTGAGACAACAACCAGCGTACACAGAGTGAGTGTTGAGTTAACAACCAGCGTACACATCGTGAGTGTTGAGTTAACATCCAGCGTACACACAGTGAGTGTTGAGTTAACAACCAGCGTACACACAGTGAGTGTTGAGTTAACAATCAACGTACACACAGTGAGTGTTGAGTTAACAACAAGCGTACACACCGTGAGTGTTGATGTAACAAACAGCGTATACACCGTGAGTGTTGAGTTAACAACCAGCGTACACACAGTGAGTGTTGAGTTAACAAACAGCGTATACACCATGAGTGTTGAGTTAACAACCAGCGTACACACAGTGAGTGTTGAGTTAGCAACCAGCGTATCAACAATGAGTGTTGAGTTAACAACCAGCGTACACAGTGAGGTTATAACAACAGCGTATACACCGTGAGTGTTGAGTTAACAACCAGCGTACACACAGTGAGTGTTGAGTTAACAACCAGCGATAACCGTGAGTGTTGAGTTAACAACCACGTACACACGTGAGTGTTGAGTTAACAACCAGCGTACACCGTGAGTGTTGAGCTAACAACCAGCGTATACACCGTGAGTGTTGAGTTAACAACCAGCGTACACACAGTGAGTGTTGAGTTAACAACCAGCGTACATACACCGTGAGTGTTGAGTTAACAACCAGCGTACACACAGTGAGTGTTGAGTTAACAACCAGCGTACACACAGTGAGTGTTGAGTTAACAACCAGCGTATACACCGTGAGTGTTGAGTTAACAACCAGCGTACACACCGTGAGTGTTGAGTCAACAACCAGCGTACAGTACACCGTGAGTGTTTATTTAACAACCAGCGTACAGTACACCGTGAGTGTTGAGCTAACAAACAGCGTATACAACGTGAGTCTTGAGTTAACAACAGCGTATTCAACGTGAGTGTTGAGTTAACAACCAGAGTACACACATGGTGTTGAGTTAACAACCAGCGTAAAACGTGAGTGTTGAGTTAACAACCAGCGTACACACCGTGAGTGTTGAGCTAACAAACAGCGTATACACAGTGAGTGTTGAGTTAACAAACAGCGTACACACCGTGAGTGTTGAGCTAACAAACAGCGTATATACCGTGAGTGTTGAGATAACAACCAGCGTACACAGAGTGAGTGTTGAGTTAACAACCAGCGTACACATCGTGAGTGTTGAGTTAACATCCAGCGTACATACAGTAGTGTTGAGTTAACAACCAGCGTACACACAGTGAGTGTTGAGTTAACAACCAACGTACACACAGTGAGTGTTGAGTTAACAACCAGCGTACACACCGTGAGTGTTGATTTAACAAACAGCGTATACACCGTGAGTGTTGAGTTAACAACCAGCGTACACACAGTGAGTGTTGAGTTAACAAACAGCGTATACACCATGAGTGTTGACTTAACAACCAGCGTACACACAGTGAGTGTTGAGTTAACAAACAGCGTATCAACGTGAGTGTTGAGTTAACAACCAGCGTACACACCGTGAGTGTTGAGCTAACAAACAGCGTATACACCGTGAGTGTTGAGTTAACAACCAGCGTACACACAGTGAGTGTTGAGTTAACAACCAGCGCATACACCGTGAGTGTTGAGTTAACAACCAGCGTACACACAGTGAGTGTTGAGTTAACAACCAGCGTACACACAGTGCGTGTTGAGTTAACAACCAGCATTTAAACGGTGAGTGTTGAGTTAACAACCAGCGTATAAACCGTGAGTGTTGAGTTAACAACATCGTGAGTGTTGAGCTAACAAACAGCGTATACACAGTGAGTGTTGAGTTAACAAACAGCGTACACAAAGTGAGTGTTGAGTTAACAACCAGCGTACACACAGTGAGTGTTGAGTTAACAACCAGCGTACACACAGTGAGTGTTGAGTTAACAACCAGCGTACATACACCGTGAGTGTTGAGTTAACAACCAGCGTATAAACCGTGAGTGTTGAGTTAACAAGCAGCGTTCACACAGTGAGTGTTGAGTTAACAGCCAGCATATAAACCGTGAGTATTAAATTAACAACCAGCGTACAAACCGTGAGTGTTGAGTAAACAACCATCGTACACACAGTGAGTGTTGAGTTAACAACCAGCGTACACACAGTGAGTATTGAGTTAACAACCAGCGTACAGTACACTGTGAGTGTTGAGTTAACAACCAGCGTACACACAGTGAGTGTTGAGTTAACAACCAGAGTACATACAGTGAGTGTTGAGTTAACAACCAACGTACATACAGTGAGTGTTGAGTTAATAACCAGCGTACACACTATGAGTGTTGCGTTAACAAGCAGCGTACACACAGTTAGTGTTGAGTTAACAACCAGCGTATAAACTGTGAGTGTTAAGTTAACAACCAGCGTACAAACCGTGAGTGTTGAGTAAACAACCATCGTACAGTACACCGTGAGTGTTGATTTAACAACCAGCGTACAGTACACCGTGACTGTTGAGCTAACAAACAGCGTATGCAACGTGAATCTTGAGTTAACAACCAGCGTATTCAACGTGAGTGTTGAGTTAACAACCAACGTACATACAGTGAGTGTTGAGTTAACAACCAGCGTACACTCTATGAGTGTTGAGTTAACAACCAACGTATACACGGTGAGTGTTGAGTTAACAACCAGCATACAGTACACCGTGAGTGTTGAGTCAACAACCAGCGTACAGTACACCGTGAGTGTTGAGTTAACAACCAGCGTACACACAGTGAGTGTTGAGTTAGCAACCAGCGTATACACAGTGAGTGTTGAGTTAACAACCAGCGTACACACCGTGAGTGTTGAGCTAACAAACAGCTATCCACCGTGAGAGTTGAGTTATCAACCAGCGTACACACAGTGAATGTTGAGTTAACAGCCAGCGCATACCCCGTGAGTGTTGAGTTAACAACCAGCGTACAAACAGTGAGTGTTGAGTTAACAAACAGCGTATACACCGTGAGTGTTGAGTTAACAACCAGCGTACACGCAGTGAGTGTTGAGTTAGCAACCAGCGTATACACAGTGAGTGTTGAGTTAACAACCAGCGTACACACCGTGAGTGTTGAGCTAACAAACAGCGTATACACCGTGAGTGTTGAGTTAACAACCAGCGTCCACACAGTGAGTGTTGAGTTAACAGCCAGCGCATACCCCGTGAGTGTTGAGTTAACAACCAGCGTACACACATTGAGTGTTGAGTTAACAAACAGTGTATACACTGTGAGTGTTGAGTTAACAACCAGCGTCCACAAAGTGAGTGTTGAGTTAACAGCCAGCGCATACCCCGTGAGTGTTGAGTTAACAACCAGCGTACACACAGTGAGTGTTGAGTTAACAACCAGCGTACACACAGTGCGTGTTGAGTTAACAACCATCATTTAAACGGTGAGTGTTGAGTTAACAACCAGCGTATAAACCGTGAGTGTTGAGTTAACAAACAGGGTATACACCTTTAGTGTTGAGTTAACAACCAGCGTACACACAGTGAGTGTTGAGATAACAACCAGCGTACACACTATGAGTGTTGAGTTAACAACTAGCGTATACACGGTGAGTGTTGAGTTAACAACCAGCATACAGTACACCGTGAGTGTTGAGTCAACAACCAGCGTACAGTACACCGTGAGTGTTTATTTAACAACCAGCGTACAGTACACCGTGAGTGTTGAACTAACAAACAGCGTATACAACGTGAGTCTTGAGTTAACAACCAGCGTATTCAACTTGAGTGTTGAGTTAACAACCAACATACATACAGTGAGTGTTGAGTTAACAACCAGCGTACACACTATGAGTGTTGAGTTAACAACCAGCGTATACACGGTGAGTGTTGAGTTAACAACCAGCATACAGTACACCGTGAGTGTTGAGTCAACAACCAGCGTACAGTACACCGTGAGTGTTTATTTAACAACCAGCGTACAGTACACCGTGAGTGTTGAGCTAACAAACAGCGTATACAACGTGAGTCTTGAGTTAACAACCAGCGTATTCAACGTGAGTGTTGAGTTAACAACCAGCGTACACACCACCGTGAGTGTTGAGTTAACAACCAGCGTACACACAGTGAGTGTTGAGTTAACAATCAACGTACACACAGTGAGTGTTGAGTTAACAACAAGCGTACACACCGTGAGTGTTGATGTAACAAACAGCGTATACACCGTGAGTGTTGAGTTAACAACCAGCGTACACACAGTGAGTGTTGAGTTAACAAACAGCGTATACACCGTGAGTGTTGAGTTAACAACCAACATACATACAGTGAGTGTTGAGTTAACAACCAGCGTATACACAGTGAGTGTTGAGTTAACAACCAGCGTCCACACAGTGAGTGTTGAGTTAGCGACCAGCGTATACACAGTGAGTGTTGAGTTAACAACCAGCGTACACACCGTGAGTGTTGAGCTAACAAACAGCTATACACCGTGAGTGTTGAGTTATCAATCAGCGTACACACAGTGAGTGTTGAGTTAACAAACAGCGTATACCCCGTGAGTGTTGAGTTAACAACCAGCGTCCACACAGTGAGTGTTGAGTTAACAGCCAGCGCATACCCCGTGAGTGTTGAGTTAACAACCAGCGTACACACAGTGAGTGTTGAGTTAACAAACAGCGTATACACCGTGAGTGTTGAGTTAACAACCAGCGTAAACACAGTGAGTGTTGAGTTAGCAACCAGTGTATACACAGTGAGTGTTGAGTTAACAACCAGCGTACACACTGTGAGTGTTGAGCTAACAAACAGCTATACACCGTGAGTGTTGAGTTATCAACCAGCGTACACACAGTGAGTGTTGAGCTAACAAACAGCGTATATACCGTGAGTGTTGAGATAACAACCAGCGTACACAGAGTGAGTGTTGAGTTAACAACCAGCGTACACACAGTGAGCGTTGAGGTAACAGCCAGCGTATACACCGTGGGTGTTGAGTTAACAACCAGCGTACAGTACACCGTGAGTGTTTAGTTAACAACCAGCGTATAAACCGTGAGTGTTGAGTTAACATGCAGCGTACACACAGTGAGTGTTGAGTTAACAACCAGCGTATAAACCGTGAGTGTTAAGTTAACAACCAGGGTACAAACCGTGAGTGTTGAGTAAACAACCATCGTACAGTACACCGTGAGTGTTGAGCTAACAACCAGCGTACACACAGTGAGTGTTGAGTTAACAACCAGCGT
This sequence comes from Archivesica marissinica, assembly GCA_014843695.1. Taxonomy (NCBI): domain Eukaryota; kingdom Metazoa; phylum Mollusca; class Bivalvia; order Venerida; family Vesicomyidae; genus Archivesica; species Archivesica marissinica. The sequence continues at coordinate 25,343,625 of CM026401.1, forward strand.
ACACACAGTGAGTATTGAGTTAACAACCAACGTACATACAGTGAGTGTTGAGTTAACAACCAGCGTACACACTATGAGTGTTGAGTTAACAAGCAGCGTGCACACAGTGAGTGTTGAGTTAACAACCAGCGTATAAACCGTGAGTGTTGAGTAAACAACCATCGTACAGTACACCGTGAGTGTTGATTTAACAACCAGCGTACAGTACACCGTGAGTGTTGAGCTAACAAACAGCGTATACAACGTGAGTCTTGAGTTAACAACCAGCGTATTCAACGTGAGTGTTGAGTTAACAACCAGCGTACACACCACCGTGAGTGTTGAGTTAACAATCAACGTACACACAGTGAGTGTTGAGTTAACAACAAGCGTACACACCGTGAGTGTTGATGTAACAAACAGCGTATACACCGTGAGTGTTGAGTTAACAACCAGCGTACACACAGTGAGTGTTGAGTTAACAAACAGCGTATACACCGTGAGTGTTGAGTTAACAACCAGAATACACACAGTGAGTGTTGAGTTAGCAACCAGCGTATACACAGTGAGTGTTGAGTTAACAACCAGCGTACACACCGTGAGTGTTGAGCTAACAAACAGCTATCCACCGTGAGAGTTGAGTTATCAACCAGCGTACACACATTGAGTGTTGAGTTAACAAACAGCGTATACACCGTGAGTGTTGAGTTAACAACCAGCGTCCACACAGTGAATGTTGAGTTAACAGCCAGCGCATACCCCGTGTGTGTTGAGTTAGCAACCAGCGTACAAACAGTGAGTGTTGAGTTAACAAACAGCGTATACACCGTGAGTGTTGAGTTAACAACCAGCGTACACACAGTGAGTGTTGAGTTAGCAACCAGCGTATACACAGTGAGTGTTGAGTTAACAACCAGCGTACACACCGTGAGTGTTGAGCTAACAAACAGCGTATACACCGTGAGTGTTGAGTTAACAACCAGCGTCCACACAGTGAGTGTTGAGTTAACAGCCAGCGCATACCCCGTGAGTGTTGAGTTAACAACCAGCGTACACACATTGAGTGTTGAGTTAACAAACAGTGTATACACTGTGAGTGTTGAGTTAACAACCAGCGTCCACACAGTGAGTGTTGAGTTAACAGCCAGCGCATACCCCGTGAGTGTTGAGTTAACAACCAGCGTACACACAGTGAGTGTTGAGTTAACAACCAGCGTACACACAGTGCGTGTTGAGTTAACAACCAGCATTTAAACGGTGAGTGTTGAGTTAACAACCAGCGTATAAACCGTGAGTGTTGAGTTAACAAACAGGGTATACACCTTTAGTGTTGAGTTAACAACCAGCGTACACACAGTGAGTGTTGAGATAACAACCAGCGTACACACTATGAGTGTTGAGTTAACAACTAGCGTATACACGGTGAGTGTTGAGTTAACAACCAGCATACAGTACACCGTGAGTGTTGAGTCAACAACCAGCGTACAGTACACCGTGAGTGTTTATTTAACAACCAGCGTACAGTACACCGTGAGTGTTGAGCTAACAAACAGCGTATACAACGTGAGTCTTGAGTTAACAACCAGCGTATTCAACTTGAGTGTTGGGTTAACAACCAACATACATACAGTGAGTGTTGAGTTAACAACCAGCGTACACACTATGAGTGTTGAGTTAACAACCAGCGTATACACGGTGAGTGTTGAGTTAACAACCAGCGTACACACAGTGAGTGTTGAGTTAACAAACAGCGTATACACCGTGAGTGTTGAGTTAACAACCAACATACATACAGTGAGTGTTGAGTTAACAACCAGCGTATACACAGTGAGTGTTGAGTTAACAACCAGCGTCCACACAGTGAGTGTTGAGTTAGCGACCAGCGTATACACAGTGAGTGTTGAGTTAACAACCAGCGTACACACCGTGAGTGTTGAGCTAACAAACAGCAATACACCGTGAGTTTTGAGTTATCAATCAGCGTACACACAGTGAGTGTTGAGTTAACAAACAGCGTATACACCGTGAGTGTTGAGTTAACAACCAGCGTCCACACAGTGAGTGTTGAGTTAACAGCCAGCGCATACCCCGTGAGTGTTGAGTTAACAACCAGCGTACACACAGTGAGTGTTGAGTTAACAAACAGCGTATACACCGTGAGTGTTGAGTTAACAACCAGCGTAAACACAGTGAGTGTTGAGTTAGCAACCAGTGTATACACAGTGAGTGTTGAGTTAACAACCAGCGTACACACTGTGAGTGTTGAGCTAACAAACAGCTATACACCGTGAGTGTTGAGTTATCAACCAGCGTACACACAGTGAGTGTTGAGTTAACACAGCGTATACACCGTGAGTGTTGAGTTAACAACCAGCGTACACACAGTGAGTGTTGAGTTAACAACCAGCGTACACACTGAGTGTTGAGTTAACAACCAGCGTACACACAGTGAGTGTTGAGTTAACAACCAGCGTACACACAGTGAGTGTTGAGTTAACAACCAGCGTACACACAGTGAGTGTTGAGTTAACAACAAGCGTACACACCGTGAGTGTTGAGTAACAAACAGCGTAACACCGTGAGTGTTGAGTTAACAACCAGCGTACACACAGTGAGTGTTGAGTTAACAAACAGCGTATACACCATGAGTGTTGAGTTAACAACCAGCGTACACACAGTGAGTGTTGAGTTAGCAACCAGCGTATCAACAGTGAGTGTTGAGTTAACAACCAGCGTACACACCGTGAGTGTTGAGTTAACAACCAGCGTACACACCGTGAGTGTTGAGTTAACAACCAGCGTACACACAGTGAGTGTTGAGTTAACAACCAGCGTATACACCGTGAGTGTTGAGTTAACAACCAGCGTACACACAGTGAGTGTTGAGTTAACAACCAGCGTATAAACGGTGAGTGTTGAGTTAACAACCAGCGTATAAACCGTGAGTGTTGAGTAACAACAGCGTACACAGTAGTGTTGAGCAACAACAGCGAACACTGAGTGTTGATAACAAACAGCGTATACACCGTGAGTGTTGAGTTAACAACCAGCGTACACACAGTGAGTGCTGAGTTAACAACCAGCGCATACACCGTGAGTGTTGAGTTAACAACCAGCGTACACACAGTGAGTGTTGAGTCAACAACCAGCGTACAGTACACCGTGAGTGTTTAGTTAACAACCAGCGTACAGTACACCGTGAGGGTTGAGCTAACAAACAGCGTATACAACGTGAGTCTTGAGTTAACAACTAGCGTATTCAACGTGAGTGTTGAGTTAACAACCAGCGTACACACAGTGGGTGTTGAGTTAACAACCAGCGTATTAAACGTGAGTGTTGAGTTAACAACCAGCGTACACACCGTGAGTGTTGAGTTAACAACCAGCGTACACACGGTGGGTGTTGAGTTAACAACCAGCCTACACACCGTGAGTGTTGAGCTAACAAACAGCGTATATACCGTGAGTGTTGAGATAACAACCAGCGTACACAGAGTGAGTGTTGAGTTAACATCCAGCGTACACACAGTGAGTGTTGAGTTAACAACCAGCGTACACACAGTGAGTGTTGAGTTAACAATCAACGTACACACAGTGAGTGTTGAGTTAACAACAAGCGTACACACCGTGAGTGTTGATGTAACAAACAGCGTATACACCGTGAGTGTTGAGTTAACAACCAGCGTACACACAGTGAGTGTTGAGTTAACAAACAGCGTATACACCATGAGTGTTGAGTTAACAACCAGCGTACACACAGTGAGTGTTGAGTTAACAACCAGCGCATACAACGTGAGTGTTGAGTTAACAACCAGCGTACACACAGTGAGTGTTGAGTTAACAACCAGCATTTAAACGGTGAGTGTTGAGTTAACAACCAGCGTACACATCGTGAGTGTTGAGCAAACAAACAGCGTATACACAGTGAGTGTTGAGTTAACAACCACGTATACACCGTGAGTGTTGAGTTAACAACCAGCGTACACACAGTGAGTGTTGAGTTAACAACCAGCGTACACACAGTGCGTGTTGAGTTAACAACCAGCATTTAAACGGTGAGTGTTGAGTTAACAACCAGCGTATAAACCGTGAGTGTTGAGTTAACAACATCGTGAGTGTTGAGCTAACAAACAGCGTATACACAGTGAGTGTTGAGTTAACAAACAGCGTACACAAAGTGAGTGTTGAGTTAACAACCAGCGTACACACAGTGAGTGTTGAGTTAACAACCAGCGTACACACAGTGAGTGTTGAGTTAACAACCAGCGTACACAGAGTGAGCGTTGAGGTAACAGCCAGCGTAAACACCGTGGGTGTTGAGTTAACAACCAGCGTACAGTACACCGTGAGTGTTGAGTTAACAACCAGCGTATAAACCGTGAGTGTTGAGTTAACAAGCAGCGTACACACAGTGAGTGTTGAGTTAACAACCAGCATATAAACCGTGAGTATTAAGTTAACAACCAGCGTACAAACCGTGAGTGTTGAGTAAACAACCATCGTACAGTACACCGTGAGTGTTGAGTTAACAACCAGCGTACAGTACACCGTGAGTGTTGAGCTAACAACCAGCGTACACACAGTGAGTGTTGAGTTAACAACCAGCGTACACACAGTGAGTATTGAGTTAACAACCAGCGTACAGTACACTGTGAGTGTTGAGATAACAACCAGCGTACACACAGTGAGTGTTGAGTTAACAACCAGAGTACATACAGTGAGTGTTGAGTTAACAACCAACGTACATACAGTGAGTGTTGAGTTAACAACCAGCGTACACACTATGAGTGTTGAGTTAACAAGCAGCGTACACACAGTGAGTGTTGAGTTAACAACCAGCGTATAAACCGTGAGTGTTAAGTTAACAACCAGCGTACAAACCGTGAGTGTTGAGTAAACAACCATCGTACAGTACACCGTGAGTGTTGATTTAACAACCAGCGTACAGTACACCGTGAGTGTTGTGCTAACAAACAGCGTATACAACGTGAATCTTGAGTTAACAACCAGCTTATTCAACGTGAGTGTTGAGTTAACAACCAACGTACATACAGTGAGTGTTGAGTTAACAACCAGCGTACACTCTATGAGTGTTGAGTTAACAACCAACGTATACACGGTGAGTGTTGAGTTAACAACCAGCATACAGTACACCGTGAGTGTTGAGTCAACAACCAGCGTACAGTACACCATGAGTGTTGAGTTAACAACCAGCGTACACACAGTGAGTGTTGAGTTAGCAACCAGCGTATACACAGTGAGTGTTGAGTTAACAACCAGCGTACACACCGTGAGTGTTGAGCTAACAAACAGCGTATACACCGTGAGTGTTGAGTTATCAACCAGCGTACACACAGTGAGTGTTGAGTTAACAAACAGCGTATACACCGTGAGTGTTGAGTTAACAACCAGCGTACACACAGTGAGTGTTGAGTTAACAACCAGCGTATACACCGTGAGTGTTGAGTTAACAACCAGCGTACACACAGTGAGTGTTGAGTTAACAAACAGCGTATACACCGTGAGTGTTGAGTTAACAACCAGCGTACACACAGTGAGTGTTGAGTTAGCAACCAGCGTATACACAGTGAGTGTTGAGTTAACAACCAGCGTACACACCGTGAGTGTTGAGTTAACAACCAGAGTACATACAGTGAGTGTTGAGTTAACAACCAACGTACATACAGTGAGTGTTGAGTTAACAACCAGCGTACACACTATGAGTGTTGAGTTAACAAGCAGCGTACACACAGTGAGTGTTGAGTTAACAACCAGCGTATAAACCGTGAGTGTTAAGTTAACAACCAGCGTACAAACCGTGAGTGTTGAGTAAACAACCATCGTACAGTACACCGTGAGTGTTGTGCTAACAAACAGCGTATACAACGTGAATCTTGAGTTAACAACCAGCTTATTCAACGTGAGTGTTGAGTTAACAACCAGCGTACAGTACACCGTGAGTGTTGTGCTAACAAACAGCGTATACAACGTGAATCTTGAGTTAACAACCAGCTTATTCAACGTGAGTGTTGATTTAACAACCAGCGTACAGTACACCGTGAGTGTTGTGCTAACAAACAGCGTATACAACGTGAATCTTGAGTTAACAACCAGCTTATTCAACGTGAGTGTTGAGTTAACAACCAACGTACATACAGTGAGTGTTGAGTTAACAACCAGCGTACACTCTATGAGTGTTGAGTTAACAACCAACGTATACACGGTGAGTGTTGAGTTAACAACCAGCATACAGTACACCGTGAGTGTTGAGTCAACAACCAGCGTACAGTACACCATGAGTGTTGAGTTAACAACCAGCGTACACACAGTGAGTGTTGAGTTAGCAACCAGCGTATACACAGTGAGTGTTGAGTTAACAACCAGCGTACACACCGTGAGTGTTGAGCTAACAAACAGCGTATACACCGTGAGTGTTGAGTTATCAACCAGCGTACACACAGTGAGTGTTGAGTTAACAAACAGCGTATACACCGTGAGTGTTGAGTTAACAACCAGCGTACACACAGTGAGTGTTGAGTTAGCAACCAGCGTATACACAGTGAGTGTTGAGTTAACAACCAGCGTACACACCGTGAGTGTTGAGCTAACAAACAGCGTATACACCGTGAGTGTTGAGTTATCAACCAGCGTACACACAGTGAGTGTTGAGTTAACAAACAGCGTATACACCGTGAGTGTTGAGTTAACAACCAGCGTCCACACAGTGAGTGTTGAGTTAACAGCCAGCGCATACCCCGTGAGTGTTGAGTTAACAACCAGCGTACAAACAGTGAGTGTTGAGTTAACAAACAGCGTATACACCGTGAGTGTTGAGTTAACAACCAGCGTACACACAGTGAGTGTTGAGTTAGCAACCAGCGTATACACAGTGAGTGTTGAGTTAACAACCAGCGTACATACCGTGAGTGTTGAGCTAACAAACAGCGTATACACCGTGAGTGTTGAGTTAACAACCAGCGTCCACACAGTGAGTGTTGAGTTAAGAGCCAGCGCATACCCCGTGAGTGTTGAGTTAACAACCAGCGTACACACATTGAGTGTTGAGTTAACAAACAGTGTATACACTGTGAGTGTTGAGTTAACAACCAGCGTCCACACAGTGAGTGTTGAGTTAACAGCCAGCGCATACCCCGTGAGTGTTGAGTTAACAACCAGCGTACACACAGTGAGTGTTGAGTTAACAACCAGCGTACACACAGTGCGTGTTGAGTTAACAACCAGCATTTAAACGGTGAGTGTTGAGTTAACAACCAGCGTATAAACCGTGAGTGTTGAGTTAACAAACAGGGTATACACCGTTAGTGTTGAGTTAACAACCAGCGTACACACAGTGAGTGTTGAGATAACAACCAGCGTACACACTATGAGTGTTGAGTTAACAACCAGCGTATACACGGTGAGTGTTGAGTTAACAACCAGCATACAGTACACCGTGAGTGTTGAGTCAACAACCAGCGTACAGTACACCGTGAGTGTTTATTTAACAACCAGCGTACAGTACACCGTGAGTGTTGAGCTAACAAACAGCGTATACAACGTGAGTGTTGAGTTAACAACCAGCGTATTCAACGTGAGTGTTGAGTTAACAACCAGCGTACACACCACCGTGAGTGTTGAGTTAACAACCAGCGTACACACAGTGAGTGTTGAGTTAACAATCAACGTACACACAGTGAGTGTTGAGTTAACAACAAGCGTACACACCGTGAGTGTTGATGTAACAAACAGCGTATACACCGTGAGTGTTGAGTTAACAACCAGCGTACACACAGTGAGTGTTGAGTTAACAAACAGCGTATACACCGTGAGTGTTGAGATAACAACCAACGTACATACAGTGAGTGTTGAGTTAGCAACCAGCGTACACACAGTGGGTGTTGAGTTAACAACCAGCGTATTAAACGTGAGTGTTGAGTTAACAGCCAGCGTACACACCGTGAGTGTTGAGTTAACAACCAGCGTACACACGGTGGGTGTTGAGTTAACAACCAGCCTACACACCGTGAGTGTTGAACTAACAAACAGCGTATATACCGTGAGTGTTGAGATAACAACCAGCGTACACAGAGTGAGTGTTGAGTTAACAACCAGCGTACACATCGTGAGTGTTGAGTTAACATCCAGCGTACACACAGTGAGTGTTGAGTTAACAACCAGCGTACACACAGTGAGTGTTGAGTTAACAATCAACGTACACACAGTGAGTGTTGAGTTAACAACAAGCGTACACACCGTGAGTGTTGATGTAACAAACAGCGTATACACCGTGAGTGTTGAGTTAACAACCAGCGTACACACAGTGAGTGTTGAGTTAACAAACAGCGTATACACCATGAGTGTTGAGTTAACAACCAGCGTACACACAGTGAGTGTTGAGTTAGCAACCAGCGTATCAACAGTGAGTGTTGAGTTAACAACCAGCGTACACACCGTGAGTGTTGAGCTAACAAACAGCGTATACACCGTGAGTGTTGAGTTAACAACCAGCGTACACAGAGTGAGTGTTGAGTTAACAACCAGCGCATACACCGTGAGTGTTGAGTTAACAACCAGCGTACACACAGTGAGTGTTGAGTTAACAACCAGCGTACACACAGTGCGTGTTGAGTTAACAACCAGCATTTAAACGGTGAGTGTTGAGATAACAACCAGCGTATAAACCGTGAGTGTTGAGTTAACAACATCGTGAGTGTTGAGCTAACAAACAGCGTATACACAGTGAGTGTTGAGTTAACAAACAGCATACAGTACACCGTGAGTGTTGAGTCAACAACCAGCGTACAGTACACCGTGAGTGTTTATTTAACAACCAGCGTACAGTACACCGTGAGTGTTGAGCTAACAAACAGCGTATACAACGTGAGTGTTGAGTTAACAACCAGCGTATTCAACGTGAGTGTTGAGTTAACAACCAGCGTACACACCACCGTGAGTGTTGAGTTAACAACCAGCGTACACACAGTGAGTGTTGAGTTAACAATCAACGTACACACAGTGAGTGTTGAGTTAACAACAAGCGTACACACCGTGAGTGTTGATGTAACAAACAGCGTATACACCGTGAGTGTTGAGTTAACAACCAGCGTACACACAGTGAGTGTTGAGTTAACAAACAGCGTATACACCGTGAGTGTTGAGTTAACAACCAGCGTACACACCGTGAGTGTTGAGCTAACAAACAGCGTATACACCGTGAGTGTTGAGTTAACAACCAGCGTACACACAGTGAGTGTTGAGTTAACAAACAGCGTATACACCGTGAGTGTTGAGTTAACAACCAGCGTACACACAGTGAGTGTTGAGTTAACAGCCAGCGCATACCCCGTGAGTGTTGAGTTAACAACCAGCGTACAAACAGTGAGTGTTGAGTTAACAAACAGCGTATACACCGTGAGTGTTGAGTTAACAACCAGCGTACACACAGTGAGTGTTGAGTTAACAACCAGCGTATACACAGTGAGTGTTGAGTTAACAACCAGCGTACACACCGTGAGTGTTGAGTTAACAAACAGCGTATACACCGTGAGTGTTGAGTTAACAACCAGCGTACACACAGTGCGTGTTGAGTTAACAACCAGCATTTAAACGGTGAGTGTTGAGTTAACAACCAGCGTATAAACCGTGAGTGTTGAGTTAACAAACAGCGTATACACCGTGAGTGTTGAGTTAACAACCAGCGTCCACACAGTGAGTGTTGAGTTAACAGCCAGCGCATACCCCGTGAGTGTTGAGTTAACAACCAGCGTACACACAGTGAGTGTTGAGTTAACAACCAGCGTACACACAGTGCGTGTTGAGTTAACAACCAGCATTTAAACGGTGAGTGTTGAGTTAACAACCAGCGTATAAACCGTGAGTGTTGAGTTAACAAACAGCGTATACACCGTGAGTGTTGAGTTAACAACCAGCGTCCACACAGTGAGTGTTGAGTTAACAGCCAGCGCATACCCCGTGAGTGTTGAGTTAACAACCAGCGTACAAACAGTGAGTGTTGAGTTAACAAACAGCGTATACACCGTGAGTGTTGAGTTAACAACCAGCGTACACACAGTGAGTGTTGAGTTAGCAACCAGCGTATACACAGTGAGTGTTGAGTTAACAACCAGCGTACACACCGTGAGTGTTGAGATAACAACCAGCGTACACACAGTGAGTGTTGAGTTAACAACCAGAGTACATACAGTGAGTGTTGAGTTAACAACCAACGTACATACAGTGAGTGTTGAGTTAACAACCAGCGTACACACTATGAGTGTTGAGTTAACAAGCAGCGTACACACAGTGAGTGTTGAGTTAACAACCAGCGTATAAACCGTGAGTGTTAAGTTAACAACCAGCGTACAAACCGTGAGTGTTGAGTAAACAACCATCGTACAGTACACCGTGAGTGTTGTGCTAACAAACAGCGTATACAACGTGAATCTTGAGTTAACAACCAGCTTATTCAACGTGAGTGTTGAGTTAACAACCAGCGTACAGTACACCGTGAGTGTTGTGCTAACAAACAGCGTATACAACGTGAATCTTGAGTTAACAACCAGCTTATTCAACGTGAGTGTTGATTTAACAACCAGCGTACAGTACACCGTGAGTGTTGTGCTAACAAACAGCGTATACAACGTGAATCTTGAGTTAACAACCAGCTTATTCAACGTGAGTGTTGAGTTAACAACCAACGTACATACAGTGAGTGTTGAGTTAACAACCAGCGTACACTCTATGAGTGTTGAGTTAACAACCAACGTATACACGGTGAGTGTTGAGTTAACAACCAGCATACAGTACACCGTGAGTGTTGAGTCAACAACCAGCGTACAGTACACCATGAGTGTTGAGTTAACAACCAGCGTACACACAGTGAGTGTTGAGTTAGCAACCAGCGTATACACAGTGAGTGTTGAGTTAACAACCAGCGTACACACCGTGAGTGTTGAGCTAACAAACAGCGTATACACCGTGAGTGTTGAGTTATCAACCAGCGTACACACAGTGAGTGTTGAGTTAACAAACAGCGTATACACCGTGAGTGTTGAGTTAACAACCAGCGTCCACACAGTGAGTGTTGAGTTAACAGCCAGCGCATACCCCGTGAGTGTTGAGTTAACAACCAGCGTACAAACAGTGAGTGTTGAGTTAACAAACAGCGTATACACCGTGAGTGTTGAGTTAACAACCAGCGTACACACAGTGAGTGTTGAGTTAACAACCAGCGTATACACAGTGAGTGTTGAGTTAACAACCAGCGTACACACCGTGAGTGTTGAGCTAACAAACAGCGTATACACCGTGAGTGTTGAGTTAACAACCAGCGTCCACACAGTGAGTGTTGAGTTAACAGCCAGCGCATACCCCGTGAGTGTTGAGTTAACAACCAGCGTACACACATTGAGTGTTGAGTTAACAAACAGTGTATACACTGTGAGTGTTGAGTTAACAACCAGCGTCCACACAGTGAGTGTTGAGTTAACAGCCAGCGCATACCCCGTGAGTGTTGAGTTAACAACCAGCGTACACACAGTGAGTGTTGAGTTAACAACCAGCGTACACACAGTGAGTGTTGAGTTAACAACCAGCATTTAAACGGTGAGTGTTGAGTTAACAACCAGCGTATAAACCGTGAGTGTTGAGTTAACAAACAGGTATACACCGTGAGTGTTGAGTTAACAACCAGCGTACACACAGTGAGTGTTGAGTTAACAACCAGCGTACACACTATGAGTGTTGAGTTAACAACCAGCGTATACACGGTGAGTGTTGAGTTAACAACCAGCATACAGTACACCGTGAGTGTTGAGTCAACAACCAGCGTACAGTACACCGTGAGTGTTTATTTAACAACCAGCGTACAGTACACCGTGAGTGTTGAGCTAACAAACAGCGTATACAACGTGAGTGTTGAGTTAACAACCAGCGTATTCAACGTGAGTGTTGAGTTAACAACCAGCGTACACACCACCGTGAGTGTTGAGTTAACAACCAGCGTACACACAGTGAGTGTTGAGTTAACAATCAACGTACACACAGTGAGTGTTGAGTTAACAACAAGCGTACACACCGTGAGTGTTGATGTAACAAACAGCGTATACACCGTGAGTGTTGAGTTAACAACCAGCGTACACACAGTGAGTGTTGAGTTAACAAACAGCGTATACACCGTGAGTGTTGAGTTAACAACCAACGTACATACAGTGAGTGTTGAGTTAACAACCAGCGTATACACAGTGAGTGTTGAGTTAACAACCAGCGTCCACACAGTGAGTGTTGAGTTAGCAACCAGCGTACACACAGTGGGTGTTGAGTTAACAACCAGCGTATTAAACGTGAGTGTTGAGTTAACAGCCAGCGTACACACCGTGAGTGTTGAGTTAACAACCAGCGTACACACGGTGGGTGTTGAGTTAACAACCAGCCTACACACCGTGAGTGTTGAACTAACAAACAGCGTATATACCGTGAGTGTTGAGATAACAACCAGCGTACACAGAGTGAGTGTTGAGTTAACAACCAGCGTACACATCGTGAGTGTTGAGTTAACATCCAGCGTACACACAGTGAGTGTTGAGTTAACAACCAGCGTACACACAGTGAGTGTTGAGTTAACAATCAACGTACACACAGTGAGTGTTGAGTTAACAACAAGCGTACACACCGTGAGTGTTGATGTAACAAACAGCGTATACACCGTGAGTGTTGAGTTAACAACCAGCGTACACACAGTGAGTGTTGAGTTAACAAACAGCGTATACACCATGAGTGTTGAGTTAACAACCAGCGTACACACAGTGAGTGTTGAGTTAGCAACCAGCGTATCAACAGTGAGTGTTGAGTTAACAACCAGCGTACACACCGTGAGTGTTGAGCTAACAAACAGCGTATACACCGTGAGTGTTGAGTTAACAACCAGCGTACACAGAGTGAGTGTTGAGTTAACAACCAGCGCATACACCGTGAGTGTTGAGTTAACAACCAGCGTACACACAGTGAGTGTTGAGTTAACAACCAGCGTACACACAGTGCGTGTTGAGTTAACAACCAGCATTTAAACGGTGAGTGTTGAGATAACAACCAGCGTATAAACCGTGAGTGTTGAGTTAACAACATCGTGAGTGTTGAGCTAACAAACAGCGTATACACAGTGAGTGTTGAGTTAACAAACAGCATACAGTACACCGTGAGTGTTGAGTCAACAACCAGCGTACAGTACACCGTGAGTGTTTATTTAACAACCAGCGTACAGTACACCGTGAGTGTTGAGCTAACAAACAGCGTATACAACGTGAGTGTTGAGTTAACAACCAGCGTATTCAACGTGAGTGTTGAGTTAACAACCAGCGTACACACCACCGTGAGTGTTGAGTTAACAACCAGCGTACACACAGTGAGTGTTGAGTTAACAATCAACGTACACACAGTGAGTGTTGAGTTAACAACAAGCGTACACACCGTGAGTGTTGATGTAACAAACAGCGTATACACCGTGAGTGTTGAGTTAACAACCAGCGTACACACAGTGAGTGTTGAGTTAACAAACAGCGTATACACCGTGAGTGTTGAGTTAACAACCAGCGTACACACCGTGAGTGTTGAGCTAACAAACAGCGTATACACCGTGAGTGTTGAGTTATCAACCAGCGTACACACAGTGAGTGTTGAGTTAACAAACAGCGTATACACCGTGAGTGTTGAGTTAACAACCAGCGTCCACACAGTGAGTGTTGAGTTAACAGCCAGCGCATACCCCGTGAGTGTTGAGTTAACAACCAGCGTACAAACAGTGAGTGTTGAGTTAACAAACAGCGTATACACCGTGAGTGTTGAGTTAACAACCAGCGTACACACAGTGAGTGTTGAGTTAGCAACCAGCGTATACACAGTGAGTGTTGAGTTAACAACCAGCGTACACACCGTGAGTGTTGAGCTAACAAACAGCGTATACACCGTGAGTGTTGAGTTAACAACCAGCGTCCACACAGTGAGTGTTGAGTTAAGAGCCAGCGCATACCCCGTGAGTGTTGAGTTAACAACCAGCGTACACACATTGAGTGTTGAGTTAACAAACAGTGTATACACTGTGAGTGTTGAGTTAACAACCAGCGTCCACACAGTGAGTGTTGAGTTAACAGCCAGCGCATACCCCGTGAGTGTTGAGTTAACAACCAGCGTACACACAGTGAGTGTTGAGTTAACAACCAGCGTACACACAGTGCGTGTTGAGTTAACAACCAGCATTTAAACGGTGAGTGTTGAGTTAACAACCAGCGTATAAACCGTGAGTGTTGAGTTAACAAACAGGGTATACACCGTTAGTGTTGAGTTAACAACCAGCGTACACACAGTGAGTGTTGAGATAACAACCAGCGTACACACTATGAGTGTTGAGTTAACAACCAGCGTATACACGGTGAGTGTTGAGTTAACAACCAGCATACAGTACACCGTGAGTGTTGAGTCAACAACCAGCGTACAGTACACCGTGAGTGTTTATTTAACAACCAGCGTACAGTACACCGTGAGTGTTGAGCTAACAAACAGCGTATACAACGTGAGTGTTGAGTTAACAACCAGCGTATTCAACGTGAGTGTTGAGTTAACAACCAGCGTACACACCACCGTGAGTGTTGAGTTAACAACCAGCGTACACACAGTGAGTGTTGAGTTAACAATCAACGTACACACAGTGAGTGTTGAGTTAACAACAAGCGTACACACCGTGAGTGTTGATGTAACAAACAGCGTATACACCGTGAGTGTTGAGTTAACAACCAGCGTACACACAGTGAGTGTTGAGTTAACAAACAGCGTATACACCGTGAGTGTTGAGTTAACAACCAACGTACATACAGTGAGTGTTGAGTTAACAACCAGCGTATACACAGTGAGTGTTGAGTTAACAACCAGCGTCCACACAGTGAGTGTTGAGTTAGCAACCAGCGTACACACAGTGGGTGTTGAGTTAACAACCAGCGTATTAAACGTGAGTGTTGAGTTAACAGCCAGCGTACACACCGTGAGTGTTGAGTTAACAACCAGCGTACACACGGTGGGTGTTGAGTTAACAACCAGCCTACACACCGTGAGTGTTGAACTAACAAACAGCGTATATACCGTGAGTGTTGAGATAACAACCAGCGTACACAGAGTGAGTGTTGAGTTAACAACCAGCGTACACATCGTGAGTGTTGAGTTAACATCCAGCGTACACACAGTGAGTGTTGAGTTAACAACCAGCGTACACACAGTGAGTGTTGAGTTAACAATCAACGTACACACAGTGAGTGTTGAGTTAACAACAAGCGTACACACCGTGAGTGTTGATGTAACAAACAGCGTATACACCGTGAGTGTTGAGTTAACAACCAGCGTACACACAGTGAGTGTTGAGTTAACAAACAGCGTATACACCATGAGTGTTGAGTTAACAACCAGCGTACACACAGTGAGTGTTGAGTTAGCAACCAGCGTATCAACAGTGAGTGTTGAGTTAACAACCAGCGTACACACCGTGAGTGTTGAGCTAACAAACAGCGTATACACCGTGAGTGTTGAGTTAACAACCAGCGTACACAGAGTGAGTGTTGAGTTAAAAACCAGCGCATACACCGTGAGTGTTGAGTTAACAACCAGCGTACACACAGTGAGTGTTGAGTTAACAACCAGCGTACACACAGTGCGTGTTGAGTTAACAACCAGCATTTAAACGGTGAGTGTTGAGATAACAACCAGCGTATAAACCGTGAGTGTTGAGTTAACAACATCGTGAGTGTTGAGCTAACAAACAGCGTATACACAGTGAGTGTTGAGTTAACAAACAGCATACAGTACACCGTGAGTGTTGAGTCAACAACCAGCGTACAGTACACCGTGAGTGTTTATTTAACAACCAGCGTACAGTACACCGTGAGTGTTGAGCTAACAAACAGCGTATACAACGTGAGTGTTGAGTTAACAACCAGCGTATTCAACGTGAGTGTTGAGTTAACAACCAGCGTACACACCACCGTGAGTGTTGAGTTAACAACCAGCGTACACACAGTGAGTGTTGAGTTAACAATCAACGTACACACAGTGAGTGTTGAGTTAACAACAAGCGTACACACCGTGAGTGTTGATGTAACAAACAGCGTATACACCGTGAGTGTTGAGTTAACAACCAGCGTACACACAGTGAGTGTTGAGTTAACAAACAGCGTATACACCGTGAGTGTTGAGTTAACAACCAACGTACATACAGTGAGTGTTGAGTTAACAACCAGCGTATACACAGTGAGTGTTGAGTTAACAACCAGCGTCCACACAGTGAGTGTTGAGTTAGCAACCAGCGTACACACAGTGGGTGTTGAGTTAACAACCAGCGTATTAAACGTGAGTGTTGAGTTAACAGCCAGCGTACACACCGTGAGTGTTGAGTTAACAACCAGCGTACACACGGTGGGTGTTGAGTTAACAACCAGCCTACACACCGTGAGTGTTGAACTAACAAACAGCGTATATACCGTGAGTGTTGAGATAACAACCAGCGTACACAGAGTGAGTGTTGAGTTAACAACCAGCGTACACATCGTGAGTGTTGAGTTAACATCCAGCGTACACACAGTGAGTGTTGAGTTAACAACCAGCGTACACACAGTGAGTGTTGAGTTAACAATCAACGTACACACAGTGAGTGTTGAGTTAACAACAAGCGTACACACCGTGAGTGTTGATGTAACAAACAGCGTATACACCGTGAGTGTTGAGTTAACAACCAGCGTACACACAGTGAGTGTTGAGTTAACAAACAGCGTATACACCATGAGTGTTGAGTTAACAACCAGCGTACACACAGTGAGTGTTGAGTTAGCAACCAGCGTATCAACAGTGAGTGTTGAGTTAACAACCAGCGTACACACCGTGAGTGTTGAGCTAACAAACAGCGTATACACCGTGAGTGTTGAGTTAACAACCAGCGTACACAGAGTGAGTGTTGAGTTAACAACCAGCGCATACACCGTGAGTGTTGAGTTAACAACCAGCGTACACACAGTGAGTGTTGAGTTAACAACCAGCGTACACGCAGTGCGTGTTGAGTTAACAACCAGCATTTAAACGGTGAGTGTTGAGTTAACAACCAGCGTATAAACCGTGAGTGTTGAGTTAACAACATCGTGAGTGTTGAGCTAACAAACAGCGTATACACAGTGAGTGTTGAGTTAACAAACAGCGTACACAAAGTGAGTGTTGAGTTAACAACCAGCGTACACACAGTGAGTGTTGAGTTAACAACCAGCGTACACACAGTGAGTGTTGAGTTAACAACCAGCGTACACACAGTGAGCGTTGAGGTAACAGCCAGCGTATACACCGTGGGTGTTGAGTTAACAACCAGCGTACAGTACACCGTGAGTGTTGAGTTAACAACCAGCGTATAAACCGTGAGTGTTGAGTTAACAAGCAGCGTTCACACAGTGAGTGTTGAGTTAACAGCCAGCATATAAACCGTGAGTATTAAATTAACAACCAGCGTACAAACCGTGAGTGTTGAGTAAACAACCATCGTACACACAGTGAGTGTTGAGTTAACAACCAGCGTACACACAGTGAGTATTGAGTTAACAACCAGCGTACAGTACACTGTGAGTGTTGAGTTAACAACCAGCGTACACACAGTGAGTGTTGAGTTAACAACCAGAGTACATACAGTGAGTGTTGAGTTAACAACCAACGTACATACAGTGAGTGTTGAGTTAATAACCAGCGTACACACTATGAGTGTTGCGTTAACAAGCAGCGTACACACAGTTAGTGTTGAGTTAACAACCAGCGTATAAACTGTGAGTGTTAAGTTAACAACCAGCGTACAAACCGTGAGTGTTGAGTAAACAACCATCGTACAGTACACCGTGAGTGTTGATTTAACAACCAGCGTACAGTACACCGTGACTGTTGAGCTAACAAACAGCGTATGCAACGTGAATCTTGAGTTAACAACCAGCGTATTCAACGTGAGTGTTGAGTTAACAACCAACGTACATACAGTGAGTGTTGAGTTAACAACCAGCGTACACTCTATGAGTGTTGAGTTAACAACCAACGTATACACGGTGAGTGTTGAGTTAACAACCAGCATACAGTACACCGTGAGTGTTGAGTCAACAACCAGCGTACAGTACACCGTGAGTGTTGAGTTAACAACCAGCGTACACACAGTGAGTGTTGAGTTAGCAACCAGCGTATACACAGTGAGTGTTGAGTTAACAACCAGCGTACACACCGTGAGTGTTGAGCTAACAAACAGCTATCCACCGTGAGAGTTGAGTTATCAACCAGCGTACACACAGTGAATGTTGAGTTAACAGCCAGCGCATACCCCGTGAGTGTTGAGTTAACAACCAGCGTACAAACAGTGAGTGTTGAGTTAACAAACAGCGTATACACCGTGAGTGTTGAGTTAACAACCAGCGTACACGCAGTGAGTGTTGAGTTAGCAACCAGCGTATACACAGTGAGTGTTGAGTTAACAACCAGCGTACACACCGTGAGTGTTGAGCTAACAAACAGCGTATACACCGTGAGTGTTGAGTTAACAACCAGCGTCCACACAGTGAGTGTTGAGTTAACAGCCAGCGCATACCCCGTGAGTGTTGAGTTAACAACCAGCGTACACACATTGAGTGTTGAGTTAACAAACAGTGTATACACTGTGAGTGTTGAGTTAACAACCAGCGTCCACAAAGTGAGTGTTGAGTTAACAGCCAGCGCATACCCCGTGAGTGTTGAGTTAACAACCAGCGTACACACAGTGAGTGTTGAGTTAACAACCAGCGTACACACAGTGCGTGTTGAGTTAACAACCATCATTTAAACGGTGAGTGTTGAGTTAACAACCAGCGTATAAACCGTGAGTGTTGAGTTAACAAACAGGGTATACACCTTTAGTGTTGAGTTAACAACCAGCGTACACACAGTGAGTGTTGAGATAACAACCAGCGTACACACTATGAGTGTTGAGTTAACAACTAGCGTATACACGGTGAGTGTTGAGTTAACAACCAGCATACAGTACACCGTGAGTGTTGAGTCAACAACCAGCGTACAGTACACCGTGAGTGTTTATTTAACAACCAGCGTACAGTACACCGTGAGTGTTGAACTAACAAACAGCGTATACAACGTGAGTCTTGAGTTAACAACCAGCGTATTCAACTTGAGTGTTGAGTTAACAACCAACATACATACAGTGAGTGTTGAGTTAACAACCAGCGTACACACTATGAGTGTTGAGTTAACAACCAGCGTATACACGGTGAGTGTTGAGTTAACAACCAGCATACAGTACACCGTGAGTGTTGAGTCAAAAACCAGCGTACAGTACACCGTGAGTGTTTATTTAACAACCAGCGTACAGTACACCGTGAGTGTTGAGCTAACAAACAGCGTATACAACGTGAGTCTTGAGTTAACAACCAGCGTATTCAACGTGAGTGTTGAGTTAACAACCAGCGTACACACCACCGTGAGTGTTGAGTTAACAACCAGCGTACACACAGTGAGTGTTGAGTTAACAATCAACGTACACACAGTGAGTGTTGAGTTAACAACAAGCGTACACACCGTGAGTGTTGATGTAACAAACAACGTATACACCGTGAGTGTTGAGTTAACAACCAGCGTACACACAGTGAGTGTTGAGTTAACAAACAGCGTATACACCGTGAGTGTTGAGTTAACAACCAACGTACATACAGTGAGTGTTGAGTTAACAACCAGCGTATACACAGTGAGTGTTGAGTTAACAACCAGCGTCCACACAGTGAGTGTTGAGTTAGCAACCAGCGTATACACAGTGAGTGTTGAGTTAACAACCAGCGTACACACAGTGAGTGTTGAGTTAGCAACCAGCGTATACACCGTGAGTGTTGAGCTAACAAACAGCTATACACCATGAGTGTTGAGTTATCAATCAGCGTACACACAGTGAGTGTTGAGTTAACAAACAGCGTATACACCGTGAGTGTTGAGTTAACAACCAGCGTCCACGCAGTGAGTGTTGAGTTAACAGCCAGCGCATACCCCGTGAGTGTTGAGTTAACAACCAGCGTACACACAGTGAGTGTTGAGTTAACAAACAGCGTATACACCGTGAGTGTTGAGTTAACAACCAGCGTACACACAGTGAGTGTTGAGTTAGCAACCAGTGTATACACAGTGAGTGTT
Organism: Archivesica marissinica; assembly: GCA_014843695.1. Lineage (NCBI taxonomy): Eukaryota > Metazoa > Mollusca > Bivalvia > Venerida > Vesicomyidae > Archivesica > Archivesica marissinica. Next base: position 25,363,818 of record CM026401.1, read on the forward strand.
GAGTTAACAACCAGCGTACACACTGTGATTGTTGAGCTAACAAACAGCTATACACCGTGAGTGTTGAGTTATCAACCAGCGTACACACAGTGAGTGTTGAGTTAACAAACAGCGTATACACCGTGAGTGTTGAGTTAACAACCAGCGTCCACACAGTGAGTGTTGAGTTAACAGCCAGCGCATACCCCATGAGTGTTGAGTTAACAACCAGCGTCCACACAGTGAGTGTTGAATTAACAGCCAGCGCATACCCCGTGAGTGTTGAGTTAACAACCAGCGTACACACAGTGAGTGTTGAGTTAACAACCAGCGTACACACAGTGCGTGTTGAGTTAACAACCAGCATTTAAACGGTGAGTGTTGAGTTAACAACCAGCGTATAAACCGTGAGTGTTGAGTTAACAAACAGGGTATACACCGTTAGTGTTGAGTTAACAAACGGGGTATACACCGTTAGTGTTGAGTTAACAACCAGCGTACACACAGTGAGTGTTGAGTTAACAACCAGCGTACACACAGTGAGTGTTGAGTTAACAACCAGCGTACATACAGTGAGTGTTGAGTTAACAAACAGCGTATACACCGTGAGTGTTGAGTTAACAACCAGAGTACACACAGTGAGTGTTGAGTTAACAACCAGCGTATCAACCGTGAGTGTTGAGTTAAACAAGCAGCGTACACACAGTGAGTGTTGAGTTAACAACCAGCGTATAAACCGTGAGTATTAAGTTAACAACCAGCGTACAAACAGTGAGTGTTGAGTAAACAACCATCGTACAGAACACCGTGAGTGTTGAGTTAACAACCAGCGTACAGTACACCGTGAGTGTTGAGCTAACAACCAGCGTACACACAGTGAGTGTTGAGTTAACAACCAGAGTATAAACCGTGAGTGTTAAGTTAACAACCAGCGTATAAACCGTGAGTGTTGAGTAAACAACCATCGTACAGTACACCGTGAGTGTTGAGTTAACAACCAGCGTACAGTACACTGTGAGTGTTGAGTTAACAACCAGCGTACACACAGTGAGTGTTGAGTTAACAACCAGAGTACATACAGTGAGTGTTGAGTTAACAACCAACGTACATACAGTGAGTGTTGAGTTAACAACCAGCGTACACACTATGAGTGTTGAGTTAACAACCAGCGTATACACGGTGAGTGTTGAGTTAGCAACCAGCATACAGTACACCGTGAGTGTTGAGTCAACAACCAGCGTACAGTACACCGTGAGTGTTTATTTAACAACTAGCGTACAGTACACCGTGAGTGTTGAGCTAACAAACAGCGTATACAACGTGAGTCTTGAGTTAACAACCAGCGTATTCAACGTGAGTGTTGAGTTAACAACCAGCGTACACACCACAGTGAGTGTTGAGTTAACAACTAGCGTACACAAAGTGGGTGTTGAGTTAACAACCAGCGTACACATCGTGAGTGTTGAGTTAACAAACAGCGTATACACCGTGAGTGTTGAGTTAACAACCAGCGTACACACAGTGAGTGTTGAGTTAGCAACCAGTGTATACACAGTGAGTGTTGAGTTAACAACCAGCGTACACACTGTGATTGTTGAGCTAACAAACAGCTATACACCGTGAGTGTTGAGTTATCAACCAGCGTACACACAGTGAGTGTTGAGTTAACAAACAGCGTATACACCGTGAGTGTTGAGTTAACAACCAGCGTCCACACAGTGAGTGTTGAGTTAACAGCCAGCGCATACCCCGTGAGTGTTGAGTTAACAACCAGCGTCCACACAGTGAGTGTTGAGTTAACAACCAGCGTATACCCCGTGAGTGTTGAGTTAACAACCAGCGTACACACAGTGAGTGTTGAGTTAACAACCAGCGTACACACAGTGAGTGTTGAGTTAACAACCAGCGTATAAACCGTGAGTGTTGAGTTAACAAACAGGGTATACACCGTTAGTGTTGAGTTAACAAACGGGGTATACACCGTTAGTGTTGAGTTAACAACCAGCGTACACACAGTGAGTGTTGAGTTAACAACCAGCGTACACACAGTGAGTCTTGAGTTAACAACCAGCGTATTCAACGTGAGTGTTGAGTTAACAACCAGCGTACACACCACAGTGAGTGTTGAGTTAACAACTAGCGTACACAAAGTGGGTGTTGAGTTAACAACCAGCGTACACATCGTGAGTGTTGAGCTAACAAACAGCGTATACACAGTGAGTGTTGAGTTAACAAACAGCGTACACAAAGTGAGTGTTGAGTTAACAACCAGCGTACACAAAGTGAGTGTTGAGTTAACAACCAGCGTACACACAGTGAGCGTTGAGGTAACAGCCAGCTATACACCGTGGGTGTTGAGTTAACAACCAGCGTACACACAGTGAGTGTTAAGTTAACAACCAGCGTATAAACCGTGAGTGTTGAGTAAACAACCATCGTACAGTACACCGTGATTATTTATTTAACAACCAGCGTACAGTACACCGTGAGTGTTGAGCTAACAAACAGCGTATACAACGTGAGTGTTGAGTTAACAACCAGCGTATTCAACGTGAGTGTTGAGTTAACAACCAGCATACACACCACCGTGAGCGTTGAGTTAACAACCAGCGTACACAAAGTGGGTGTTGAGTTAACAACCAGCGTACACAAAGTGAGTGTTGAGTTAACAACCAGCGTACAGTACACTGTGAGTGTTGAGTTGACAACCAGCGTACACACAGTGAGTTTTGAGTTAACAACCAGCGTACATACAGTGAGTGTTGAGTTAACAACCAGCGTACACACTACGAGTGTTGAGTTAACAACCATCGTATACACAGTGAGCGTTGAGGTAACAGCCAGCTATACACCGTGGGTGTTGAGTTAACAACCAGCGTACACACAGTGAGTGTTAAGTTAACAACCAGCGTATAAACCGTGAGTGTTGAGTAAACAACCATCGTACAGTACACCATGAGTGTTGAGTTAACAACCAGCGTACAGTACACCGTGATTATTTATTTAACAACCAGCGTACAGTACACCATGAGTGTTGAGCTAACAAACAGCGTATACAACGTGAGTGTTGAGTTAACAACCAGCATTTAAACGGTGAGTGTTGAGTTAACAACCAGCGTATAAACCGTGAGTGTTGAGTTAACAAACAGGGTATACACCGTTAGTGTTGAGTTAACAACCAGCGTACACACAGTGAGTGTTGAGATAACAACCAGCGTACACACTATGAGTGTTGAGTTAACAACCAGCGTATACACGGTGAGTGTTGAGTTAACAACCAGCATACAGTACACCGTGAGTGTTGAGTCAACAACCAGCGTACAGTACACCGTGAGTGTTTATTTAACAACCAGCCTACAGTACACCGTGAGTGTTGAGCTAACAAACAGCGTATACAACGTGAGTCTTGAGCTAACAACCAGTGTATTCAACATGAGTGTTGAGTTAACAACCAACATACATACAGTGAGTGTTGAGTTAACAACCAGCGTACACACTATGAGTGTTGAGTTAACAACCAGCATACAGTACACCGTGAGTGTTGAGTCAACAACCAGCGTACAGTACACCGTGAGTGTTTATTTAACAACCATCGTACAGTACACCGTGAGTGTTGAGCTAACAAACAGCGTATACAACGTGAGTCTTGAGTTAACAACCAGCGTATTCAACGTGAGTGTTGAGTTAACAACCAGCGTACACACCACCGTGAGTGTTGAGTTAACAACCAGCGTACACACAGTGAGTGTTGAGTTAACAATCAACGTACACACAGTGAGTGTTGAGTTAACAACAAGCGTACACACCGTGAGTGTTGATGTAACAAACAACGTATACACCGTGAGTGTTGAGTTAACAACCAGCGTACACACAGTGAGTGTTGAGTTAACAAACAGCGTATACACCGTGAGTGTTGAGTTAACAACCAACGTACATACAGTGAGTGTTGAGTTAACAACCAGCGTATACACAGTGAGTGTTGAGTTAACAACCAGCGTCCACACAGTGAGTGTTGAGTTAGCAACCAGCGTATACACAGTGAGTGTTGAGTTAACAACCAGCGTACACACAGTGAGTGTTGAGTTAGCAACCAGCGTATACACCGTGAGTGTTGAGCTAACAAACAGCTATACACCATGAGTGTTGAGTTATCAATCAGCGTACACACAGTGAGTGTTGAGTTAACAAACAGCGTATACACCGTGAGTGTTGAGTTAACAACCAGCGTCCACGCAGTGAGTGTTGAGTTAACAGCCAGCGCATACCCCGTGAGTGTTGAGTTAACAACCAGCGTACACACAGTGAGTGTTGAGTTAACAAACAGCGTATACACCGTGAGTGTTGAGTTAACAACCAGCGTACACACAGTGAGTGTTGAGTTAGCAACCAGTGTATACACAGTGAGTGTTGAGTTAACAACCAGCGTACACACTGTGATTGTTGAGCTAACAAACAGCTATACACCGTGAGTGTTGAGTTATCAACCAGCGTACACACAGTGAGTGTTGAGTTAACAAACAGCGTATACACCGTGAGTGTTGAGTTAACAACCAGCGTCCACACAGTGAGTGTTGAGTTAACAGCCAGCGCATACCCCATGAGTGTTGAGTTAACAACCAGCGTCCACACAGTGAGTGTTGAATTAACAGCCAGCGCATACCCCGTGAGTGTTGAGTTAACAACCAGCGTACACACAGTGAGTGTTGAGTTAACAACCAGCGTACACACAGTGCGTGTTGAGTTAACAACCAGCATTTAAACGGTGAGTGTTGAGTTAACAACCAGCGTATAAACCGTGAGTGTTGAGTTAACAAACAGGGTATACACCGTTAGTGTTGAGTTAACAAACGGGGTATACACCGTTAGTGTTGAGTTAACAACCAGCGTACACACAGTGAGTGTTGAGTTAACAACCAGCGTACACACAGTGAGTGTTGAGTTAACAACCAGCGTACATACAGTGAGTGTTGAGTTAACAAACAGCGTATACACCGTGAGTGTTGAGTTAACAACCAGAGTACACACAGTGAGTGTTGAGTTAACAACCAGCGTATCAACCGTGAGTGTTGAGTTAAACAAGCAGCGTACACACAGTGAGTGTTGAGTTAACAACCAGCGTATAAACCGTGAGTATTAAGTTAACAACCAGCGTACAAACAGTGAGTGTTGAGTAAACAACCATCGTACAGAACACCGTGAGTGTTGAGTTAACAACCAGCGTACAGTACACCGTGAGTGTTGAGCTAACAACCAGCGTACACACAGTGAGTGTTGAGTTAACAACCAGAGTATAAACCGTGAGTGTTAAGTTAACAACCAGCGTATAAACCGTGAGTGTTGAGTAAACAACCATCGTACAGTACACCGTGAGTGTTGAGTTAACAACCAGCGTACAGTACACTGTGAGTGTTGAGTTAACAACCAGCGTACACACAGTGAGTGTTGAGTTAACAACCAGAGTACATACAGTGAGTGTTGAGTTAACAACCAACGTACATACAGTGAGTGTTGAGTTAACAACCAGCGTACACACTATGAGTGTTGAGTTAACAACCAGCGTATACACGGTGAGTGTTGAGTTAACAACCAGCATACAGTACACCGTGAGTGTTGAGTCAACAACCAGCGTACAGTACACCGTGAGTGTTTATTTAACAACTAGCGTACAGTACACCGTGAGTGTTGAGCTAACAAACAGCGTATACAACGTGAGTCTTGAGTTAACAACCAGCGTATTCAACGTGAGTGTTGAGTTAACAACCAGCGTACACACCACCGTGAGTGTTGAGTTAACAACTAGCGTACACAAAGTGGGTGTTGAGTTAACAACCAGCGTACACATCGTGAGTGTTGAGCTAACAAACAGCGTATACACAGTGAGTGTTGAGTTAACAAACAGCGTACACAAAGTGAGTGTTGAGTTAACAACCAGCGTACACAAAGTGAGTGTTGAGTTAACAACCAGCGTACACACAGTGAGCGTTGAGGTAACAGCCAGCTATACACCGTGGGTGTTGAGTTAACAACCAGCGTACACACAGTGAGTGTTAAGTTAACAACCAGCGTATAAACCGTGAGTGTTGAGTAAACAACCATCGTACAGTACACCGTGATTATTTATTTAACAACCAGCGTACAGTACACCGTGAGTGTTGAGCTAACAAACAGCGTATACAACGTGAGTGTTGAGTTAACAACCAGCGTATTCAACGTGAGTGTTGAGTTAACAACCAGCATACACACCACCGTGAGCGTTGAGTTAACAACCAGCGTACACAAAGTGGGTGTTGAGTTAACAACCAGCGTACACAAAGTGAGTGTTGAGTTAACAACCAGCGTACAGTACACTGTGAGTGTTGAGTTGACAACCAGCGTACACACAGTGAGTTTTGAGTTAACAACCAGCGTACATACAGTGAGTGTTGAGTTAACAACCAGCGTACACACTACGAGTGTTGAGTTAACAACCATCGTATACACAGTGAGCGTTGAGGTAACAGCCAGCTATACACCGTGGGTGTTGAGTTAACAACCAGCGTACACACAGTGAGTGTTAAGTTAACAACCAGCGTATAAACCGTGAGTGTTGAGTAAACAACCATCGTACAGTACACCATGAGTGTTGAGTTAACAACCAGCGTACAGTACACCGTGATTATTTATTTAACAACCAGCGTACAGTACACCATGAGTGTTGAGCTAACAAACAGCGTATACAACGTGAGTGTTGAGTTAACAACCAGCGTATTCAACGTGAGTGTTGAGTTAACAACCAGCATACACACCACCGTGAGCGTTGAGTTAACAACCAGCGTACACAAAGTGGGTGTTGAGTTAACAACCAGCGTACACAAAGTGAGTGTTGAGTTAACAACCAGCGTACAGTACACTGTGAGTGTTGAGTTGACAACCAGCGTACACACAGTGAGTTTTGAGTTAACAACCAGCGTACATACAGTGAGTGTTGAGTTAACAACCAGCGTACACACTACGAGTGTTGAGTTAACAACCATCGTATACACGGTGAGTGTTGAGTTAAAAACCAGCATACAGTATACCGTGAGTGTTGAGTTAACAACCAGCATACAGTACACCGTGAGTGTTGAGTCAACAACCAGCGTACAGTACAACGTGAGTGTTTATTTAACAACCAGCGTACAGTACACCGTGAGTGTTGAGCTAACAAACAGCGTATACAACGTGAGTCTTGAGTTAACAACCAGCGTATTCAACGTGAGTGTTGAGTTAACAACCAGCGTTCACACTACCGTGAGTGTTGAGTTAACAACCGGCGTACACAAAGTGGGTGTTGAGTTAACAACCAGCGTACACATCGTGAGTGTTGAGCTAACAAACAGCGTATACACAATGAGTGTTGAGTTAACAAACAGCGTACACAAAGTGAGTGTTGAGTTAACAACCAGCGTACACAAAGTGAGTGTTGAGTTAACAACCAGCGTACACATAGTGAGCGTTGAGGTAACAGCCAGCGTATACACCGTGGGTGTTGAGTTAACAACCAGCGTACACACAGTGAGTGTTAAGTTAACAACCAGCGTATAAACCGTGAGTGTTGAGTAAACAGCCATCGTACAGTACACCATGAGTGTTGAGTTAACAACCAGCGTACAGTACACCGTGAGTATTGAGCTAACAACCAGCGTACACACAGTGAGTGTTTAGTTAACAACCAGAGTACACACAGTGAATGTTGAGTTAACAACCAGCGTACAGTACACCGTGAGTGTTGAGCTAACAACCAGCGTACACACAGTGAGTGTTGAGTTAACAACCAGCGTACATACAGTGAGTGTTGAGTTAACAACCAGCGTATACACGGTGAGTGTTGAGCTAACAACCAGCATACAGTACACCGTGAGTGTTGAGTCAACAACCAGCGTACAGTACACCGTGAGTGTTTAGTTAACAACCAGCGTACAGTACACCGTGAGTGTTGAGCTAACAAACAGCGTATACAACGTGAGTCTTGAGTTAACATCCAGCGTATTCAACGAGAGTGTTGAGTTAACAACCAGCGTACACACCACCGTGAGTGTTGTGTTAACAACCAGCGTACACACAGTGGGTGTTGAGTTAACAACCAGCGTACACATCGTGAGTGTTGAGCTAACAAACAGCGTATACACAGTGAGTGTTGAGTTAACAAACAGCGTACACACAGTGAGTGTTGAGTTAATAAACAGCGTACATACAGTGAGTGTTGAGTTAACAACCAACGTACATACAGTGAGTGTTGAGTTAACAACCAGCGTACACACAGTGAGTGTTGAGTTAACAACCGGCGTACACACAGTTAGTGTTGAGTTAATAAACAGCGTACATACAGTGAGTGTTGAGTTAACAACCAACGTACATACAGTGAGTGTTGAGTTAACAACCAGCGTACACACTATGAGTGTTGAGTTAACAACCAGCGTATACACGGTGAGTGTTGAGTTAACAACCAGCATACAGTACACCGCGAGTGTTGAGTCAACAACCAGCGTACAGTACACCGTGATTATTTATTTAACAACCAGCGTACAGTACACCGTGAGTGTTGAGCTAACAAACAGCGTATACAACGTGAGTGTTGAGATAACAACCAGCATACACACCACCGTGAGCGTTGAGTTAACAACCAGCGTACACAAAGTGGGTGTTGAGTTAACAACCAGCGTACACATCGTGAGTGTTGATCTAACAAACAGCGTATACACAGTGAGTGTTGAGTTAACAAACAGCGTACACAAAGTGAGTGTTGAGTTAACAACCAGCGTACACAAAGTGAGTGTTGAGTAAACAACCAGCGTACACACAGTGAGCGTTGAGGTAACAGCCAGTGTATACACCGTGGGTGTTGAGTTAACAACCAGCGTACACACAGTGAGTGTTAAGTAAACAACCAGCGTATAAACAGTGAATGTTGAGTAAACAACCATCGTACAGTACACCGTGAGTGTTGAGTTAACAACCAGCGTACAGTACACCGTGAGTATTGAGCTAACAACCAGCGTACATACAGTGAGTGTTTAGTTAACAACCAGCGTACACACAGTGAATGTTGAGTTAACAACCAGCGTACACACCGTGAGTGTTGAGTTAACAACCAGCGTACAGTACACTGTGAGTGTTGAGTTAACAACCAGCGTACATACAGTGAGTGTTGAGTTAACAACCAGCGTACACACTACGAGTGTTGAGTTAACAACCATCGTATACACGGTGAGTGTTGAGTTAACAACCAGCATACAGTACACCGTGAGTGTTGAGTCAACAACCAGCGTACAGTACACCGTGAGTACACCGAGGCGGCCATGCTCGAAATAATGCTCAGATGGGCAATTGTTCCATGCTCGAAATAATGTTCGGGTGGCAACCCGGGGTGTTTATCCGGCAATAATAACTGGAGAGTCGACATATGGCTTAAATTGTTTGTGCGAATTTAAACCTAAAAATAGACACACATTTTGTGACTTATTAGATCACATAATCCATTTTCGTTTTGTATACAATATATATGTACTGTATATTATGAATGAATAAATATGCTTAAACCAAATACTTAACTTAGTCTACTTTGTCCGTTGTGTGTTCCTGGTGGCGATGGATTCCTCCAGGAATAAGCCATCGAGAGCGATGCAACTATATTGTTTCGCAGTTTCGCAATCGAGCTCAAATAAATTGCCTAATCTAAGTATCTCGTATAAAACAGCCAATTGCAACCCCACATATCATTGTCATAATACGTGTACACTATCATTACTTTTTGTTATCTTGCGCAAGATCAATGGATTCCATAATTTTCGGGAGCCATGTTTGATTGCTCTTATTCAGATCTCGAAATACAATAATTAATCGGAGCAGACATTACGTCGACTGTACGGAAAATACGACTTGACATCTGACATGGGATACATTTGTTACTCCACGATATATTACAATTTACAAATTGAAGTGAGATACCGAGACAGTTTTGTCATAGGTTATCGTCTTGTTGGATTGATGAGTGTAAGCAATGAGGCAAGCATTTAGAGCAATCGTGAATAAAGCTATTTATCAACGGAATTGTTTTCTGAATATCTAATAATCGAATCCCACTGGAGCTTTTCAAATACTTTCATGTGAGAAAGCTATTCAGTGGGCACGCAGAAGGTCGGTGATTCTACCTGGGTTCTCATTCGTGCCTGAAATATTCCTCGTAGGATATCCGTACTGCTATGCATGCTGTGCTAGGTTTTGTACGATAGTTGCACGTTACATGCATGTTGTGCTAGAATGTGTACGATAGTTGCAAGTTACATGCATGCTGTACGATAGTTGCACGTTACATGCATGCTGTGCTAGGATGTGTACGATAGTTGCACGTTACATGCATGCTGTGCTAGGATGTGTACGATAATTGCACGTTACATGCATGCTGTGCTAGGATGTGTACGATAGTTGCAAGTTACATGCATGCTGTGCTAGGATGTGTACGGTAGTTGCACGTTACATGCATGCTGTGCTAGGATGTGCACGATAGTTGCACGTTACATGCATGTTGTGCTAGGATGTGTACGATAGTTGCACGTTACATGCATGCTGTGCTAGGATGTGCACGATAGTTGCACGTTACATGCATGTTGTGCTAGGATGTGCACGATAGTTGCACGTTACATGCATGCTGTACGATAGTTGCACGTTACATGCATGCTGTGCTAGGATGTGCACGATAGTTGCACGTTACATGCATGCTGTGCTAGGATGTGCACGATAGTTGCACGTTACATGCATGCTGTGCTAGGATGTGCACGATAGTTGCACGTTACATGCATGCTGTACGATAGTTGCACGTTACATGCATGCTGTGCTAGGATGTGCACGATAGTTGCACGTTACATGCATGCTGTGCTAGGATGTGCACGATAGTTGCACGTTACATGCATGCTGTGCTAGGATGTGCACGATAGTTGCACGTTACATGCATGCTGTACGATAGTTGCACGTTACATGCATGCTGTGCTAGGATGTGCACGATAGTTGCACGTTACATGCATGCTGTGCTAGGATGTGCACGATAGTTGCACGTTACATGCATGCTGTGCTAGGATGTGCACGATAGTTGCACGTTACATGCATGCTGTGCTAGGATGTGTACGATAGTTGCACGTTACATGCATGCTGTGCTAGGATGTGTACGATAGTTGCACGTTACATGCATGCTGTGCTAGGATGTGTACGATAGTTGCACGTTACATGCATGCTGTGCTAGGATGTGTACGATAGTTGCAAGTTACATGCATGCTGTGCTAGGATGTGCACGATAGTTGCACGTTACATGCATGCTGTGCTAGGATGTGCACGATAGTTGCACGTTGCATGCATGCTGTGCTAGGATGTGCACGATAGTTGCACGTTGCATGCATGTTGTGCTAGGATGTGCACGATAGTTGCACGTTACATGCATGTTGTATTTCACGCAGAAGAAGTTAGATTCGTCGTTGTGCATTGACGATAATCCTACTCATGTATGGTATACCATATTCCTCTGTAATAGTAATAATGATAATAACTAGTATTAATAGTATCTGTATGACTAGTATTATTACATATATAATAATGCATAATTAGTATTACTACATGTCTTATCAGTATTACATGTAGTATTAATAGTAGTATTACATGCATTAGTATTATTATTACATGTTTAAGTATTAGTATTTGTTCATATATTATTATTATTGTTACATGTATTATTAGTATTATTATTACATGTTTTACATGCTTATTTCTACATGTATTATTATTATAAATACATGTATTATTATTCTTCTTATTATTACATTTTTATTATTATTATGATAATAACAATAATAAGATACTAATAAAATAGTTTACTATAAACGTAATGCTGAATACAGAACACTTATATAATACGTAATCGTAAATGACACGTTTATAGTGTAAAGGGATATGTGTGTGTTTTACGTTTATTTATCGTCGCTACCATATGAGCGACGCCTCCTGAAGAGATTAGTTAATTTTAGATTGTTGGAGGATAGTGCAATGATACTGAAAACGACCCATTCCAGAGTCTCCTCTGGTTCTTTTACGTGTACGGTGTAAAGCACCGACACGAGACCTCTGTTTAACGTCCCATCTGAAAGACTGTTAATTTTATTATGGTCAGATCTGCGATCCATGGATTACCAGTACAGTGTGTGACCACTGGACTACAGATCCGTATGTAGGTGTAAAGGGACAACCTAGTGTGTTAAACTAATTAGAGATTATCACGGGCGTATACACTTACAGCCACTTGTAACCCGACACTTATATAATTCGGTATATTTGGATTATTTGTAAACGGATTTCATTAAAATCTGGACTAGGAATAATTCAACACGGAATAGTTCTTCCTAGAAATTTCTTTTCAATTGATCAACAAAAAGATATAAAACTTAACAAATAAAAAACATCACTGTAAAATCCGAATTCACAAAATGACACAACTCAAAACCCGACGGTCACGTTTGCACGTGGGACAGGCACGATTTTACAATTTTGCACGAGGAAATTTAGCTGAGAGAAAATATCGATTTTTACATTTATGATTCTAGAAGGGAATTCACACGGAAAAACAAAACTTTGAGTTTAAAATTGTTATGGTTCGAATGCATAACCAAGAGCGCAGTCGCGCTATTGGCATGTTGCACGCAGGCCTTTCACTCAGACACGTATGTAAATGTATTTTATTTATATAACAATCATTTTAATTGCAAAAATATGCAATATGAACTTATTCAGTATAAATCGTAACAAAAAGTGAAATTTTATCTCTGAAAACTAGTTTATATTGTATTTTGTTTCTTTACATGTAGCTCGAGTCTTTGGCAGGCATGTGTCCACCATAGTCAGCCTACTGCAGAAGTTCCAACGCACTGGCCGAGTTGATGACGAGCCCAGGTAGCCTCGCGGAAGGGTGACTACGCCGGTACAGGATGCGCAGATTGTTGCGGATCATCTTCAGAATCGTTTCAAGACCGCAACATGTACTGCGAGGACGACCAATGGAACGCACGGTAGGACAGTTAGTAGACAAACAGTCCTCATGCGGCTCCACGATCAGGGAATAAGAGCTAGGCGGCCATTCCGAGTTCTTATTCTGACACCACGCCACCGGCTGCAGCGGGAGCGATGGGCCCGTCGGCACCAGCGTATGACTCGGGCGGAATGGGCAAACGTCCTGTTCACGGACGAGAGCCGGTTTAACTTGTACCACCACGATGGAAGGATGCGCGTGTACAGGCGTCGAGGTGAAAGATTGAACGACGAGTGTGTGTTTCAGCGAGACCAGTATGGCGGCGGCTCCGTGATGGTGTGGGCCGGAGTGTCGCTACACACCAAGACCGACTTGGTAATTGTTCAAGGGAACCTTAACGATGATAGGTATCAGCAGGAGATTTTGATCCCAGTTGCAATTCCGCACCTGCGAGCCGGTGGACGTGGCATGGTATTTATGCAGGACGGGGCACCAGCCCACACAGCGCGTACGACACAGACATTACTTCAGCAACAGAACGTCCGGCAGCTGCCTTGGCCTTCAAAGTCACCGGATCTTAATGTTATCGAGCATCTGTGGGACGAGCTGAACAGGCGAATACGGATGCGACCAGCAGCCGCTCGCAACCTACGTGAACTGAACAGGCCCTTGTGCAGGAATGGAGGAATATTCCCCAAGGTTTCATCCGAAACTACGTGCTGTCGATGAGACAAAGGTGTGTGCACGACGTAAGAGGCATGGGAGGACACACGCGGTATTAGTTACTTGGACGTACGGATTTTATTGTGATTAAATGACTTTTCACCTTGTTCGGATTTTGCATTGTATCATTTTGTGAATTCGGATTTTACAGTGATGTTTTTTATTTGTTAAGTTTTATATCTTTTTGTTGATCAATTGAAAAGAAATTTCTAGGAAGAACGTATTCCGTGTTGAATTATTCCTAGTCCAGATTTTAATGAAATCCGTTTACAAATAATCCAAATATACCGAATTATATAAGTGTCGGGTTACAAGTGGCTGTAAGTGTATAGTCAGGTGTAATTAGTATATTATTCTATACCATACTTATTAACAAAAAGATAATCTCAGTTGTTTTTTTTAAAACTTTATTAGTTTTACAACGATTGCGAAGCAAGTTCTAACAACTTATAAGTATACATATTAAGCATTCCCGTTGGCGCGGATGAAAGCGTAAATGTGGTCATTCGTGTGGGAGGAAACCGGAGTACCCGGAGAAACCCCACATGTCCGATTTGGCGACCATCTTACCATTCTAAGACTGTGTGTTGTTGCTGTAATTCAATGCTTGTACTTGTTTCATTCTAAGACTGTGTGTTGCTGCTGTAATTCAATGCGTGTACTTGTTTCATTCTAAGACTGTGTGTTGCTGCTGTAATTCAATGCTTGTACTTGTTTCATTCTAAGACTGTGTGTTGCTGCTGTAATTCAATGTGTGTACTTGTTTCATTATAAGACTGTGTGTTGCTGCTGTAATTCAATGCGTGTACTTGTTTCATTCTAAGACTGTGTGTTGCTGCTGTAATTCAAGACTGTGTGTTGCTGCTGTAATTCAATGTGTGTACTTGTTTCATTCTAAGACTGTGTGTTGCTGCTGTAATTCAATGCGTGTACTTGTTTCATTCTAAGACTGTGTGTTGCTGCTGTAATTCAATGCGTGTACTTGTTTCATTCTAAGACTGTGTGTTGCTGCTGTAATTCAATGCGTGTACTTGTTTCATTCTAAGACTGTGTGTTGCTGCTGTAATAGTTTAAGCATATTTTATTGCCAATATTAAAGTGCATATACAATATAATACACCGTAGCACACTACAGCATAAATAATGGCAAGTGGGTCGGGTCACAAGTTCTCAAAACATTAGATTCGACGCTTCCCAATTGGTTCATTGATTTTACAACATTTACATATGGCAGAGTAGATACATGTATAGTATACGAGTACATGACATATGGCAGAGTAGATACATGTATATTATACGAGTACATGACATATGGCAGAGCAGATACATGTATATTATACGAGTACATGGCATATGGCAGAGCAGATACATGTATATTATACGAGTACATGGCATATGGCAGAGCAGATACATGTATATTATACGAGTACATGGCATATGGCAGAGTAGATACATGTATATTATACGAGTACATGGCATATGGCAGAGCAGATACATGTATATTATACGAGTACATGGCATATGGCAGAGTAGATACATGTATATTATACGAGTACATGGTATATGGCAGAGTAGATACATGTATACTATACGAGTACATGGCAATATAATACATAGTAAACATCGATTGCAATACATGTAGTTACAATGTAATAGTCAGAGACTAAGAAGTGACTATAATAGAAGAAACAGGAGTGATTATATGATTAGATAAGTGTTGGAAAATGAATGAAGGGAGACTAGAGTGAAAGACTTGTAGTGCGTAGAGTCACCTAGTTACTGGAGCAACAGAGGGAGGCTAATTGATTCGATCAAAACGTTTAGTATCTCTTATAAATACTTGAACAGCTTGAAAGACAGCAATATATTCTTCAACATTACCATGAAGTAAGAACTGGCAGTTCAAGGGATGAAAGCGACGGGTTGCTACGAATAATTGAGACCTTTGCGCAGTATACTTTATGCAATTAAAGAAATAATGTGCTGCATCTTCACGCTCATTACAGTGATTACAAAGGTCGTGATCCGAAACATGATTAAGAAATAAGTCACATTTAAGGTCACTACAATTGTTCCTTAAACGCGTGTGCATAACTGATAAGTACCTCTTACCATACCCATAATATGACGGAACTGTAGTTGAAACAAACAAGAAAACTACTGTTTGGTTTCGAAAGTTTAACGCACGAAGAAAATGAGTACATTTTCAAACAAGTTCAAACTTATATTAAATCAACAAGGCGCTTTGAGCACCTAACTATATTATAAAGTTATGCTGTTCTCTTGATACGATTTTTGCATGGGTGTGGCTGCGGGTTTGGCTGGCTGAGGGTATTGTACGGTGTGGCACTGGGAATGTGTAGTAGTTGCGAATTGCATTTCTTAATGCTTTCTTTCTTTTTTTGGTATTTTTTATCATATCCATTATTATCGCCTTAATTGTATCTAAAATTTGTATCCTAATTGTAATGCTCTTATCCTATATTCAGTCTCTTTGTTAATTACAAACTAGTATGTTGGGGCGGGCCGAAACTAATGTTGTTAAAACTTGTGGCCCAACCCTTTTGCTTCTCCATATATAAACATACTGGTAATGAATGTACCATATATCTTATTTATTTCATCTGTAACATGTTTGTAAATTTGAGTTGTATTGTACATTGAATATAAAGAATGCAATAAAATATGATTAAACTAAACAAACATTGTACTTTGATGATCTCGGACAGCAAGTGGTACATGCACCAATAGCGGACGGAACAAAGGAATTAGCAAACAACGAAGTGCGCCTTGGCAATATTGCAAAATCATTACTGTTTCTCAGATTGTATTGATACGTTTGGTTAACCGTTCTAGGAAATAGTGCACTTAGGTAATCAGGTACTAAATTATGCTTAATTTTGTAAGTCAAAATTAATTTTTGATATGCCCGTCTGTCGGAAAGAGATAGCCAACCAATTTCGTGGTAGAGGTTGTTCAAGCTAACTGACATAGTAGTACCAGTCACTAGTATAGCTGCTTCATGCTGTATTTTTTCAAGGTTCTCTTTATCATATAATGTACAATTATCCCAAACAGTTGACGCATACTCAAGGATTGGTCTTAGGAATGAAATATAAATTTGATTAAGACACTTGCGTTTAATTTTCGCATGACACCAATAAGTTTGGCAGCAGATAAAGTAATATTATTAATATGACTGTGCCATTTGCAATCATTGCTAAAAGTTACCCCCAGATGTGTGTGTGGCTTTCATATGTAGACAAGCTAATGATATCAAAAAATAAGTTCAGTTGGTGTTCATTTCCGTTTCCAATATACAATACTTCAGTTTTGTTGGGATTGAATGTTACAAGCCACTGTTTAGACCACTTTGTTAAAGTGCGTGCGTGGTTAAGTATTCCTTCAAGATCTGCAATATTGGAAGTTGTACAGGCTAACGGTGTATCGTCTGCAAATAATCGGGTTATACTTAGTAGTTGATCAGCTATGTCATTAACATAAATTAAAAATAAGAGGGGACCGAGAACTGATCCCTGGGGTACCCCTGCATATATAGTATTAGACCGTGAAAGCGATGTGCCCATAATGACCCGCTGTTCCCTGGACAAGAGATAATCAGTGATCCATTTGTAAACCTGACCACCAATGCCGCATTGCTTTAATTTAAATAATAATCCTTTGTGCCATACTCGGTCAAATGCTTTAGATATATCGCAGAAGATTAGACATGTATGTAACCTTGAATCAAAGGACTGTGCAATCTGATGATTAATATCAATTAATTGATATACAGTTGAGTGACCTGTCAAGAACCCAGATTGTTGTTTATAAATTAGGTCGTTGGGCACTAGAAAATTATAAATATATTTATTTATACACACACCGTTCCATTAATTTACCTACACAACTCAGAAGAGAAATCGGACGATAGTTACTGGCAATATTATTTTGCCCTTTTTTAAACAGGGGTAACACTGAAGCAAGCTTCCATTTGGATGGGAACAGCACATCGCGCAGCGATTTATTAAATAATAAACATAAAGGTTTTGAGACCTACGGCTTTATTAACGTCAAGAATACCTATTATATCTTCTATGTCAGATTCTTGTATGATAATATCATTTAATGATTTATTTGTTTTCATGTTTATTAATGGTAGATCAGTAGACGAATCATCTATATTAGAAACTGACGTAACGTAATCATTAAGACAATTAGCCTTATCCTCATCTGTAAAATGTAGTTGTTCAGAACCATCTGCAAGTGTAGTTTTTAAAACAGGAATTGAGTCCGATGTCTTATAGTTTCCTAGTAAACCTTTTAACGATTTCCAATAACTTCCTCGGTTAGATGAACTTTGTTCGAATATACTTTCTTCAATATTTAAAAAGAAACGTTGTTTGGCAAATTTCTTAAGATTGTTAACATGATTTCATAATTTTTTATATTTAGACCAGTTGTTGCTATTAGTTTATTTTTTCGCTAACGATTTTTGTTTGTCTCTAAGTCTAGAAAACCGTCTGATTTCCGAGTCATACCATGGTTTATCATTATGTCTTATTATTAGAGGGAATACATTCTGCCATTAAAGTTAGAGTTTCAGTAAATTTTTCGCAGGCATTATCTATCGATAGATTGTCAATAAATTCCCAATTTTCAGAAGAAATGAGTTCATTCAGTCTATCGAAATTTGCTCTTTTGTAGTACCATACTTTTCTTTTAGAACAAGTCCGGCAATTTTCTTGAGATTTGATATAAACATATGTGCATTTATGGTCACTAATTGTGTCAATGACATCTATTGTTCCAGAATTATAAAACTGAATACAGTCTGATAATATAATAGGATCAATTAATGTAGATGATGTGTTTGTTACCCTCGTAGGCTCATTAATTACATTTAATAACTTGTTTACTAGTATATGTTTTAAGTTATTTACATTATTGTTTAAAAGGTCCTGATTTAAATCGCCAACTATTATAATGTTAGCGTTGATATCCATAGCTTTCTCAATATTTATATTAAGTGTATTCCATTCTGCAACTGGAGTGTTCGGTGGTCTGTATATAGAGCATAATAAGAATCATGTTGATTTTAAACAAATTTCTAGCCAAATAGAATGGATCGTTGGTGTTTCAAGGTCGTTTAGAATGTAAAATGTCAGCGACATAGGTAATTATTCCACTGCTATGAGCAGATACATCTTTACGATATAAGCAGCCGTTAAAGTTATCTAGGGAGAGCTGACTATCGGCCACATGTCTATCTAAGTGCGTTTCTGTAAAACATATTATATCATGGTCACAAAGGTTGTCTGAAATATAATGAAGTTTATTTCTTATACTTCTAATATTCAGATGTAGTATACTTATGTCCCCGTGGGTGCGAGAGTTATTTAAGTTCGATGGGCCTGGATTTAGTTCGACGTCACCCGATAATAACACTAGTAAAATGAGAATAGCTCTATATTGCATATTTACAGAGCAAGGAATACAACTGAGCTATATGTCTTAGTACAGTGAGAAAGATGCATGAAAGAAGATCCAGCATTTCAAGCAATGGATACATTTTTCCAGAATAACTTTTGTTCACACCGCGAGTCCTCCCATATAACAGTCCAACAGTCGCACGCCAACTAATTAAATCATTACCCATGCGGATATATATAAAATGTTACAAGCATGCGTATCGGACTGAAATATGGTTGTGCAACATAAGCCAGGCGACCACTACAAAGAGAGCTGTAAAGGTTAGAAAATAAGTAAAAGTTAACATCGAAGAGCGAAAGTAAGAGAACAGTTTGATACAATTATTACATGCTTGCATGATGAAAAACTAGTATATTCGGGATAAGTTTAGTTCGATATGTCCTACTGTAAACAAAGGTTGTAACAACAACAGAAGGCGTGCACATTTGTATTCACAGAATAGTAGTAAACATACAGGTACACACGCACATACTAGAGCTAGATTAGTAAAACATATATCCACACGCACGCACGCACGCAGGCTCGCACGCACGCACACACACACGCAACAATGTACTCACACGTACACACCCCATCCCACTTATCGGCTAGCTTGCAGATATATAGACATACACGGGGCAACACACACCTGTCCCACATATACTGATATACTGCACACCTCGCACACTCAACCTCCCGGTGTAATGTAGTCGTTTGTACAGTTATTCAAAGGCCGACTCACATTCCACTTAGTGTCTCCACATATGGACTGTTACGTCCTACCTAAGCTAATAACACAACTCGCCCACAAACACGCGTGCCCACATGCACACATACACACCAGCATGATCGATATATACATATATATACACATATATATATATATATATATATATATATATATATATATATATATACCGACGCATGCACCCATCCTCCCTGGACACAACCACACCCCAACTCCCAAGGACTTACACACAATCGCACACACATCCATAGTACAATGATAATAATAATACTTTATTTATTTCGCAATGCTTCTATCTTGTCGGATCACAGGAACTTCAATTTATATCCATAAGCCTTAAAAAGCCCCACACCTCCAAATCCCGCCTCTATATATATATATACATAAAAAATGCATATATATTTATACATACACAATGCACAGTTACATACACATATACACACACATGTACATATATATACATATATACACAATACACGTATATATATATAGGGGGCAGGACAGAGGCACAGTGCCCTCAGGACAAATCGCAAGCTCCCGTGGTCGGATCAATATGGTATAACAATAGGTCCTTATGTTCTCTTTCAGTACCTTCAGACGAATATAAAGCATTTATTAGCTAGCCTTTACCTAACCTTCATAAAGAACAAACGACTGTATAGGAGTGTTCGCAGCAGACAGAGCATTTATCGAACGAAACAGAACGGGTTTAGCTGAGATTTTATATTATATATATATATATAATACCGTCCACTAATCATTTTCCTATGATCTCGATGTCAAAACAAATGTGTTTTGCTATAAACCTAACCTACTATATATACTTTCTTATTCTTGATCGTTCATATATCCGAAACGGATTATGCAAATCTAGACGGATAAATACTGGGTAATAAATGTCGAAGCTTAATGCGCATTGAGATTTGATTATTATTAACGATCATTCACTGTTCATAGTTAACACGGTAATATATTTTTAAAATATACATGTGAAGTGTGAAGGAACTCTCTAAAATTGGTATAATTTGTAATATATGATACTATTTGTAATGTGTTTTGACTTTCATTTCTCCGATGTAAACATCGGTACTATTGGGCGGTTTGGCCAACCTTTATTTTAATATATTGCGATTAAACTATTCTAAGAGCATGCCTAAGATTAAGATTCCAAGTCAGATTCCAAGTCGTTGTGTAACTGATTGCTTTTGTTCCAAGCTTTCCCTTATGTACACATTTTTAGAACGTTCGGTATACCACCTGCCATGTTTTTTGATTAACCTATCAGGCACACCTCTGTTACTTGCAGAAGTCGCTCCTCCGATACGAAGGGAGTGTAAACCGAATCTTTCCTTTTCTAGACATCTTGGACATATTTCTCTGGCTGTTGTATAACAAATATGTGGTCCTTCTCTTAGCTTATGTGTTCGATATTTCTTGCAAAAAGTTACTCTTCTGAAAAAATAATCGGTTGAATTTGATGGAATTTCTGCTAGCACTATGTATTTTTCTAAAGCCCTAACTGGACAGGTAGAATTACCTGTTTTGCTAATCACAAGTGTGTCTCCCTTCATTTCCTGATCTACTTTTGACTTTAAAATGAAAACGTTAATATGATCTGTTTCGAAACTTATGTCACTTCTCCTCAGCGACATTGCCTCATCAAATCTAATGAATCCTGAGAAACTCAGCAAAGTCATGGTGAGAAATCTAGCATTAAGCAAGTTGTAATCTGGGCCGAAAAATTCAACAATGGCCTTTAAATGTGTATCATCAACAGGTTCTTTACCTGCATGAGGTTTTGACACGGATCTCAAAATACCTTTTTTAACATCTTTCACAAATTCAGAAGTACATGGATCCCAGAATCCTGCTGCTTTATGTGCCCAGCTAATGCCATATATTGTACTATTTAATTTCGACTCTGACAAAGAAGAGTTACCCAAAAACGAAAGATACAGTCCGACATGAAACTCACTAGCTGGTGATGGATTGAAGTTGTATTTGTAACACCATTTAAAGAAATGTTTGAAGTATCCTTCGTAAGATTTTATTGTGTTAGCTGCTTTAGAATTGAAGCGCAAACTCTTTAAATTCTTGTGAGCGTTTTCAAGATCTGGATGAACAGGTGTGGAATCAATCTTCTTCCAAATGCCAATTTTAAACACATCTGTGAAATGTAAGAAATTTAAAACAAAAATAAGGTATCTTACGTAAGCCGTTTTGTTATTAGATACTTTCTAAGCCGTAATAATAACAGCTTCTGTACTCAAATTTACATAATTATATAATAAATACATTTTGTTCCAAGTGTAATGATTTATTTTTCAATTCTTTAAAATGTATATATAACTCCATGTTAATGCCCTAAGTACTGACCCCCGATATACATTCTACATATATCAAGTGAATAGCACTTCTGCAAAATCAACCACGGTGTACTTTAACATTTATAAAATGTTTCATGTATTCCTGCATACCCATTTCAAATCACCAACTTATATAATGCTAACATTACATTATATACCAGACTTGAAAAAATGCCAGTTCCCATACTGTCCATGACAATGTCCTTAACTGTCAAACACCTACTAGCTAGTATAAGCTTGTCTTATGAAAGAACAGTTCCTGCATTGTCAACCACAGTTTCTTTATATACTTTTAAAACCAGGACAGCTGAACAGTATAGCAAAATCTGCTCAATCGATTGATCTTTCGATTAGCATTTATACAAATCCTCGGTCCTAACATAAAAGGATAAAAACGCATCAACCCAGAACATTTTCTGACTTACTCATTATTTTCAACGTCTATAATTTATTACTGTGCTAACTAATTGTCGATGTCCAATTTTATTATTTACCAGTTACATAACGCTTACAAATATGTACACTATATGAAGAGGGACAAACGAACGAGTAAAGTTGGTCACGCGAGTTGTTCCCCTTTAAATGAACTTCCCTATGCAGAGGGGCGCTAGTACGTGTATTGGATTTAGTTCAATGACTTTACTACAATGTTTACGTACACAGTCACAACTTAATCTGGCCAGTTTCTATAGTATACAAAAACCGCACCTCCTGGCTATCACGCTCCATAACTCCGTACAATACAACCTTACGGGTATTTATTAATTCTTCCTGACGCAGTTTAATGTCAGCTTATACCGCCACTGTAACTATGTATGTATACACATAATATAATACAGTGTAGACCACAAACTATTTCCCTGTACCTCAGTAATGCTATCACCCACAAGCCGTAAGTAGCTTTCCCTGTGTATAGTACTCTTTTCATTATTTTCTCATTGTAAATACTAAAACATACAACTTTTGTACATTAGTCTGACAACACTGAACACAGCCTCTGTTGGCACCCTGTAATTTTCTGTTTTACTGAGCTAAAATTCTTAAGGCCAAAACTTTGCTTTTAAATCTTGTAGAATCTAGAATGCATTTTTTCATCGAATCTTTTTTGTGAAAATATTCTGACCTATATTGAATTCCAATATCTCAGTTATGAATGCCTGCTTGTCGCCATTTCTTTTGAATAAAATTGGCCAGAAAGAACAACTGGGCCATTTAGGTACAATTATTGTTCCGCTAGCTTTGCAATGTAACAAATGAAAGATGGTGCGTGTTACCAGACGTATTGGAGGTGTCAACCAATTGTTACTGTGACCCCAAAACTGTGTGAAAGCATCTACTGCTTCAGTTTCAAAATCTATGAATTTTGAGTTATAACGCTGTACTTTACGATTTCTGTGACCGGCAAAACGATCAATGTCGTAAGGACCCCATAGCTCGTTCATGAAAACTCCACTGTCACCTCCCACTCATCGGTATCTCCCATCTTACTAATAGTATCTGCAATATCATTTTGTTCTCTTGGAACCCACTGTATTCTTAAATCAATGTTCCATTTTATACATAAATCAAAAAATTTCAGAGATTCTAGTTGTAGATCTGACTTGGTGCTTCCTGCTTGTATAACCTTTACGCAAGACTGAGAGTCCGAGAACCATTTGACTGTTCTCCCTTGCAAAATGTCTCCATATGCCCTAAGGGCAAGTCTTACTGCCTTAACTTCTCTAAACGTAGAACTTTTGTGTTTTTCAGACTCAGACCACAGACTGCGATATACACTGTCCCTACAGTTTACAATATAGGACCCTGGACCTAAATAAGAAGTATCTGAATATACCAAGGTGTAGGTAGGATTATAGACTGACAGATATCTCTTATTTAGAAGCACTATATTATCTCTCCAGAAATTTATTTCCGCTATGCAACTGCTTGTACTCTGCAACTCGTAAACAAAATTCCACGATTTCCTGGTTTCAATTTCCATATATAAGTACCTTGTCATTAGTCTTGTAATATTACCAAATACAGGGGATAATGACATGATTTTGCCTGTACACTAATTAGCTCACTAATATTCTGGCTGTAACAAAAGGCATGTTACTTAGCAACGTACTAAACTGTAATAGACAATCTTCTATACGTCTCATTGGAATACTGATGGAAAATTCTATGCTATCCCAGAAAATTCCTATCCACTCAATCATTTGAACTGGTGCCCAGGTAGACTTTTCGTTATTAATATCAAAACCCGCCTGTCTAACAAAGATGGCGTCTGCACTAGCCAGTTGTAGCGTCTTATTTGTGGAAAAGCCATCATCTAGAAACATGATAATTTTGATCCCATAATTTCGCCAATATTTGACCATTTCTCTGAGGCACTTACTGAAGCAAAAAGGGGCGCTACTCAAACCGAACGCTAAGACTGTGAAACAGTAATATTTCCCATTTACACAAAATCCTAAAAATTGTTGATGTTGAGGAAATATGTCTATATGGTGATAACTTTTGGACAAATCGAATTTAAAACAAAATGCATCTTTCTGAAAATATTCAATGCCTATTTTTCAGTCCTCAAACGTGAATTTATCTTTCCAGAGATATTTGTTAATTTTTCTAAGGTCCAAAATTAACCGTTTGTTACCTTGTTTGTTTTTGGAAACACTAAGAGGATTAACTGTGTGTGGAATAAATGGTGTTTCTACGACACATCCATTTTTAAGCAAATCATTTACCGATTGTTCAACAAAATCCATATTTTCTAATGCTGACTTGTTGTTACGAGAAACTGAAGGTTCTGGTGTCTCTAGAAAAGGTATGTTGTAGCCGTTTTTAAGAATGTCTATGATAGTTTCATTAGCACCTATTTTTTCCCAGAATGAGATACGAGACTTTAACCGACCCTTAGCGTTTTGACCTTCCTCTGCATAATCAGGTTCAAAATTCATTTCTAGATCCTCAAAGAACTGATCCTCTTGTGAAGAGTACATATAGGAATGAATACTTATCATTTATTCTTTTCTGTTCCGTTGTAGGATCCGGCTGGTCTATCAGTTGTGTATGCTTCTGATTTGGCCCCTGTGAACCCCATAGACGACCTACAGTCTCGCCGGAAGTGTCCTCTGAAGCCACACTGGAAACAGATGTCGTTTTGAGTTGCTTTCCTTGGGCCACGAAAAGACTTCTGACCGTAGCTGCCCGTGTTGAACCCGCCACGCCCGGTATCTGCCGTCCTTGGAGTTACCTCGGAAAAAAGAACTACGGTAAGGATTGTACAAATTAGCGTGCTTAGAAGTGGCCGTAGAAACTGGTTTGAGCTTCTTAACCGCTCGAGATTCAGCTTGTTTGAGCCGACGTTCATCGTCGCTATCACTGCCAAGTATGGGCTTTTCATACTCTGACACCGTAAGCCAGCGGGAGAGCTGTCTGCTACTTGAATCAATTTATTTCTGTGTTTTAGCATGTCTATAGATCCCTGTATTATCTTCGAAATTTCCTTATTTTTAACTTATTCTTTGACCACTTCTAAGTCATATAAAATGTCTGAATTGAATTCGTATTGAACTTTATTGGATTCTTTCTTTAATTTTACAGAATCCTTCTTCTTCGTGGCTACTGAAAGGTCCTTAAAATCTTTCAGTTGTGAATCTAGATAATTTCTAAATAAATCAAATGCCTCTATGGCTGCGTAATCTCCCGGGGACTTACCGGCTTTATCTCTGGCTGTTTCTTCTTCTCCATGCTTCCCTCTAGCTCCACCAGAAATGTCCTCTTGACTGCCACAAACGCCTTGTAAAAACGAATTCGGACTTTCCCTGACGCGCCCTGTGAATATGTCTTCCATTCTACACAAAACTTAGTCGCGCTCTATCTGCTGTCGAACTTCGATAAACCGGTATCAGTATAGTCAGTAAAACAAAGGACTTCCATATATGGAAGCATACACTTGTTTTACACAAATCCGTTTGTTCACCGTAAGGTTCCCAGAAACCGATAATAAATTCATATATACAAACATACACTATTACCCAACGATAACGTGATTCCCGCGAAAGAGATAGCACGGACCAATTGTATTGTAACGGGTAAAGAAGCAGTATAGTATCATTTATGTATGCATGACTTGGCACACAAGATTATTGATTTCACCTTACGTAATGATTCGGCTTGTTCAAAACCTATTTATAGTACTGTTTGTAAATAACACGTTATCGTTGGGCCACAGTGCATACAGACTATATGAACCACCCATTATTGCATATTGTATTAAAAGGTCAAAACGACACACCAGCATGATCACAAAACAAAATAACATCATATAATTTAATTAAACCACTGCAAGTGGTGCTTGGCACTATAAGTATAGTTAGTTAGTCTCTGGTCTTGTATTGATTGTACATATATGACAATAGTGGATGTGTGATGATTTCAAAATTTCCACAATGGTTACATTCATTATAGCATTAAAATGTCAAAACAACACTCTAGCGTTATCACTAAACAAAATAACCATCATAGAATTTAATTTAAAACACGGTCGGTGTCACTGACACTTACATCATACCTTTGTCCGTTATACTACTGCTTTCAATAGGCAAGAGTATTATTTTAAATCTGATACATAAATGTACGAAATTATCAATTTTATATGTGTATAATGTATGTTTAAAGTAAGATATAAGCCTCAAACCGATCCAATACGCACACTAGTGGCACTATCTTCACGCTACACGCCTCATACAGTCCAATAGTTTACATATTGGGTCGTTTTCAGCTTATATCCTATATGTAAACTTGGCACTAAAAGTTTAGTTAGATAGTCTCTGGTCTTGTAATGTTAGATAGTCTCTGGTCTTGTAATGTTAGATAGTCTCTGGTCTTGTAATGTTAGATAGTCTCTGGTCTTGTAATGTTAGATAGTCTCTGGTCTTGTAATGTTAGATAGTCTCTGGTCTTGTAATGTTAGATAGTCTCTGGTCTTGTAATGTTAGATAGTCTCTGGTCTTGTAATGTTAGATAGTCTCTGGTCTTGTAATGTTAGATAGTCTCTGGTCTTGTAATGTTAGATAGTCTCTGGTCTTGTAATGTTAGATAGTCTCTGGTCTTGTAATGTTAGATAGTCTCTGGTCTTGTAATGTTAGATAGTCTCTGGTCTTGTAATGTTAGATAGTCTCTGGTCTTGTAATGTTAGATAGTCTCTGGTCTTGTAATGTTAGATAGTCTCTGGTCTTGTAATGTTAGATAGTCTCTGGTCTTGTAATGTTAGATAGTCTCTGGTCTTGTAATGTTAGATAGTCTCTGGTCTTGTAATGTTAGATAGTCTCTGGTCTTGTAATGTTAGATAGTCTCTGGTCTTGTAATGTTAGATAGTCTCTGGTCTTGTAATGTTAGATAGTCTCTGGTCTTGTAATGTTAGATAGTCTCTGGTCTTGTAATGTTAGATAGTCTCTGGTCTTGTAATGTTAGATAGTCTCTGGTCTTGTAATGATGATAGTATATGAATCCTATATGTAAACTTGGCACTAAAGTTTAGTTAGATAGTCTCTGGTCTTGTAATGTTAGATAGTCTCTGGTCTTGTAATGTTAGATAGTCTCTGGTCTTGTAATGTTAGATAGTCTCTGGTCTTGTAATGTTAGATAGTCTCTGGTCTTGTAATGTTAGATAGTCTCTGGTCTTGTAATGTTAGATAGTCTCTGGTCTTGTAATGTTAGATAGTCTCTGGTCTTGTAATGTTAGATAGTCTCTGGTCTTGTAATGTTAGATAGTCTCTGGTCTTGTAATGTTAGATAGTCTCTGGTCTTGTAATGTTAGATAGTCTCTGGTCTTGTAATGTTAGATAGTCTCTGGTCTTGTAATGTTAGATAGTCTCTGGTCTTGTAATGTTAGATAGTCTCTGGTCTTGTAATGTTAGATAGTCTCTGGTCTTGTAATGTTAGATAGTCTCTGGTCTTGTAATGTTAGATAGTCTCTGGTCTTGTAATGTTAGATAGTCTCTGGTCTTGTAATGTTAGATAGTCTCTGGTCTTGTAATGTTAGATAGTCTCTGGTCTTGTAATGATGATAGTATATGAATCCTATATGTAAACTTGGCACTAAAAGTTTAGTTAGATAGTCTCTGGTCTTGTAATGTTAGATAGTCTCTGGTCTTGTAATGTTAGATAGTCTCTGGTCTTGTAATGTTAGATAGTCTCTGGTCTTGTAATGTTAGATAGTCTCTGGTCTTGTAATGTTAGATAGTCTCTGGTCTTGTAATGTTAGATAGTCTCTGGTCTTGTAATGTTAGATAGTCTCTGGTCTTGTAATGTTAGATAGTCTCTGGTCTTGTAATGTTAGATAGTCTCTGGTCTTGTAATGTTAGATAGTCTCTGGTCTTGTAATGTTAGATAGTCTCTGGTCTTGTAATGTTAGATAGTCTCTGGTCTTGTAATGTTAGATAGTCTCTGGTCTTGTAATGTTAGATAGTCTCTGGTCTTGTAATGTTAGATAGTCTCTGGTCTTGTAATGTTAGATAGTCTCTGGTCTTGTAATGATGATAGTATATGAATCCTATATGTAAACTTGGCACTAAAAGTTTAGTTAGATAGTCTCTGGTCTTGTAATGTTAGATAGTCTCTGGTCTTGTAATGTTAGATAGTCTCTGGTCTTGTAATGTTAGATAGTCTCTGGTCTTGTAATGTTAGATAGTCTCTGGTCTTGTAATGTTAGATAGTCTCTGGTCTTGTAATGTTAGATAGTCTCTGGTCTTGTAATGTTAGATAGTCTCTGGTCTTGTAATGTTAGATAGTCTCTGGTCTTGTAATGTTAGATAGTCTCTGGTCTTGTAATGTTAGATAGTCTCTGGTCTTGTAATGTTAGATAGTCTCTGGTCTTGTAATGTTAGATAGTCTCTGGTCTTGTAATGTTAGATAGTCTCTGGTCTTGTAATGTTAGATAGTCTCTGGTCTTGTAATGTTAGATAGTCTCTGGTCTTGTAATGTTAGATAGTCTCTGGTCTTGTAATGTTAGATAGTCTCTGGTCTTGTAATGTTAGATAGTCTCTGGTCTTGTAATGTTAGATAGTCTCTGGTCTTGTAATGTTAGATAGTCTCTGGTCTTGTAATGTTAGATAGTCTCTGGTCTTGTAATGTTAGATAGTCTCTGGTCTTGTAATGTTAGATAGTCTCTGGTCTTGTAATGTTAGATAGTCTCTGGTCTTGTAATGATGATAGTATATGAATCCTATATGTAAACTTGGCACTAAAAGTTTAGTTAGATAGTCTCTGGTCTTGTAATGTTAGATAGTCTCTGGTCTTGTAATGTTAGATAGTCTCTGGTCTTGTAATGTTAGATAGTCTCTGGTCTTGTAATGTTAGATAGTCTCTGGTCTTGTAATGTTAGATAGTCTCTGGTCTTGTAATGTTAGATAGTCTCTGGTCTTGTAATGTTAGATAGTCTCTGGTCTTGTAATGTTAGATAGTCTCTGGTCTTGTAATGTTAGATAGTCTCTGGTCTTGTAATGTTAGATAGTCTCTGGTCTTGTAATGGTAGATAGTCTCTGGTCTTGTAATGTTAGATAGTCTCTGGTCTTGTAATGTTAGATAGTCTCTGGTCTTGTAATGTTAGATAGTCTCTGGTCTTGTAATGTTAGATAGTCTCTGGTCTTGTAATGTTAGATAGTCTCTGGTCTTGTAATGTTAGATAGTCTCTGGTCTTGTAATGTTAGATAGTCTCTGGTCTTGTAATGTTAGATAGTCTCTGGTCTTGTAATGTTAGATAGTCTCTGGTCTTGTAATGTTAGATAGTCTCTGGTCTTGTAATGTTAGATAGTCTCTGGTCTTGTAATGTTAGATAGTCTCTGGTCTTGTAATGTTAGATAGTCTCTGGTCTTGTAATGTTAGATAGTCTCTGGTCTTGTAATGTTAGATAGTCTCTGGTCTTGTAATGTTAGATAGTCTCTGGTCTTGTAATGTTAGATAGTCTCTGGTCTTGTAATGTTAGATAGTCTCTGGTCTTGTAATGTTAGATAGTCTCTGGTCTTGTAATGTTAGATAGTCTCTGGTCTTGTAATGTTAGATAGTCTCTGGTCTTGTAATGTTAGATAGTCTCTGGTCTTGTAATGTTAGATAGTCTCTGGTCTTGTAATGTTAGATAGTCTCTGGTCTTGTAATGTTAGATAGTCTCTGGTCTTGTAATGTTAGATAGTCTCTGGTCTTGTAATGTTAGATAGTCTCTGGTCTTGTAATGTTAGATAGTCTCTGGTCTTGTAATGCTAGATAGTCTCTGGTCTTGTAATGTTAGATAGTCTCTGGTCTTGTAATGTTAGATAGTCTCTGGTCTTGTAATGTTAGATAGTCTCTGGTCTTGTAATGTTAGATAGTCTCTGGTCTTGTAATGTTAGATAGTCTCTGGTCTTGTAATGTTAGATAGTCTCTGGTCTTGTAATGTTAGATAGTCTCTGGTCTTGTAATGTTAGATAGTCTCTGGTCTTGTAATGATGATAGTATATGGTAATAGTGGATATGTGATGATTCCAAAATTGTACACAATGCTTATTTTATGTCGGCTCACAGGAACCTGAAATTCCATCCATAAGCCACACAAAGCCCCGCACCCTATCATAGGACTCCCACCGCCTCTCTTTAAAGAAGTTGTAGAGGGGGGGTCCCACGACAGACGAACAAGGCCCCCGCGACTCATGGAAAAACACCTAAAGCTCCAGTGGTCGGATCAACGTGGTATCACAAAACGCTGATATGAACCTAAACAAAACAAATGCAAAACTCAAGGTTATACTAAATACTGTGATAAGAGTCAGTGATTGGAGTCTTATGCCCTGAATTGATCACGGTCAGATCTTAAGGAGGTCATGTGTCGCTGGCCTCTGAGATTGGTCGCCCCATACCCAAACATTGATAGACCAAATTGAAGGTGTCCAGCGAAGAGCAGCCCGTTGGATAAAGGCTGACTTCTATCGTACCTCTAGTGTTACAGACATGCTACATTCCCTAAACGCAGACTAGATCAACGGCGTATTGACAATAGGTTATACCTTATGTATAAAATTCATAATGATCTTGTTGCTATTCCCATTGAAAATTACCTAGTTCCTCTCTCCCGTCCTGCTCGCCATTGTCATTCCTATAGGTTAATTACAGCAACTACAGACTACTACAAGTTTTCCTTTTTTCCAAGAACAATCTACCATTGGAACCACCTCCCTCCTGACATTGTCCATCTTCCTACCATAGAGCAATTCAATACGGCAGTTTGCCATATTGAACATGCCAGTCCCTAGTTGTTCTGCGCAGCTGCTTTTAAACTTTTACAACAACTTATTTTCATTACCTTCTTAAATTATACTTTCAACTACTCAAACTTCTTTGCGGTTTTTGACGCGCAATATGTCTACGATAGATAGATAGAGATCCGTGGCGAAAATGCGTCCATCAAACGACCAAGCACTTTCTAGCTGCCTGTCTCGGACAAGGTGACGTGCAGTGCTCAGTAAATAAGCACGGTATTTAGTGAGATCCTCGTTAATGTAAACGCCATCCAGACTGCCTTTAAATGCTGACTTAGCTTTGAATAGAGTATTGCGGGTTCTGTACGATGTGAACTTAACTATTATATCGCTGGATCGAATAGTAACTCTGGTGTTGTCCATAGTTTGTGGCTTGCGTGGTCGTAACCTGTGAGATCGGTCTATATCATGGAGTGAGATATCTACCTTACATGTCTTGGTAATTGTTAGAATAATATCACCTGTTGACTCGTTGGGTTTCTCGGAGTACCCTACAATTCTGAGACAGTTACGTCTCGAATATTGTTCAGCAATGTCAATCTTTACGTCGGTGTTCCGTTGTTGCTGCTCCAGAGATTGTACCTTTGTTGAAAGCGTAGCTACTTCTGCTGATAATCGACGATTCTCCGCTTCCAGGGATGCCAATTTGTCCGTGAACGATGTTGATATGACGTCAGCAACAGACTGAGCCATGGACTTAATGCAAGTGTTGACACATTCACAAATAGTTGATATTAGTTCCATGTTTAGAGTTGACAAGCCAGTTTTGACAATTTGGTCCATGTCGGACTTACGCACTGGGATTAAAGAAGTGTTACTCGTATCCCTCTCACTACAAACCGATGTTGCAAATGGATCCGTTTCCTCATCAGATCCTGGAACCTTGACCTTCTTGGGCGGATGGGCAGAACCTGACTTAGGGCTCGGTGTGCCGACTGATAGTTCAGGTTTACCGGTAACAGGTGTAGATACAACCGTGTCCATTTTGCATACAAGTAGTGACACTACGGTATAAAGTGTGTTGTATACTGAATAACTGTGTTTACGCTTAGATTATTGTTTGTAAATAACTGATTAGTGCTTCTACCAGAACGTATAAATATTAGTCCGCTTGCTCCACTATTTAAATATCCAAATAACACTTTTCACTGAACACAAATTTGCTCTAGCCTAAAAGTCGATACACTTTGTTGCTGCTGTAATTCAATGCGC
>CM026401.1:25397616-25431628 GCA_014843695.1 Archivesica marissinica
CGCACTTATTTCATTCTAAGACTGTGTGTTGCTGCTGTAATTCAATGCGCGCACTTATTTCATTCTAAGACTGTGTGTTGCTGCTGTAATTCAATGCGCGCACTTATTTCATTCTAAGACTGTGTGTTGCTGCTGTAATTCAATGCGCGCACTTATTTCATTCTAAGACTGTGTGTTGCTGCTGTAATTCAATGCGCGCACTTATTTCATTCTAAGACTGTGTGTTGCTGCTGTAATTCAATGCGCGCACTTATTTCATTCTAAGACTGTGTGTTGCTGCTGTAATTCAATGCGCGCACTTATTTCATTCTAAGACTGTGTGTTGCTGCTGTAATTCAATGCGCGCACTTATTTCATTCTAAGACTGTGTGTTGCTGCTGTAATTCAATGCGCGCACTTATTTCATTCTAAGACTGTGTGTTGCTGCTGTAATTCAATGCGCGCACTTATTTCATTCTAAGACTGTGTGTTGCTGCTGTAATTCAATGCGCGCACTTATTTCATTCTAAGACTGTGTGTTGCTGCTGTAATTCAATGCGCGCACTTATTTCATTCTAAGACTGTGTGTTGCTGCTGTAATTCAATGCGCGCACTTATTTCATTCTAAGACTGTGTGTTGCTGCTGTAATTCAATGCGCGCACTTATTTCATTCTAAGACTGTGTGTTGCTGCTGTAATTCAATGCGCGCACTTATTTCATTCTAAGACTGTGTGTTGCTGCTGTAATTCAATGCGCGCACTTATTTCATTCTAAGACTGTGTGTTGCTGCTGTAATTCAATGCGCGCACTTATTTCATTCTAAGACTGTGTGTTGCTGCTGTAATTCAATGCGCGCACTTATTTCATTCTAAGACTGTGTGTTGCTGCTGTAATTCAATGCGCGCACTTATTTCATTCTAAGACTGTGTGTTGCTGCTGTAATTCAATGCGCGACTTTTTCATTCTAAGACTGTGTGTTGCTGCTGTATTCAATCGCGCACTTATTTCATTCTAAGACTGTGTGTTGCTGCTGTAATTCAATGCGCGCACTTATTTCATTCTAAGACTGTGTGTTGCTGCTGTAATTCAATGCGCGCACTTATTTCATTCTAAGACTGTGTGTTGCTGCTGTAATTCAATGCGCGCACTTATTTCATTCTAAGACTGTGTGTTGCTGCTGTAATTCAATGCGCGCACTTATTTCATTCTAAGACTGTGTGTTGCTGCTGTAATTCAATGCGCGCACTTATTTCATTCTAAGACTGTGTGTTGCTGCTGTAATTCAATGCGCGCACTTATTTCATTCTAAGACTGTGTGTTGCTGCTGTAATTCAATCACTTATTTCATTCTAAGACTGTGTGTTGCTGCTGTTATTCAATGTGCGCACTTATTTCATTCTAAGACTGTGTCTTGCTGCTGTAATTCAATGCGCGCACTTATTTCATTCTAAGACTGTGTGTTGCTGCTGTAATTCAATGCGCGCACTTATTTCATTCTAAGACTCTGTGTTGCTGCTGTTATTCAATTTGCGCACTTATTTCATTCTAAGACTGTGTGTTGCTGCTGTAATTCAATGCACACACTTATTTCATTCTAATACTGTGTATTGCTACTGTAATTCAATGCGCGCACTTATTTCATTCTAAGAATGTGTGTTGCTGCTGTAATTCAATGCGTGTACTTATTTCATTCTAAGACTGTTTGTTGCTGCTGTAATTCAATGCGCGCACTTATTTCATTCTAAGAATGTGTGTTGTTGCTGTAATTCAATGCACGGACTTGTTTCATTCTAAGATTGTATTTTGCTGCTGTTATTCAATTTCCGCACTTATTTCATTCTAAACCTGTGTGTTGCTGCTGTTATTCAATGTGCGCATTTATTTCATTCTAAGACTGTGTGTTGCTGCTGTAATTCAATGCGCGCACTTATTTCATTCCAAGACTGTGTGTTGCTGCTGTAATTCAATGCGCGGACTTGTTTCATTCTAAGACTGTGTGTTGCTGCTGTTATTCAATGTGCGCACTTATTTCATTCTAAGACTGTGTGTTGCTGCTGTAATTCAATGCGCGCACATATTTCATTCTAAGACTGTGTGTTGCTGCTTTAATTCAATGCGCGCACTTATTTCATTCTAAGACTGTGTGTTGCTGCTGTAATTCAATGCGCGCACTTATTTCATTCTAAGACTGTGTGTTGCTGCTGTAATTCAATGCGCGCACTTATATCATTCTAAGACTGTGTGTTGCTGCTGTAATTCAATGCGCGTACTTATTTCATTCTAAGACTGTGTGTTGCTGCTGTAATTCAATGCGTGTACTTATTTCATTCTAAGACTGTTTGTTGCTGCTGTAATTCAATGCGCGGACTTGTTTCATTCTAAGACTGTGTCTTGCTGCTGTAATTCAATGCGCGCACTTATTTCATTCTAAGACTGTGTGTTGCTGCTGTAATTCAATGCGCGCACTTATTTCATTCTAAGACTGTGTTTTGCTGCTGTAATTCAATGCGCGCACTTATTTCATTCTAAGACTGTGTGTTGCTGCTGTAATTCAATGCGCGCGCATATTTCATTCTAAGACCGTGTGTTGCTGCTGTAATTCAATGCGCGCACTTATTTCATTCTAAGACTGTGTGTTGCTGCTGTAATTCAATGCGCGCACTTATATCATTCTAAGACTGTGTGTTGCTGCTTTAATTCAATTTGGGCACTTATTTCATTCTAAGACTGTGTGTTGCTGCTGTAATTCAATGCGCGCACATATTTCATTCTAAGACTGTGTGTTGCTGCTGTAATTCAATGCGCGCACTTATTTCATTCTAAGACTGTGTGTTGCTGCTGTAATTCAAAGCGCGCTCTTATATCATTATAAGACTGTGTGTTGCTGCTGTAATTCAATGCGCGCACTTATTTCATTCTAAGACTGTGTGTGTTGCTGCTGTAATTCAATTTGCGCACTTATTTCATTCTAAGACTGTGTGTTGCTGCTGTAATTCAATGCGCGCACTTATTTCATTCTAAGACTGTGTGTTGCTGCTGTAATTCAATGCGCGCACTTATTTCATTCTAAGACTGTGTCTTGCTGCTGTAACTCAATGCGCACACTTATTTCATTCTAAGACTGTGTCTTGCTGCTGTAATTCAATGCGCGCACTTATTTCATTCTAAGACTGTGTGTTGCTGCTGTAATTCAATGCGCGCACATATTTCATTCTAAGACTGTGTGTTGCTGCTGTAATTCAATGCGCGCACTTATTTCATTCTAAGAATGTGTGTTGCTGCTGTAATTCAATGCGTGTACTTATTTCATTCTAAGACTGTTTGTTGCTGCTGTAATTCAATGCGCGGACTTGTTTCATTCTAAGACTGTGTGTTGCTGCTGTTATTCAATTTGCGCACTTATTTCATTCTAAGACTGTGTGTTGCTGCTGTAATTCAATGCGCGCACTTATTTCATTCTAAGAATGTGTGTTGCTGCTGTAATTCAATGCGCGCACTTATTTCATTCTAAGATTGTGTCTTGCTGCTGTAATTCAATGCGCGCACTTATTTCATTCTAAGACTGTGTGTTGCTGCTGTAATTCAATGCGCGCACTCATTTCATTCTAAGACTGTGTGTTGCTGCTGTAATTCAATGCGTGTACTTATTTCATTCTAAGAATGTGTGTTGCTGCTGTAATTCAATGCGCGGATTTGTTTCATTCTAAGATTGTGTGTTGCTGCTGTTATTCAATTTGCGCACTTATTTCATTCTAAGCCTGTGTGTTGCTGCTGTTATTCAATGTGCGCACTTATTTCATTCTAAGACTGTGTCTTGCTGCTGTAATTCAATGCGCGCACTTATTTCATTCTAAGACTCTGTGTTGCTGCTGTTATTCAATTTGCGCACTTATTTCATTCTAAGACTGTGTGTTGCTGCTGTAATTCAATGCGCGCACTTATTTCATTCTAAGACTGTGTGTTGCTGCTGTA
Organism: Archivesica marissinica; assembly: GCA_014843695.1. Taxonomy (NCBI): domain Eukaryota; kingdom Metazoa; phylum Mollusca; class Bivalvia; order Venerida; family Vesicomyidae; genus Archivesica; species Archivesica marissinica. The sequence goes on from CM026401.1 coordinate 25,401,569, forward strand.
ATTCAATGCGCGCACTTATTTCATTCTAAGAATGTGTGTTGCTGCTGTAATTCAATGCGCACACATATTTCATTCTAAGACTGTGTGTTGCTGCTGTAATTCAATGCGCGCACTTATTTCATTATAAGATTGTGTGTTGCTGCTGTAATTCAATGCACGCACTTATTTCATTCTAAGACTGTGTGCTGCTGCTGTAATTCAATGCGCGCACTTATTTCATTCTAAGACTGTGTGTTGCTGCTGTAATTCAATGCGCGCACTTATTTCATTCCAAGACTGTGTGTTGCTGCTGTAATTCAATGCACACACTTATTTCATTCTAAGACTGTGTATTGCTGCTGTAATTCAATGCGCGCACTTATTTCATTCTAAGACTGTGTGTTGCTGCTGTAATTCAATGCGCGCACTTATTTCATTCTAAGACTGTGTGTTGCTGCTGTAATTCAATGCGCGCACTTATTTCATTCTAAGACTGTGTGTTGCTGCTGTAATTCAATGCGCACACTTATTTCATTCCAAGACTGTGTATTGCTGCTGTAATTCAATGCGCGCACTTATTTCATTCTAAGAATGTGTGTTGCTGCTGTAATTCAATACGCGTACTTATTTCATTCTAAGGCTGTGTGTTGCTGCTGAAATTCAATGCGCAAACTTATTTCATTGTAAGACTGTGTGTTGCTGCTGTTATTCAATGTGCGCATTTATTTCATTCTAAGACTGTGTCTTGCTGCTGTAATTCAAAGCGCGCATTTATTTCATTCTAAGACTGTGTCTTGCTGCTGTAATTCAATGCGCGCACTTATTTCATTCTAAGACTGTGTGTTGCTGCTGTAATTCAATGCGCGCACTTATTTCATTCTAAGATTGTGTGTTGCTGCTGTAATTCAATGCGCGCACTTATTTCATTCTAAGACTGTGTGCTGCTGCTGTAATTCAATGCGCGCACTTATTTCATTCTAAGATTGTGTGTTGCTGCTGTAATTCAATGCGCGCACTTATTTCATTCTAAGACTGTGTGCTGCTGCTGTAATTCAATGCGCGCACTTATTTCATTCTAAGACTGTGTGTTGCTGCTGTAATTCTATGCGCGCACATATTTCATTCTAAGACTGTGTGTTGCTGCTGTAATTCAATGCGCGCACTTATTTCATTCTAAGACTGTGTGTTGCTGCTGTGATTCAATGCGCGCACTTATTTCATTCTAATACTGTGTGTTGCTGCTGTAATTAAATGCGCGCACTTATTTCATTCTAAGATTTTGTGTTGCTGCTGTAATTCAATGCGCGCACTTATTTCATTCTAAGACTGTGTGTTGCTGCTGTAATTCAATGCGAGCACTTATTTCATTCTAAGAATGTGTGTTGCTGCTGTAATTCAATGCGCGCATTTATTTCATTCTAAGACTGTGTCTTGCTGCGGTAATTAAATGCGCGCACTTATTTCATTCTAAGACTGTGTCTTGCTGCTGTAATTCAATGCGCGCACTTATTTCATTCTAAGACTGTGTTGCTTCTGTAATTCAATGCGTGTACTTCTTTCATTCTAAGAATGTGTGTTGCTGCTGATATTCAATTTGCGCACTTATTTCATTCTAAGACTGTGTGTTGCTGCTGTTATTCAATGTGCGCACTTATTTCATTCTTAGACTGTGTCTTGCTGCTGTAATTCAATGCGCGCACTTATTTCATTCTAAGACTCTGTGTTGCTGCTGTTATTCAATTTGCGCACTTATTTCATTCTAAGACTGTGTGTTGCTGCTGTAATTCAAAGCGCGCACTTATTTCATTCTAAGACTGTGTCTTGCTGCTGTAATTCAATGCGCGCACTTATTTCATTCTAAGACTGTGTCTTGCTGCTGTAATTCAATGCGCGCACTTATTTCATTCTAAGACTCTGTGTTGCTGCTGTTATTCAATTTGCGCACTTATTTCATTCTAGGACTTGTCTTTCTGCTGTAATTCAATGCGCGCACTTATTTCATTCTAAGACTGTGTCGTGTTGCTGTAATTCAATGCACGCACTTATTTCATTCTAAGACTGTGTGTTGCTGCTGTAATTCAATGCGCGCACTTATTTCATTCCAAGACTGTGTGTTGCTGCTGTAATTCAATGCACACATTTATTTCATTCTAAGACTGTGTATTGCTGCTGTAATTCAATGCGCGCACTTATTTCATTCTAAGAATGTGTGTTGCTGCTGTAATTCAATGCGTGTTCTTATTTCATTCTAAGACTGTTTGTTGCTGCTGTAATTCAATGCGCGGACTTGTTTCATTCTAAGACTGTGTGTTGCTGCTGTTATTCAATTTGCGCGCTTATTTCATTCTAAGACTGTGTGTTGCTGCTGTAATTCAATGCGCGCACTTATTTCATTCTAAGACTGTGTGTTGCTGCTGTAATTCAATGCGCGCACTTATTTCATTCTAAGACTGTGTGTTGCTGCTGTAATTCAATGCGTGTACTTATTTCATTCTAAGAATGTGTGTTGCTGCTGTAATTCAATGCGCGGATTTGTTTCATTCTAAGATTGTGTGTTACTGCTGTTATTCAATTTGCGCACTTATTTCATTCTAAGCCTGTGTGTTGCTGCTGTTATTCAATGTGCGCACTTATTTCATTCTAAGACTGTGTCTTGCTGCTGTAATTCAATGCGCGCACTTCTTTCATTCTAAGACTGTGTGTTGCTGCTGTTATTCAATTTGCGCACTTATTTCATTCTAAGACTTGTCTTGCTGCTGTAATTCAATGCGCGCACTTATTTCATTCTAAGAATGTGTGTTGCTGCTGTAATTCAATGCGTATACTTATTTCATTCTAAGCCTGTGTGTTGCTGCTGTTATTCAATGTGCGCACTTATTTCATTCTAAGACTGTGTGTTGCTGCTGTAATTCAATGCGCACACTTATATCATTCTAAGACCGTGTGTTGCTGCTGTAATTCAATGCGTGTACTTATTTCATTCTAAGAATGTGTGTTGCTGCTGTAATTCAATGCGCGGACTTGTTTCATTCTAAGATTGTGTGTTGCTGCTGTTATTCAATTTGCGCACTTATTTCATTCTAAGCCTGTGTGTTGCTGCTGTTATTCAATGTGCGCACTTATTTCATTCTAAGACTGTGTCTTGCTGCTGTAATTCAATGCGCGCACTTATTTCATTCTAAGACTGTGTGTTGCTGCTGTAATTCAATGCGCGCACTTATTTCATTCTAAGACTCTGTGTTGCTGCTGTTATTCAATTTGCGCACTTATTTCATTCTAAGACTGTGTGTTGCTGCTGTAATTCAATGCACACACTTATTTCATTCTAATACTGTGTATTGCTGCTGTAATTCAATGCGCGCACTTATTTCATTCTAAGAATGTGTGTTGCTGCTGTAATTCAATGCGTGTACTTATTTCATTCTAAGACTGTTTGTTGCTGCTGTAATTCAATGCGCGGACTTGTTTCATTCTAAGCCTGTGTGTTGCTGCTGTTATTCAATGTGCGCACTTATTTCATTCTAAGACTGTGTCTTGCTGCTGTAATTCAATGTGCGCACTTCTTTCATTCTAAGAATGTGTGTTGCTGCTGTTATTCAATTTGCGCACTTATTTCATTCTAAGACTTGTCTTGCTGCTGTAATTCAATGCGCGCACTTATTTCATTCTAAGACTGTGTGTTGCTGCTGTAATTCAATGCGCGCACTTATTTCATTCTAAGACTGTGTGTTGCTGCTGCTGTAATTCAATGCGTGTACTTATTTCATTCTAAGACTGTTTGTTGCTGCTGTAATTCAATGCGCGCACTTATTTCATTCTAAGACTGTGTGTTGCTGCTGCTGTAATTCAATGCGTGTACTTATTTCATTCTAAGACTGTTTGTTGCTGCTGTAATTCAATGCGCGCACTTATTTCATTCTAAGATTGTGTGTTGCTGCTGTAATTCAATGCGCGCACTTATTTCATTCTAAGACTGTGTGTTGCTGCTGTAATTCAATTTGCAAAGTAAAGTTGTTAAGATGCATCCGATGCTCTACTATAGGCAAACTTGTCGATTAGTATGTATCTGTACTATTCAATTTATAGGAACTGGTCGATACCTATTTATATATCTGAACTATTCAATGCTTCCGGGATGCTTTCCGGGTATGTGATGGCTTCGTTGTTAGCTCCGGTCAGCTGTCACACTTATCCACGTGCTCAATGTCCTCGGTGATTTGTCGTCGCCTATGCAGCGAGTATGTGGTGAGCGGCCTTCGATTGCTGCCCCACACATTGGAAGTATCTACCTGGCTGTCGTGACATGTCCACCTCCCAATATTGTGAACCCGCCATGCACCTCATGTGACACCCAACGTGGCTCTATGTCACCTATGTACTATATTGTTCATGAGTCTTGTCAGCTATGGTGTAACTATTCACTCGTTTGGAGTTTTTATCAATGTGTTCACATCATCCGACTATTTTCACATAAAACACGGACTTTAGATGAATATTAAATCAACGGATTAGTTTAGTGATTAATAGTGTGGCCCTGGCATTTGGTTGTATGGCAATCAATCCCACACAAATCGAACCAACTCTCGAGACCTCATTCCTGATATAATCAATCGCCACGAGAAGAGGCAACGTCGTACTTAAATACCTTGTCATAACGTCTCCAGCTGGGCTCGAACCCCGGACCTGAATGAAGCGAACACGCTATTACAGCGCTATCACGACTTTTAAAATGTTCCTCATTAATATACATGAGGTTAGGCGTAAATTATATATACCATTAATATCTATCCCCTCACCTGTTGTTAGTTATTTATGGATGATACCATTAATATGTCACAGGTTGTACTATAGGAGTACAATCGTGATTTACCGTGAACGGCGTAGCTTAATATATAAAACTGCTTAAACATCGCGCATGCGTTTACCGCCTTTTAAATTCGTGTATCTTCGTTCTTTGTCATATGCAACGGAATTGAATCGGGGATATTCGACAATCTACGTCGGAGACGGAAATTAGAGATGTTTCCCGGGGCAATTTGCCGTGCACGTGTGTTGTCTCGTGAACACTTGTCAGTCTATGTTTGTACGGTGTCCAATCGTTTTGTTTGTTGTATTTGTATGAATGAAAGATTGTATGAACGTGGATGAGAGCTTTGCATGGATTGGGTACTAATATATTTCTTCCCACAACTATACCTCCGTGCTTGGTCACAACCCAGGAGAACTCTTATGAGTAACATGTTAAAGTTATAGAGAAATTATAATACAATAGTCTACCAATTTATATTGAGTAGTTACAGACAGACACTGTGGTAAGTTTTGTATTATATTAATATCGATTTTCTACAGGTATATGTCTGGTTTTATGAAATGATTGAAATGTTTTATACTTTGTTTTTATATGCTCTTGTATGTATTTACTTATGTTTTAGGCCTTTTTCCATATACGGAAACTGTGAATAAAGAAATATAACGAACCTACGCTAGAGTGCCTACTTTATATTGGCCCCTGTTACAAATATATACTCCACATCTGCCGTTTCTTATTTATACCATTAATATATACCCCACATCTGCCGTTTCTTATTTATACCATTAATATCTACCCCCTCGCCTGCCATTAGTTATGTATGAATATACCATTAATATATACCCCGCATCTGTCGTTTGTTATATATACCATTAATATATACCCCACATATGCCATTAATATCTACCCCCTCGCCTGTCATTAGTTATGTATGGAGGCTACCATTAATATATACCCCACATCTGCCGTTTGTTATATATACCATTAATATATACCCCACATCTGCCGTTTGTTATATATACCATTAATATATACCCCACATCTGCCGTTTGTTATATATACCATTAATATCTACCCCTCGCGTGCCATTAGTTATGTATGAATATACCATTAATATATACCCCACATCTGTCGTTTGTTATATATACCATTAATATATACCCCACATCTGCCATTAATATCTACCCCCTCGCCTGTCATTAGTTATGTATGGCGGCTACCATTAATATATACCCCACATCTGCCGTTTGTTATATATACCATTAATATATACCCCACATCTGCCATTAATATCTACCCCCTCGCCTGTCATTAGTTATGTATGGTGGCTACCATTAATATATACCCCACATCTGCCGTTTGTTATATATACCATTAATATATACCCAACATCTGCCGTTTGTTATATATACCATTAATATATACCCCACATCTGCCGTTTGTTATATATACCATTAATATATACCCAACATCTGCCGTTTGTTATTTATACCATTAATATCTACCCCTCGCGTGCCATTAGTTATGTATGAATATACCATTAATATATACCCCACATCTGCCGTTTCTTATTTATACCATTAATCCCTCGCCTGCCGTTAGTTATGTATCGAGGCTACCATTAATATCTACCCCTCGTCTGCCGTTAGTTATGTATCGAGGCTACCATTAATATCTACCCTTCGTCTGCCGTTAGTTATGTATCGAGGCTACCATTAATATCTACCCCTCGTATGTCGTTAGCTATGCATGGGTATACCATTAATATCTATCCCTCGTCTGTCGTTAGTTATGTATCGAGGGTACCATTAATATCTACCCCTCGTCTGCCGTTAGTTTAGCGAAGCAAGTTTTAACAACTTTTTTTAATCACTCTCGTTGGCGCGGATGAAAGCATGCATGTGACCATTCGTATGGGAGGAAACCGGAGCACCCGGAGAAAACCCACCTATCCGATCTTGCGACCACCGTACCACCTCGCATACTTCCCGGTCCGTGGATCGAACCCGGGTTGCATTGGTGATAGGCGAGTGCGCTAACCACTACGCTAATCGGACAACAAATTTAATAAAAGTGTATAGGAAATAAAAATTCGCCACACATTCTCTATATAAGTGGATCGTATAATGTAGGGGGTGATTGAGTCGACCACTTTGTGATTCACATAATTCAAGTAGTGATTGCAAGACGTGATGCCCTTCAGAGGATTATTCCTTAATCTTGTAATAAAAACACACTGCATATAGTCTCATACAGCGTGTTTGGAGAATAAAATCAAATTAAATGTAATTTTGCAACAAACCCTTCACAGATTATTAGTTTCTCGGAATAAAATCGACACGAAATATTGATCGTTTCAGATTTGTCCTCAAATATGTCAACTGTTAACCAATATTGGTGGCACTTTATCATGACGGAAGGGAAACAAATGTGTTATATAATTGATATTGCATTGTAATATGCGATATCGCTGGCTTTTCTGGTAACTTTCAAGGCAGATAAAGTCCGACTTATCCTGAAATGTGTATTGGTTCATTTAGTTGAAGTCCCTTGTTTCTACAGTTATTTCCGGACAAGATTTTGTTATATGATAAATGTTATTTTATTAAAAGCATGTTAATAAATTGATAACAACTCATTACAGATACATTCCTATTGAATACACTGTAGGATGTTTGTCGGCGATATATTGTAATTTAATAATTATAAGATACGAAAGTGGATGCAAATGCATGAACAGTATGTTGTTCAAAGGATACAACGAGAAAAACAGAGGAACTCAATTAAGAGGACCTATGCCTGGCACATGTCTCTCATTATGAGGTAATACATGAAACATGCCTAGACGAGAACCACAATAAGTCCGTTGGCGGGATAATGAATATTGTTTTTGTTTGTATTGTTTTTATGTATTTATATGCACAATTAGGGTCCAGGGTCAGTGTCCCCATCTTAGTCTGGTTCTGGACAAGATCAGTGTCCTCATCTGAGTATGGTCTTGGACAAGATCAGTGTCCTCGTCTGAGTCTGGTCCTGGACAAGATCAGTGTCCCCATCTAAGTCTGGTCCTGGACAAGATCAGTGTCCTCGTCTGAGTCTGGTCCTGGACAAGATCAGTCTCCTCGTCTGAGTCTGGTCCTGGACAAGATCAGTGTCCTCCTCTGAGTCTGGTCCTGGACAAGATCAGTGTCCTCGTCTGAGTCTGGTACTGGACAAGATCAGTGTCCTCGTCTGAGTCTGGTCCTGGACAAGATCAGTGTCCTCCTCTGAGTCTGGTCCTGGACAAGATCAGTGTCCCCATCTGAGTCTGGTCCTGGACAAGATCAGTGTCCCCATCTGAGTCTGGTCCTGGACAAGATCAGTGTCCCCATCTGAGCCTGGTCCTTGTCAAGATCAGTGTCCTCATCTGAGTCTGGTCCTGGAAAAGATCAGTGTCCCCATTTGAGTCTGGTCCTGAACAAGATCAGTGTCCTCATCTGAGTCTGGTCCTTGTCAAGATCAGTGTCCTCATCTGAGTCTGGTCCTGGACAAGATCAGTGTCCCCATTTGAGTCTGGTCCTGAACAAGATCAGTGTCCTCATCTGAGTCTGGTCCTGGATAAGATCAGTGTCCTCATCTGAGTCTGGTCCTTGACAAGATCAGTGTCCCCATCTGAGTCTGGTCCTGGACAAGATCAATGTCCTCATCTGAAACTGGTCCTGGATAAGATCATTGTCCCCATCTGAGTCTGGTCCTGGACAAGATCAATGTCCTCATCTGAGTCTGGTCCTGGACAAGATCATTGTCCCCATCTGAGTCTGGTCCTGGACAAGATCAGTGTACTCATCTACGTCTGGTCCTTGACAAGATCAGTGTCCCCATCTGAGTCTGGTCCTGGTCAAGATCAGTGTCCTCATCTGAGTCTGGTCCTGGACAGGATCAGTGTCCTCATCTCAGTCTGGTCCTGAACAAGATCAGTGTCCTCGTCTGAGTATGGTCCTGGACAAGATCATTGTCCTCACCAGAGTCTGGTCCTGGACAAGAGCAGTGTCCTCATCTAAGTCTGGTCTTGGACAAGATCAGTGTCCTCATCTAAGTCTGGTCCTGGACAAGATCAGTGTCCTCATCTAAGTATGGTCCTGGACAAGATCAGTGTCCTCATCTGAGTCTGAGGACCTATAACATTCACAAACAACGCATAAACAATGTACAAAGTTATAATTATAGTAATTTTGTACAAACTCAAAAGTATCCAAACATCAAAGCTTGACAAATGCAATAGTGTACAAAGAACAACCTTTCTCAGCACAAGAGGTTCTGGACCACACAGGTGATGAGAATAGGGCTTAGTATTCAACAACATAAAGAACAACACTAATCATTTCTAAAAATGTGTAAAAGCTGTTACTATTAATTTACCCCTGATACAAGGTATATTTCATTACGCGCTCACGCGGTAGAGTCGGTAATTCTTAAGCCATCTTGCTTGTTGGCTCACAATAGAAGTCGCCGTTACAGCCCTTTACCCCGCCTCATGAAACCATCGAATCGTGAGGCAAGAGCGAGGTATGGCAAGCTCAAGTCAGTAGGCTATCATATAGTGAAGGATGAAATCAAGTATGCGCACTACCTTCAATATTCAATAGCAGATGACATGTTATAGAGGTTTAGGATTACAGTACTAGTGAATATGAAGGAAAGTATGATAGTTTCGGGTAAAACAAATATCTGAAGGAACACAATACATGTGTTACAGAACACCAATATCACATTATAATAGTCGTGTTCTTGCAATCGAAAACACTCGAGGCATATCTCGTATTGACACCGACATTTTAGACATAGTAATACTACTTAATGTTCCTCCACATGACAATAGCCTAGCATACATAAGGCCCACTGTATGCAGCCATGTAAACAGCACACATGTAAAACAAATGTATGTATAAACACAAGGCATATCCTACACGAAACACAAGGCATATCCTACACGAAACACAAGGCATATCCTACACGAAACACAAGGCATATCCTACACGAAACACAAGGCATATCCTACACGAAACACAAGGCATATCCTACACGAAACACAAGGCATATCCTACACGAAACACAAGGCATATCCTACACGAAACACAAGGCATATCCTACACGAAACACAAGGCATATCCTACACGAAACTCTGTGAACCAGGTATACCGTTACAACACAGTCTAAATCTAAATCACAAACAAAATCATTAAATTTATTTATTTTTTAATATTTCAGTTTAACTCTTTCAACCCCAAGTAACTGATATAGACTGGTCCATGATATTCTTAGACCAATAAATGAATAAGAAAATTACATTTGGACCAGTTCATTTATCAAGATGGGTAATTTTGTCTAAAATTAATAATTATTACTGGCAAAAAAGTGCAGATCCTGATGAGACGGCTCGTTACGAGCCGGCTCATCTGGATCTACACTTTTCATAAGCCTATTTAGAGGCCTGTGGGGTTAAAAGGGTTAAATAAAGTACCTATATATCATTCTTTCCCTCTGTCTTCAAGCATAAACGTTGATATTTACAAAGTTGTGTTTTAAAGATATGTGTACAGCTTAACTAAATCGAAAGTTCTTTAATAATATTGAACAATTGAGCAATTAAGCATAATATGCTTGTGTATTACATGTACATACGAAGTTGAAGAATACCTATTAGAAATGAACCCATATAGTGCCCAGCTTGAACTAAACGAAAGTTCAGTACTATAGTTGTACAATAAATCAGGTAACATTGCGTATGTTCATGTGTATGCATATACACACATATATATATATATATATATATATACACGCACGCACGCACGCACGCACGCACGCACGCACGCACGCACGCACGCACGCACGCACGCACGCACGCACGCACGCACGCACGCACGCACGCACGCACGCACGCACGCACGCATACACGCACATACAGATATACATACACACATATGTACACACATACACACATATACATACATAAACAACTATACATACATCATACGTCACTACACATTTATAGTACCGAACCCCGCACGGATGCATATATGTATACGCGCACCCACACGCACGCACACACATACACGCATACATACAGTGGTAGCCCGGTACCACAATTTACAATGAAACAAGACGTCATTGCGTGTTACATATATATGAAGGTGTATTAAACGAGTTGAGAATTAACACATGTAGGACCCAGTTTGAATTAAACGACAGTTCAATACTATTGCTGTATGACAAAACAAGATATACTTGCATAATTGCATATACATATACGTAATTGTATTGATCGAATTTAATATTAACACATCATGACAGTCATGTAGTACCCAGCTATGATTTAACCGACAGTTCAGCACTACCATTGTACAATGGAGCAAGCAAGATATCCTCACCAAGGTGTATAAACAACATGTAGTTCCCATCTTGAATTAGACAGTTCAATAGTATATTAGTGTTGTACAATAAGGTAAGATAACCATGCGTAGTACCACTTATTGAACAATGTCCGCAACAGAGCAAGACGGCTAGTGAAACAAGTAGTGCTATAGGTAATCAAACAACCGCTTCGGCCAGTTAGACAAAATAACAAGCCAGCAGCGCTTCAAAACTCTGTTAGTAATGTGCCAAAACGCCAACCTTCGCAATAACAGAGTGTTGCACCACCGAATGCAGATTCGCATATCTTGAAGGATAAACAACAGCCAAAATACTAAATTTTCCACACTAAAACTTTTTGAAATCAGTACTCTTTATGTATATTTCTGATCTGTGTATTCACGTGTTACAAATCCTAACTTCCTCTATCCAATCTATCCATACCTCATTCAACCTGCTTAGCAACATGACTCTCTTTCATTCTTTGTCTCTCCTCTTCAGTATACTATTACATACATGTCTCTACTTACCGAGTGTCTCACATTTCAGATATTATTGTGCCCTTACGAACGTACATGTACAACATTGTTTTCCTGTCACAGATAGGCTGCTGATGACGGCTATTCAGAATTACTTGATATGTCTACACTCGGTAACATGACTAAGCATCACAAATATACCATAGCCGTCATGCCTTCATGCAGATTCAGGGGGTCGTATCCTGCATTTACCACTATCCTCATTGTTTTACACTGCACACCACTATTTAGTTTAGTTTAGTTTAAACATATTTTATTTCAAGAATCAAACATTCGACATAGTGTAACATACAAAGTATTTAGGTGGATTGGATTGAAAGTTAAAAACTTATTAAAAATCCTCTCCAATGGTATACAACTGTGCATAAGTTGGCGAATATATAACGAGCATTGACAACTAAATGTATAAGATAATTAATAGTCATAGATAATAGTAAAAAAATCACTCCACTTTGTCTTAAGTGTGGAAGAACAGTGATATGTAAGTTGTTATTTTATGATAGCTAAATTAGATTCGATAAGATTTAACCTAGATAAAACGACGATTAGATTAGATAATAAGAACAGAGATCAAAATGAGGTTCAGAATAGAAGAGAAATAAAGGAAAAAGACTGATTTTAGAATGAGAATGGATTTGACGAAGCTGGAACAACAAATGCACACATTTTGCACTAGTTGTTATCAAATCTCTTTGTTGCGGTAATAAACTGTTGAACTGCATCAATTATCGCATTGTTTATCTCTTCGCTCAGGTTATCATCCATACAAGAGAATTCTGAGAGAAATGTATATGTGCGGGCTAATGGTATTGAAAAGGGTTACTCTAAAGTCTGAGTAATAATGACATTGGAACAAATAGTGGTAGCTGGATTCAATAGCGCCGCATTTACAGAATGGAGAGTTAATAATGTTTCTCGAAAATAAATGTTGATTTAAAGCACTGCAATCGGTTCGAATGCGGATATGGAGGACGTGAGCACGGCGGACGCCATGATAGAAACGTGGATTAGGTTTAGGTTTGTTTGAGTTCAAGTAGTATTTGAAAGAGTCAACAGTACCAATATCCTTAGCTTCCTGTGGCAGAGCATTCCAAGCGTTAACAACAGATGGAAGAAAGGAATTTACATACTGAGACGTTCTGCCACGGACATTAAGTAGATTTGCACTATTTCTCAACGATCGAGAAGTTGCCTGACCAACTGAAACTGGAACCAGAGCGGATAAGTAATCTGGCACTAGTCCATTTATCATCTTGTAGAATAATACTAATTTGTGCTTGCGACGCCGATTACCTAGAGATTCCCATCCACACTCAAGATAGAGTTGACGGATTGAGATAAGTTTTGTACAGCCTGTAACGATACGAGCAGCCTCGTTCTGAATTGTATCCAATTCATCTTTTTCATATTGAGTGCAAGTATCCAAGATAACATCAGCGTATTCAATAATAGGCCTTACAAACGAAAAGTAGATTACTTCCAGCGACTTCCTGTCCAGTTTAAATTTCAGGCGTCTCATGATGTTTATTCTAGCCCAGGCTTTGGTTTTCATATGATTTATCTGATGGTGCCAACTACAGTCGTCAGAGATCATTACACCAAGGTGTTTATGGAAATCAACAGAGGGAATAATGGAATTTGACATATGAAGAGATTGGTGCAGTAGTTTTGACCGTTTCAGAGAGATGACGAGAGATTCTGTTTTAGCGGATTGAAAGTGACAAGCCATTTTTCAGCCCATGAGGAAATTCTGTCAATGTCCGATTGGAGTTGAGTATATGCTGCAGTTGGTGTATCAACAATAATAAACAGACTTGTATCATCAGCAAATAGATTAATATTTGACCCAATATCGGCAACAATATCATTTATATATATTAGAAATAGCAATGGACCGAGTATTGACCCTTGGGGAACGCCGGCTTTTATTTCTGAAAAACTAGATAATGCACCAGGGACAACTACTCGTTGGCATCTGTTTGAAAGGTAATTAACGAACCAGGATAATAGATTGCCTCGAATACCGGTTTGTTCAAGCTTGTGAAGGAGACCACGATGCCACACCTTATCGAAAGCTTTGCTAATGTCAAAGAAAATAACCCTTACCTCTAGACCATTATCAAGAGCACGACAGAACGTATTATAGAGATATGTAAGTTGATTAACAATTGAATCTCCTGGCATAAAACCTGATTGGTAACAGGTAAAGAAATTGGTATCACGAAAGAAGTTAAAGATATGTTTGAATATTATTCTCTCGAAGACTTTCACCATTGTGTTCAGAAGCGAAATAGGACGATAGTTAGATGGGAGAGAAGGGTCTCCCTTTTTAAGGATAGCAGATACATTTGAAGACGTCCATGCCAATGGCATTTCGCAGGAACGAAGAGAAGATTGAAAAAGGTCGCACAAAGGTGTAGATAGTTGACTTGAATTTTCAATTAATACCCTATTGCTAATTCCATCTGGTCCAGAAGCTTTCCCAACAGCTAGGCATTTAATTGCATCAGATATCTCAGTAGGACTAATTATGATTGACTCAAGTGTTGGTTTCCTTCATCAACAACAACAGGAGGTAAGATATAGTTTGAATCGTCAATGAAAGTTTGCTGTACAAAGAAAAGAAGTCATTCATAACAGTAGCTTTAGAAACATCATCCGAAACCAGCTTGCCTGTTGATGAATAGATAGATGGGATTGTTGATGGAATAGAGGGTGTAATGAACGATTTGAGGAGACGCCACCAATCGTTCGAGGACAGATCACTTGATTTCAATTTTGAAGCCAGATGGTCATAGTATGCAGTTTTATGTTGACGGATGAGGGCGACAACATCGTTACGCAATTGTCGAAATTTAGTCCATAGGAGCGGATAATTGGATGACTTTGCTTTCCTGTATGCCCTCTTTCTCTGTCTAATTTTCCGTTTAATTTCCGATCTCATCCAAGGCGGTTCTCGAGCGTTGATTGATACATCTTTATTTGGGATACACTGTTTAGAAAAATCAGATATAATTGTTGTTATATTTGTGGTGTAGACATTGACATCTTCATTCTTGAGGAGGTTCCAGTCGACAGCTGCTAACTTATCGCGACAGCTATCAAAATCAGCATCGTTGTAACGCCATATCCGCCTTTTGAAGTGCTTGGAAACTGGTTTACAATATTTAAACAAACCATATATCGGGCAGTGATATCGTATATTATGCAGCAAGAAAGGTTCTCCAACACCAGAGAGGGCTAACGAAGAATCATTAGACACACAGAGAAGGTCAATAATAGAAGACGAGTGCTCAGTGAAGTTAGTTGGATCTACTATGCATTGCCTTAGAGCATTGTGCTGGCATATTGAATTAATTTTCCGGCGTGAGTCCATAAGTGTGTTTTGATTGAAGTCGCCCGTAATAATTATATCCAGAATTCCAGTGTCAGTAGCAAGACCGATTGAATATTCCAGTCACATTTGGTAATTGGCACCTGAATTTGGTGGGCGATAGAATAGGCCAAGCAATACTTTTTTATTTTACACAGCTGTAATTCCACCCAGATACACTCAATATTGTTAACCTCTAGGTCTGGTCTTCTGATAAAGTTAGCAGTGTCTCTGACATAAGCTATGACTCCTCCGTGGTTGTCACCATCTCGGTCCTTCCTTATTGATTTGTGAAGGCCCGGAAATAAGATGTTTTCTATACTCACTATAGGTTTCAGTTTTATCATCAGCATGCGTTGAAAGAGAAATCAAATTTCCTCCAAGAAAGTTCCTACCGGGAGTACGTTTTAATGCCAATGTGCTTTGCACATTATATTCTCTGTTGACGCTTAGTCTGGTTATTGCTTTAAGTTGGCTTTATCTACTGTTAATTATCGCCGGCGATGTTCACCAGAATCCGGGACCACATTCACACATTTCATCTGTAATTTCGTCAATTTCCAGCACGATGTCAGATGCTCTTGAAATCTCCAACCATCTCTCCTTTGGTCATTTAAATATCCAAAGTTTGCAACACAAACGGGACTTGCTATATGCAGAACTTAGCGAATTTGATGTGCTCGCCTTTTCCGAGACATGGCTGAACAACTCGATCCCAACAGAGGACCTCATGTTTCCAAACTTCCACAAACCTGAACGAAAAGATCGTGTTGGTGATGCCCATGGTGGTGTCATAATATACGCTAGAAATAGTCTACACTATAAGCGCAGACCAGACCTTGAGCTAAATCATCTTGAATGTATATGGTTGGAATTAACACTCTGCAATAATAAGCATATCCTATTTGGTGTTTTCTATCGCCCGCCAAATTCTGATTCAATCCACAACAGCCTTGTCAAACATACCAAGTCAAATCATAACAGTAAGACCATTAGAACACCCTGGATAACTACCGACATCAAAAAACAAATACGCATACGAAAACGAGCATACAGGAAAGCCAAGGCGACTCAATATATCTATCAATGGCAGACATTCAGACAAATTCGCAACGAAACGATTCTTCGTATTCGCCACGTCAAATCTGCACATTTCTCAAAGCTCTCTGACAAACTAAAGAATGGATCATTTTCTTCTAAAGACTGGTGGAAAACTCTCAAATCATTCGTGTCTAATCATTCTAGAAACACAATTCCTCCAGTACAGCACCCAGACACACAACTACCTAATCTTCTTAACAACTACTTTCAGTAACAGACAAACATCGATGATGACAACAGACAAGTACCAGATCTGGGCCTACCGCGTTCCATGATTCGACTGCATGAAATAAATATCGAAGTAGAGGAAGTTACTGATGTTTTAAAGTCTTTACAAGTCGACAAAGCGGCAGGACCAGACGGAATAAGCAACAGAATCCTCTATGAATCTTCTCAGGAGCTATCCAAACCACTATGTGATCTTTTTAATTTCTCATTACAATGCAGAGGAGTTCAAACCAGTTGGAAAGAAGCCCACATTAATGCTGTATACAAAAAGGGATATGCATCACTCCCTAGCAACTATCGTCCAATCTCGTTGTTAAATACAATTGAAAAAGTAGTTGAGCGTCTCATATTCAAACATCTTTTCAACCATCTTCGGGAAACCGAGTTTCTATCTTCTGCTCAATCAGGATTCATACCGGGTGACTCAACTGTAAAACAGCTAACGTACATATACGATACACTATATAAAGCTCTCGATAATGGTCTTGAAGTGAGAACGGTCTTCTTCGATATAAGTAAAGCCTTTGATAAAGTCCGGCATAACGGTCTACTGGCAAAACTAATACACGCAGGTATATCCGGTCCTCTTTTTCAATGGTTTTCAGATTATCTTTCCAACCGAAGACAAAGAATTGTTCTTCCTGGAAGCAAATCGACATTGGCAAATATAAGAGCCGGAGTTCCACAGGGGTCAATCCTAGGTCCTATGCTTTTCATCATTTTCATTAATAACATTGTCGACGACATCTCTTCCTCCATCAACTTATTTGCAGACGATACAAGTCTCTATGTGATCGTTGAGCAACCTCGTACAGCTGCAGACCGTCTCCAAAACGATATACTCAGACTGTCTACATGGGCGAACAAATGGCTTGTATCTTTCAACCCAGCAAAGTCCGAATCTGTTCTCATCTCAAGGAAGCGAAATCAGCAACTACATTATCCTCTCTTTATGTTTGACCAACGCATCCCAGAGGTTCCAGACCATAAACATCTTGGGATATTTCGATCTAACGACTGTAGTTGGCATTCACATATGGACTATATTATCGAGAAATCATGGAAACGAGTCAATATTATGCGGAAACTAAGTCTCGCTTGATCGTAGATCGCTTGAAATTATATACCTTTCCTTTATAAGGCCTCTCCTTGAATATGCTGATGTTGTATGGAGCAACTGTACCAAATATGAGATGGAACAGCTGGATAAAATCCAAAACGAATGTGGCAGAATTGCCACTGGAGCAACTAAGCTCGTTTCTTTGCTAAACCTACACCTGGAAACCGGATGGGAAAGTTTAACGGACAGAAGAAACATAAACACAAGCTTATTATGTTCTATAAAATGAACACCAACCAAACACCTGACTATCTCTCCTCATTGATTCCCCGACAAGTAGAAACCCGGTACAATTTAAGAAATTCAGAACATATCCACGGAGTGCATTCCAGAACGTCACTATACTATAATTCTTTCTTGCCTTCAGCAATTCGGAATTGGAACTCTCTGCCTTCTAAATTCGTAGCTCTCCCTCAGTACAGACATTCAAGGCCAATCTCAATAGAAACAAGAGAAAAGTCCCTCCTGACTGTTATGTGAGTACACGAAAACTAAGTCATCCATACACGCCTTCGTACGAAATGTAGTGGTCTTAACTATCACCTTTTCCTAAACTATATTACTCCTTTATGTAATTGTGGTCAAATGGAGACAAACGTCCACTATTTCTTTGAGTGTAGAATGTACAATGTTTGCCGTACAACTCTAAATAACAATCTTCACAATTTCAACATAGATCTCGAAACCCTCCTATCAGGAAATCCGGCCCTATCCGACTTTCATATTCACACGTGTTCATACCTACATATCTGATAGTGCTGCTCAGGCGATTTGAATAATAGTATTAATAACGATTATTGTGACATGAGACATACATTCTCTCCTCTCTTATCTTCTTATCACCTTCTTCTCACTACATTCTTTTTCCTCTCGCTCTCTCACTCACAATCCACTATATTATGATATATAATGTTTAACATGTAGTTATTTTCGCATGTATTCATATTTAACCTTTCCTAACTCTATAACACAATTGCAAAAGCCAAGCGAAATACATACAATCTTTGCAGAGGAGAAGAATTATATAAGACTCTGTCTTCCATTCTAATCCTGTTTCTGTATTCTGATTATGTGTGGTGTATGCATTGTTCAATATGTATTATATTGGGAAATAAAATATGCTTAAACTAACATATCGTAATTTCAAGAATTTTAACGAAGCAGATTTTGTGTTCAGACTGGAATGATATTATGGCTGGTGGCATTGTAAGTAATATGGTAGAAATCTGGAATGAACTGTTTCTTAAGATTGTAGATAAATATGACCCAGTTCAAACTAATCGTGTTAGACGGAAATATCAGCCTGAATGGTTTTCGTCCAACATTTCACAAGCAATAAAAGAACGTGATTTTTTGTCTCATGATAAATCCTCTCAACTCTACAAAGAAAAAAGAGATATGGTTCTGTCAATGATAAGACGGCACCGAAAACAAGCATATGAAAATAGAATTGAGAAAGGTAAAGATGATCCTAAAACTATTTGGAAAATGTTCAAAGAAATTGGTACAAATCAAAATCTTAAGGAGAATGACACTATTAAAAAGTTAACTGTAAACAATGTCATAATCACAAAAGAAGAAGAACAAGCTTATATTTGCAATGACTTCTTTGCCACAATTGCAGAAAAAATTAAAGATCCGATTCTTACATCTAGTTTTACATAAATTATATAGAAAATTATGTTAATTCTAAAATTCCATGTGATGAATTGTTTTCTATTACAATGATATCACTTGACAAGGTTCAATGCTACTTGCAAAGGCTTGATACGTCAACATCCACTGGCCTCGATAATATTGGGCCTAAACTGCTGAAATGATCTGCGCCCTTTATATCACAAAGTATAACATGGAGTGTCAATAACAGTATTATACAATCGTCTTTTCCTGAAATTTGGAAGAATGCGAAAGTTAAACCGTTTTTTACAAAAGGTGACAGAGACGATGCCAATAATTATAGACCAATATCAATTCTACCAACGCTGTCTAAACTTATTGAAAAGTATGTACATGACAGTTTAATGACTCATTTAAATACCTTCAAACTGTTACATGAAACTCAGAGTGGATTTCGAAAAGTGCATTCCACAGAAACAGCTCTTTCATGTATGATTAACAACTGGTTAAAAGCAATTAATGGTGGATATCTTGTTGGTGCAGTTATGATATACTTTCGAAAAGCGTTTGGCCTTGTAGATCATGAAATTCTTTTACAGAAACTTAAAATTTATAAATGCGATACTTCAACTCTGGATTGGTTTAAATCGTACCTATCCGATCGCCAACAGGTTGTTTAAATTAATACTTCCTTGTCTACAAACAAATGTATCATTACATGTGGAGTGCCACAGGATTTTATTCTTGGGCCCCTGCTATTTCTCTTATTTATTAATGATCTACCACTAATTACAGGTAATACTGTGTCATCTACTGACTTATATGCTGACGACACAACTTTTTATGATATCCAAAAAAAATGAGGAGATAGTACAGTCAAATTTGAATCATGCCTTGATAGCTGGTGTCTAAACAATGGTATGCAATTGAATACTGACAAAACAAAGGTACTTCTTATCACTACTGCCCAATGAAAACATGTATTGTAAAATTGCGAATTAGAACTCATGCATACAGATATTGTACTTGGGCAGGGTTCCGGTGAAAAACATTTAGGTGTGCACATTCAGAATGACATGAAATGGAACACCCATAATAAAGCACTTTGTAAAAAGATATCATCATATATCTGGCTGTTATATATAATTAGGGAGTTTTTCCAATGACTTTGGCTAATATATTTGTTATCCAATTTTATTAATTTTAGTTTAGCGCTCCCTGTTGGCAGCCTCATTCCACTACAATCTACAATGAGACTTGTTTACTCGCTTGAGCTTGAACCAGCAGCGGTGAGGGGCAAGTGATTTGAAGTAAACACCATAACCACTTGGCAACCCCTTGGTATTGATATAATATTTTATATACCTTGAACTGCCAGTAGAGCTCCCCTTTGTGGATTAGGGTATGATTACGTAGTATCAGCTTTAAAATGAGACTTGCTTACACTCTTTATAACAGTGTTGCTGCTTTACTGAGTAATCGTCATGTAAATTACACCATGTTACGTTACTTTAACAACAGTCAGTGACTATACTATATATCCAATATTTAATAACTAAAGTAGTGGTAGATGAACCAATAAGGCTTATTAATATATATATAATATATATAATAGGTAATTAATATGTGCTATTTTTGAATGCTTAAGCATTCTTCATGTGTAGTAATTTACGTTACATTCTCTGTGTTAGAGAATTTGTTTCCATAACATATATGGCATTTAAAAAAACGTTAAACCCATAATCTAGTTAAAATACAAATAAGCATCAATTACAATGATCATCTATGAACACTCTACATCTAAACGTATTCTATTTGTAGATATCTGCTGTTACTTGAATACTTATTTTGCTACGTCACCACATTCCTTGATCACTGCTACTTAATTGAATATGTTGCTACGTTTAAAACCTGATGTGTTGATCACTGTTACTTCAATATGTTTATACGTTGTGGTGATCGCTGTTACTTCAATATGTTTATACGTTGTGGTGATCGCTGTTACTTCAATATGTTTATACGTTGTGGTGATCGCTGTTACTTCAATATGTTTATACGTTGTGGTGATCGCTGTTACTTCAATATGTTTATACGTTGTGGTGATCGCTGTTACTTCAATATGTTTATACGTTGTGGTGATCGCTGTTACTTCAATATGTTTATACGTTGTGGTGATCGCTGTTACTTCAATATGTTTATACGTTGTGGTGATCGCTGTTACTTCAATATGTTTATACGTTGTGGTGATCGCTGTTACTTCAATATGTTTATACGTTGTGGTGATCGCTGTTACTTCAATATGTTTATACGTTGTGGTGATCACTGTTATTTGACGTATTGTCTTCATTTCCAATTTAAGTAAAATTACAAGGTGCCTTATACTTGTATGACCTTCTGGAGCTGCCTAGCATTGTCCGTTGTATACGTCCGGAATATTGTTTATGAACTTTCAGTCCATCATCTGCTGATTTCTCTGCTGCTATATCTATATTATCCCTGCTAACATCAAACATGTTTTGGGGTGTTTGAGAGTTGTCAAATTCTTGTTTGGTTACACTTGATAGTGAAACTGGCAAAAGCGCAATGCTTTTATTCATAGGTACGGTGCTGACGTCCGTACTATTCACGGGTTCCTTATGTAGTTGATGTATTAATGTGGTTACAGCACATAGGCGGCACCGCTGTTCACATGTTCTTCTCACTTCCTCGTAATTCTTCATGAACGCACGAGTTTCCCGGTCTGTATCACCACGGCGATTTCTCCGACTATTGTAAAGCCCTAGCCCAAATACGCCCAGTACAGCTATGCTGTACACTAATACTACAGCCACTGTATACTGCATAGCACCCTTGGCGTCGTCTTTTAACGTGAGCGACGTCCGATTGGTAGCATCGGTCAGTTTGCTGCACTCTGTGAAATTTACATGAATATTTTCATTGTTCGAGGACAATCCAAAACTAGAGTTGCATAATAAATACATTTAACACAAATATCTACACAGCAATTGGGAAGATGTTGCAATTTACTCCGGTAGTTCCAGACGAAGTTGAAACTGATTTACAATGTCACTATTTTATTGATTAGTTAATTGAATATTTTATGATGTTGTGGGTAAAATCGTTTTATATGTAATTAACAGTACCTAGAACATTTTATAGGCACACTTAAAATATGTCACGCATCTATTGGATAAGCAGAGATGATGTCCTTTGTAATTAAAACAGATGCTGCATTTCGCAGATACGTAGGTCGTAAAGGAATAACAAGCTGAGCTAGCTTTGCGTCAACACGTTCGTTAATGACTGCACTGGACGTTAGGCAAAACGAGGTATTCATAGATTCATTTTTTAATCAACTATTTTGATTTCCTTTAATACACGGGTAAAATGAGCAGTGCGGTATTAGCAATAAACTGAATTCTAGCAGTGCATACCCCGGTGTACCCCGGTGTACCCCGGCATAGATCAGTGTATTATAGCAGTGCATACCTCGGTGTACCCCGGCATAGAACAGTGTATTCTAGCAGTGCATACCCCGGTGTACCCCGGCATAGATCAGTGTATTATAGCAGTGCATACCCCGGTGTACCCGGCATAGACCAGTGTATTCTAGAAGTGCATACCACCACTGAGAGGTGTACCCCGGCATAGATCAGTGTATTCTAGCAGTGCATACAACCACTTAGAGGTGTACCCCGGCATAGAACAGTGTATTCTAGCAGTGCATACCCCGGTGTACCCCGCATAGAACAGTGTATTCTAGCAGTGCATACCACCACTGTGAGGTGTACCCCGGCATAGATCAGTGTATTCTAGCAGTGCATACAACCACTTAGAGGTGTACCCCGGCATAGAACAGTGTATTCTAGCAGTGCATACCCCGGTGTACCCGGCATAGAACAGTGTATTCTAGCAGTGCATACCACCACTGAGAGGTGTACCCCGGCATAGATCAGTGTATTCTAGCAGTGCATACCCCGGTGTACCCGGCATAGAACAGTGTATTCTAGCAGTGCATACCCCGGTGTACCCGGCATAGAACAGTGTATTCTAGCAGTGCATACCACCACTGAGAGGTGTACCCCGGCATAGATCAGTGTATTCTAGCAGTGCATACCACCACTGAGAGGTGTACCCCGACATAGAACAGTGTATTCTAGCAGTGCATACCCCGGTGTACCCGGCATAGAACAGTGTATTCTAGCAGTGCATACCCCGGTGTACCCGGCATAGAACAGTGTATTCTAGCAGTGCATACCACCACTGAGAGGTGTACCCCGGCATAGATCAGTGTATTCTAGCAGTGCATACCACCACTGAGAGGTGTACCCCGGCATAGATCAGTGTATTCTAGCAGTGCATACCACCACTGAGAGGTGTACCCCGGCATAGAACAGTGTATTCTAGCAGTGCATACCACCACTAAGGTGTACCCCGGCATAGATCAGTGTATTCTAGCAGTGCATACCACCACTGAGAGGTGTACCCCGGCATAGAACAGTGTATTCTAGCAGTGCATACCACCACTGAGAGGTGTACCCCGGCATAGATCAGTGTATTCTAGCAGTGCATACACCACTAAGGTGTACCCCGGCATAGAACAGTGTATTCTAGCAGTGCATACCCCCGGTGTACCCGGCATAGAACAGTGTATTCTAGCAGTGCATACCACCCTGGTGTACCCCGGCATAGATCAGTGTATTCTAGCAGTGCATACCCCGGTGTACCCCGGCATAGATCAGTGTATTCTAGCAGTGCATACCCCGGTGTACCCCGGCATAGATCAGTGTATTCTAGCAGTGCATACCACCACTGAGATGTACCCCGGCATAGATCAGTGTATTCTAGCAGTGCATACCCCGGTGTACCCCGGCATAGAACAGTGTATTCTAGCAGTGCATACCACCACTGAGAGGTGTACCCCGGCATAGATCAGTGTATTCTAGCAGTGCATACCACCACTGAGAGGTGTACCCCGGCATAGATCAGTGTATTCTAGCAGTGCATACCCCGGTGTACCCGGCATAGAACAGTGTATTCTAGCAGTGCATACCCCGGTGTACCCCGGCATAGATCAGTGTATTCTAGCAGTGCATACCCCGGTGTACCCCGGCATAGATCAGTGTATTCTAGCAGTGCATACCCCGGTGTACCCCGGCATAGATCAGTGTATTCTAGCAGTGCATATCTCGGTGTACCCCGGCATAGAACAGTGTATTCTAGCGCATACCCCGGTGTACCCCGGCAGAGAACAGTGTATTCTAGCAGTGCATACCCCGGTGTACCCCAGCATAGAACAGTGTATTCTAGCCGTGCATACCCCGGTGTACCCGGCATAGAACAGTATATTCTAGCAGTGCATACAACCACATAGAGGTGTACCCCGGCATAGAACGGTGTATTCTAGCAGTGCATACCCCGGTGTACCCGGACTAGAACAGTGTATTCTAGCAGTGCATACCACCACTGAGAGGTGTACCCCGGCATAGATCAGTGTATTCTAGCAGTGCATACCCCGGTGTACCCGGCATAGAACAGTGTATTCTAGCAGTGCATACCCCGGTGTACCCGGCATAGAACAGTGTATTCTAGCAGTGCATACCATCACTGAGAGGTGTACCCCGGCATAGATCAGTGTATTCTAGCAGTGCATACCACCACTGAGAGGTGTACCCCGACATAGAACAGTGTATTCTAGCAGTGCATACCCCGGTGTACCCGGCATAGAACAGTGTATTCTAGCAGTGCATACCCCGGTGTACCCGGCATAGAACAGTGTATTCTAGCAGTGCATACCACCACTGAGAGGTGTACCCCGGCATAGATCAGTGTATTCTAGCAGTGCATACCCCGGTGTACCCGGCATAGAACAGTGTATTCTAGCAGTGCATACCACCACTGAGAGGTGTACCCCGGCATAGATCAGTGTATTCTAGCAGTGCATACCCCGGTGTACCCGGCATAGAACAGTGTATTCTAGCAGTGCATACCCCGGTGTACCCGGCATAGAACAGTGTATTCTAGCAGTGCATACCACCACTGAGAGGTGTACCCCGGCATAGATCAGTGTATTCTAGCAGTGCATACCACCACTGAGAGGTGTACCCCGACATAGAACAGTGTATTCTAGCAGTGCATACCCCCGGTGTACCCCGGCATAGATCAGTGTATTCTAGCAGTGCATACCACCACTGAGAGGTGTACCCCGGCATAGATCAGTGTATTCTAGCAGTGCATACCACCACTGAGAGGTGTACCCCGGCATAGAACAGTGTATTCTAGCAGTGCATACCACCACTGAGAGGTGTACCCCGGCATAGATCAGTGTATTCTAGCAGTGCATACCACCACTGAGAGGTGTACCCCGGCATAGAACAGTGTATTCTAGCAGTGCATACCACCACTGAGAGGTGTACCCCGGCATAGATCAGTGTATTCTAGCAGTGCATACAACCACTGAGAGGTGTACCCCGCCATAGAACAGTGTATTCTAGCAGTGCATACCCCCGGTGTACCCGGCATAGAACAGTGTATTCTAGCAGTGCATACCCCCGGTGTACCCGGCATAGAACAGTGTATTCTAGCAGTGCATACAACCACTGAGAGGTGTACCCCGGCATAGAACAGTGTATTCTAGCAGTGCATACCCCCGGTGTACCCGGCATAGAACAGTGTATTCTAGCAGTGCATACCCCACTGAGGTGTACCCCGGCATAGATCAGTGTATTCTAGCAGTGCATACCCCGGTGTACCCCGGCATAGATCAGTGTATTCTAGCAGTGCATACCCCGGTGTACCCCGGCATAGATCAGTGTATTCTAGCAGTGCATACCACCCTGAGTGTACCCCGGCATAGATCAGTGTATTCTAGCAGTGCATACCCCGGTGTACCCCGGCACAGAACAGTGTATTCTAGCAGTGCATACCCCAGGTGTACCCCGGCATAGATCAGTGTATTCTAGCAGTGCATACCCCACGGTGTACCCCGGCATAGATCAGTGTATTCTAGCAGTGCATACCCCGGTGTACCCGGCATAGAACAGTGTATTCTAGCAGTGCATACCCCGGTGTACCCCGGCATAGATCAGTGTATTCTAGCAGTGCATACCCCGGTGTACCCCGGCATAGATCAGTGTATTCTAGCAGTGCATACCCCGGTGTACCCCGGCATAGATCAGTGTATTCTAGCAGTGCATATCTCGGTGTACCCCGGCATAGAACAGTGTATTCTAGCGCATACCCCGGTGTACCCCGGCAGAGAACAGTGTATTCTAGCAGTGCATACCCCGGTGTACCCCAGCATAGAACAGTGTATTCTAGCCGTGCATACCCCGGTGTACCCGGCATAGAACAGTATATTCTAGCAGTGCATACCACCACTGAGAGGTGTACCCCGGCATAGATCAGTGTATTCTAGCAGTGCATACAACCACATGGAGGTGTACCCCGGCATAGATCAGTGTATTCTAGCAGTGCATACCCCGGTGTACCCGGCATAGAACAGTGTATTCTAGCAGTGCATACCCCGGTGTACCCGGCATAGAACAGTGTATTCTAGCAGTACATACCACCACTGAGAGGTGTACCCCGGCATAGATCAGTGTATTCTAGCAGTGCATACCAACACTGAGAGGTGTACACCGGCATAGATCAGTGTATTCTAGCAGTGCATACCACCACTGAGAGGTGTACCCCGGCATAGATCAGTGTATTCTAGCAGTGCATACCACCACTGAGAGGTGTACCCCGGCATAGAACAGTGTATTCTAGCAGTGCATACCACCACTGAGAGGTGTACCCCGGCATAGAACAGTGTATTCTAGCAGGATCAGTGTATTCTAGCAGTGCATACCCCGGTGTACCCCGGCATAGATCAGTGTATTCTAGCAGTGCATACCCCGGTGTACCCCGGCATAGAACAGTGTATTCTAGCAGTGCATACCCCGGTGTACCCCAGCATAGAACAGTGTATTCTAGCCGTGCATACCCCGGTGTACCCGGCATAGAACAGTGTATTCTAGCAGTGCATACAACCACATAGAGGTGTACCCCGGCATAGAACAGTGTATTCTAGCAGTGCATACCACCACTGAGAGGTGTACCCCGGCATAGATCAGTGTATTCTAGCAGTGCATACCCCGGTGTACCCGGCATAGAACAGTGTATTCTAGCAGTGCATACACCGGTGTACCCCGGCATAGAACAGTGTATTCTAGCAGTGCATACCCCGGTGTACCCCAGCATAGAACAGTGTATTCTAGCCGTGCATACCCCGGTGTACCCGGCATAGAACAGTATATTCTAGCAGTGCATACCCCGGTGTACCCCAGCATAGAACAGTGTATTCTAGCAGTGCATATCTCGGTGTACCCCGGCATAGAACAGTGTATTCTAGCCGTGCATACCCCGGTGTACCCCGGCATAGAACAGTGTATTCTAGCCGTGCATACCCCGGTGTACCCCAGCATAGAACAGTGTATTCTAGCCCTGCATACCCCGGTGTACCCGGCATAGAACAGTATATTCTAGCAGTGCATACCACCACTGAGAGGTGTACCCCGGCATAGATCAGTGTATTCTAGCAGTGCATACAACCACATAGAGGTGTACCCCGGCATAGAACGGTGTATTCTAGCAGTGCATACCCCGGTGTACCCGGCATAGAACAGTGTATTCTAGCAGTGCATACCACCACTGAGAGGTGTACCCCGGCATAGATCAGTGTATTCTAGCAGTGCATACCCCGGTGTACCCGGCATAGAACAGTGTATTCTAGCAGTGCATACCCCGGTGTACCCGGCATAGAACAGTGTATTCTAGCAGTGCATACCACCACTGAGAGGTGTACCCCGGCATAGATCAGTGTATTCTAGCAGTGCATACCAACACTGAGAGGTGTACCCCGGCATAGATCAGTGTATTCTAGCAGTGCATATCACCACTGAGAGGTGTACCCCGGCATAGATCAGTGTATTCTAGCAGTGCATACCACCACTGAGAGGTGTACCCCGGCATAGAACAGTGTATTCTAGCAGTGCATACCACCACTGAGAGGTGTACCGCGGCATAGAACAGTGTATTCTAGCAGTGCATACCACCACTGAGAGGTGTACCCCGGCATAGATCAGTGTATTCTAGCAGTGCATACCACCACTGAGAGGTGTACCCCGGCATAGATCAGTGTATTCTAGCAGTGCATACCCCGGTGTACCCGGCATAGAACAGTGTATTCTAGCAGTGCATACCACCACTGAGAGGTGTACCCCGGCATAGATCAGTGTATTCTAGCAGTGCATACCCCGGTGTACCCGGCATAGAACAGTGTATTCTAGCAGTGCATACCCCGGTGTACCCCGGCATAGATCAGTGTATTCTAGCAGTGCATACCCCGGTGTACCCCGGCTTAGATCAGTGTATTCTAGCAGTGCATACCCCGGTGTACCCCGGCATAGATCAGTGTATTCTAGCAGTGCATACCCCGGTGTACCCCGGCATAGAACAGTGTATTCTAGCAGTGCATACCCCGGTGTACCCCAGCATAGAACAGTGTATTCTAGCCGTGCATACCCCGGTGTACCCGGCATAGAACAGTGTATTCTAGCAGTGCATACCACCACTGAGAGGTGTACCCCGGCATAGATCAGTGTATTCTAGCAGTGCATACAACCACATAGAGGTGTACCCCGGCATAGAACGGTGTATTCTAGCAGTGCATACCACCACTGAGAGGTGTACCCCGGCATAGATCAGTGTATTCTAGCAGTGCATACTCCGGTGTACCCGGCATAGAACAGTGTATTCTAGCAGTGCATACCCCGGTGTACCCGGCATAGAACAGTGTATTCTAGCAGTGCATACCACCACTGAGAGGTGTACCCCGGCATAGATCAGTGTATTCTAGCAGTGCATACCACCACTGAGAGGTGTACCCCAGCATAGATCAGTGTATTCTAGCAGTGCATACCACCACTGAGAGGTGTACCCCGGCATAGAACAGTGTATTCTAGCAGTGCATACCACCACTGAGAGGTGTATCCCGGCATAGATCAGTGTATTCTAGCAGTGCATACTACCACTGAGAGGTGTATCCCGGCATAGATCAATGTATTCTAGCAGTGCATACTACCACTGAGAGGTGTACCGCGGCATAGAACAGTGTATTCTAGCAGTGCATACCACCACTGAGAGGTGTACCCCGGCATAGATCAGTGTATTCTAGCAGTGCATACCCCGGTATAGATCAGTGTATTCTAGCAGTGCATACAACCACTTAGAGGTGTACCCCGGCATAGAACAGTGTATTCTAGCAGTGCATACCACCACTGAGAGGTGTACCCCGGCATAGATCAGTGTATTCTAGCCGTGCATACCCCGGTGTACCCCGGCATAGAACAGTGTATTCTAGCAGTGCATACCCCGGTGTACCCCGGCATAGATCAGTGTATTCTAGCCGTGCATACCACCACTGAGAGGTGTACCCCGGCATAGATCAGTGTATTCTAGCCGTGCATACCACCACTGAGAGGTGTACCCCGGCATAGATCAGTGTATACTAACTCATTTCGCAGATACGTGAGAGAGTAGTCATTTCTGTCACGATTTTCTGTTTTTCTATTTTGTTTCTTTATATTATGTATTAGATGGGTATCAATGTGTTTATATTATGTATTAGATGGGTATCTGGGTTTGTATTAGATGGGTATCTGGGTTTGTATTAGATGGGTATCTGGGTTTGTATTAGATGGGTATCTGGGTTTGTATTAGATGGGTATCTGGGTTTGTATTAGATGGGTATCTGGGTTTGTATTAGATGGGTATCTGGGTTTGGGTATCTGGGTTTGGGTATCTGGGTTTGGGTATCTGGGTTTGGGTATCTGGGTTTGGGTATCTGGGTTTGGGTATC
>CM026401.1:25432628-25524876 GCA_014843695.1 Archivesica marissinica
TCACGGTATGTACACTGGTTGTTTATTCAACACTCACGTTGTATACGCTGGTTGTTACATCAACACTCACGGTGTATACGCTGGTTGTTAACTCAACACTCACGGTGTGTAGGCTGGTTGTTAACTCAACACTCACTGTATGTACGCTGGTTGTTAACTCAACACTCACTGTGTGTACGCTGGTTGTTTACTCAACCCTCATGGTATGTACACTGGTTGTTAACTGAACACTCACGGTATGTACGCTGGTTGTTAACTCAACACTCACTGTGTATACGCTGGTTGTTTACTCAGCACTCACTGTGTATACGCTGGTTGTTTACTCAACCCTCACGGTATGTACGCTGGTTGTTTACTCAACACTTACTGTATGTACGCTGGTTGTTTACCCAACACTCACTGTGTATACGCTGGTTGTTTACTCAACACTCACTGTGTATACGCTGGTTGTTTACTCAACACGCACTGTGTATACGCTAGCTGTTAACTCAACACTCACGGTGTCTACGCTGGTTGTTAACTCAACACTCACGGTATGTACGCTGGTTGTTAACTCAACACTCACGGTATGTACGCTTGTTGTTTACTCAACACTCACTGTGTGTACGCTGGTTGTTAACTGAACACTCACTGTGTTTACGCTGGTTGTTATCTCAACACTCACGGTGTGTACGCTGGTTGTTAACTCAACACTCACGGTGTCGTAGGGAGGTTTTATAATGTGAAGTGTTTACTTGATAGCTATGGTTATGCATATGTATTCGAAGTGTAGTAGATTTAAATATGTTTTACATGTTATTCAAAGAAATTGTTTTAGATGTTTTAGTCCTTGTGTAATGGTGTTGAAAATAGCGGATCTTTGTGTTTGTTTAATCTTTTCAAATCTACAGTTTCATTAGAGCCTTATCTAAATGATTTACAGCCAAACTATTGAATTGCCTTAGCAAGTAAGATTAAGACTTTTTTCGAATACATTAAGTATTGAAACGGGATGCTATGGTGCAAACCGGGTCGCGTGTGAATTGCGTTATTGTTTATATTGTGTGTCAAAGGATATAGAAGACGAATACCACTTTGTCCTGATTTGTTCAGCTTACAATAACATTAGAAAGAAATTTATTAAATAGTATTACCATTATAAACATAGTGTTTTCAAATTCGTAAGTTTAATGCAATCTCGCAACAATAATTATTGTAGCCAAACTGGGAACATATCTTTATGAAGCATTTGCACAAAGACATACAGATAGTACATGGACTATGTAGCTTGACTGTGTTTATAATGATAATACTATTTATACTGAGTGCAACCTACTTTATTTGGATTTCTACAAGATACTTTAAACCAGAGTCCATATTGTTGCACACATATATTAAAGTGACACTACATCAGTGAAAACGCAAATTTCTACAGAATGTATTTTCCTATTATATGGTATTATTTTTTCCAAATATTTGCCTCAAAAACTGAATATTTCAACTTATAAACAAACGTCGTATATCGCTGTTTGTTGACATAACAAAATAATGTAAATATGGTCGATATCCATGCGTAATACAAATCGTGTATCTTGAATAACAGGATTTATGGAACACTTTTACTGTTATATTTTCACATTTGTGCCTATGTGTATTTATTTGTAGACTAATCTTAGTTAAATTATCTCTAAACGACATTACCTAGCGTTTAGTATTGACTTCGATGACAAACAAACGTCAATTCAGGAGCATGGATGGCCGCTATATGAAATTCTACTTTCAATTTTGAAAGCTTGTAGACTATAAAAATACTGTTTATTGATTCAATGTTAGTGTTCGGATGTATTTGGAAGAATTTGTATTGGCAATGCATTTATACGTGAAAAATGCATTTTATTTGCTTTTTGCGATGTAATGTCGCTTTAAGCAATGTAATGTCTAAAAATAATGAGAATGTAAATTATATGCATAGTAGGTATTATCAATACTGTAATATATGATTTTCACATGAATGCTTTTATGTTGTTACAATGATGAACAAGTTCAAATTGGAAAATAAAATGTCTTCTTCTTCTTCTGTTATTGTGTACTTGAAGGAAACTTTACACTTCAAAAGAATGTTTGATCTCGAACCTAGAAACGTATAATGTACATATATCGAACTGATGCTTTCTCATTCCAAGCATATCCTGCTTGCTGTGTTCTATCACCATACAACTGCAGATGCTAATCTTACAAATATAATCGAAGACTCTCTCAGTTTGGCTCTAATTTCAGGTATAGCGAATATAATAGTCACTGCAAATGAGTCGCAAACTCTATTCCTCCCACATGAATGACCACATTTACGCTTTCATTGGCGCCAACGAGAGTGATTAATATAAGTTGTTAATACTTGCTTCGCAATCGTTGTAAAATAAATAAAGTTTAAAAAAAACAACTGTATTCTAACTGACATGTGGTTTACAGTAACTTAATGGTGAACTACACGATTGGTTCGATCCCCCGTCTGACCCTAATACAATTAACAATCTTTCAGATGGGACTTTAAACCGAGGTCTCGTGTCGGTGCTTTACACCGTGCACGTAACAGAACCAGAGGAGACTCTGGAATTGGTCTCTGTCTGTATCATTGCACTACCCTCCAACAATCTAAAATTACTAATCTCTTCAGGAGGCGTAGCTCATATGGGTAACCGGTAGCGAAGATAAATAAACGTAAGACACACACACCACTACACGATATGTAGTCGAGTGGTAACACACTGGACTGGTAATCCAGGGATCACAGGTTCGATCCCCTGTCTGACCCTAATAAAATTAACAGTCTTTCATATGGGATTTTAGACCGAGGTCTCGTGTCGGTGCTGTACATCGTGCACGTAAAAGAACCAGAGGAGACTCTGGAATGGGTCTCTGTCTATATCATTGCACTATCCTCCACAAATCTAAAATGACTAATCTCTTCCGGAGGCGTCGCTCATATGGGCAACCGGTAGCGACGATATATAAGCGTAAAACATACACCCACTAGGCAGTCTTCTTCTATACTGGACTTCTGTCTTGTCACAGAGTAAATCTTCTTCATCTATATTGGACTTCTGTCTTGTCACAGAGTAAACCTTCTTCTTCTATACTGGACTTCTGTCTTGTCACAGAGTAAACCTACTGCATCTATACTGGACTTCTGTCTTGTCACAGAGTAAACCTTCTTCATCTATACTGGACTTCTGTCTTGTCACAGAGTAAACCTACTTCATCTATACTGGACTTCTGTCTTGTCACAGAGTAAACCTTCTTCATCTATACTGGACTTCTGTCTTGTCACAGAGTAAACCTACTTCATCTATACTGGACTTCTGTCTTGTCACAGAGTAAACCTTCTTCATCTATACTGGACTTCTGTCTTGTCACAGAGTAAACCTACTTCATCTATACTGGACTTCTGTCTTGTCACAGAGTAAACCTTCTTCATCTATACTGGACTTCTGTCTTGTCACAGAGTAAACCTACTTCATCTATACTGGACTTCTGTCTTGTCACAGAGTAAACCTTCTTCATCTATACTGGACTTCTGTCTTGTCACAGAGTAAACCTACTTCATCTATACTGGACTTCTGTCTTGTCACAGAGTAAACCTTCTTCTTATACTGGACTTCTGTCTTGTCACAGAGTAAACCTTCTTCTTCTATACAGTAAACAGGACAAGAGTTACCCTTATCCTTGTATAATATATACACACACGTCTATCTTTCCATATGGAATTGGTACACATGGTGACCTTCATGGTCTAAATATACAATGACTCGGTATCAATCATGAACTCATATGGTCTAATTATTTGTCGCCGGTCCCTTGTCTGCCCTGACTCTTACACCTCCTAACGGGTATATGTATCTCGAGGGGGTGGGTCTGAGTGAAGACTCGACGCAATACTTTATAATGGATGATGACGTTTATTTACTTCCTTTCCTGAAAATACATTGATTTTCATACAAAGTAAATTAACAAATCACATAATGCACAAATCACATTCTTATGAGTTTGACAGATGACAGCTGTCAAAATATGTAAACAATACATTCAGGTGTGTTAGAGCGTAGCATCTTGTGAAAATACACGAGCAAGTTTACATTTCAAAATACATAAAATTACAGGTGACTATCAATTCGATATCTACCTAATAAATAGACTGAAGTTTATAAATCACAAAAACTATTTTTACCTGGCTATATATCCAATATAGTCATAACAATGTATTGTAAATATACGCCCAAAATGGCGATTTATCATCCATTCCAATGCTGACCTGAAAGTGACCAACAATAGTGATTGGTTAGAATATGTCACATGCAAATTGTTAGTATGACCATTTATAAATACATTTTACATATATACAAGTTGCAAACGATATACGTTAAGTATGGAACGCCAGAACGGACATAATATACAGGGGGGGGGGGGGTAAAAACAATAAAACAACTGAATATTTTCCTTGTAAGGTTTATTGATGGTTTATTAACGATTGCTATGATTGCGATCCAATTCCAGGCTATGACATATACACAAACTTAGAACCACTCATGACCATCACGGTTTAAAACATATACAGACGGAGAACCACTCATGACCTTCATGGTCTAAAACATATACAGACGGAGAACCACTCATGACCTTCATGGTCTAAAACATATACAGACGGAGAACCACTCATGACCTTCATGGTCTAAAGCATATACATACTCGATTGAAAGTGTTCCGTCACCTGCTAACCCGCTCCTGCACTGTGAGCGTACATGATACCCATCAGACAACAGCATATAACAACACTGTCCCAGCAATATATTCAACTATTTAGTCAACAGTAGTTAATTATTATGTATGTATCTCTTTAGTAGACGAATATGTACATTAGATACTCCTCAGTGTAAATCACTAGAACCACCTTGGATACTAATTTAATACAACAATGTTCTGGTAGTACTGTAATAGTTGCCTTTAGACAACGTGTCCAGATTACATAAACCTCTGGATAACAAACAATACAATGTTTTACATACCCAATCTGTCGCATGTACAAAAATGTAACGACCTACACTCTAAGATGTCCTGGGAGTACTGTCTTACCTGTGTGCTTGTGTCGGTTTATGCAATCTCAGGTGGGTACGAGCACGATCTTTTCATGCGTGTATCCGCTTAGATAATCGACAGACAATATTTAATGCGTTCTTATCAGACCCTGGAGATTAATTACACTGATAAAGGGAACAGTGATTCTAATCAGAATAAAGCCAACTCGCTTAATAATAGTCGGATTTATATCAATTAAACGGGACTTTAATTTCCCTTATAAGTGATATATAATAATATACCAATGTTCCTTATCGGGTATGTATACATTCTTCCCAATTTTAGGATAAAATCACAGAATAAATGATGCAATGGTACGACATAATGTTATTAAATCCATTAATAAAGAGGCCCCAACTACACAGTAGTTAATATGGTCACTTTCATTTTGTTACACTCTTTCTTGTCACAGAGTAAACCTGTGGTGCTGGTCAACCTATGTTAGAGCAGATTCAACGGTCTCATTGCTCACTGTTTGCTCTATTTACATTTTTCAAACCTCACGTCAAGTCTTTTAAACGGTTAGCATACGATCGAGGAGATTACACCTCGGATCAGTGAAACTTATTGGGACCTTTCAAGACTGATGACATTAACACATATACTTCCTCCTTTTACGAATTCCTTGACTGTTCCAAGAAATGCATTCCATCAAGACACATTACCGTAAAACCAAATGACACTCAATGGATCACAACGCATAGCAAAGAAAGAATAATAAAACGCAGAAAATACTATCCCAAAGCTAAACGCTTCCAGAACCATATTGATTGGAACAAATTCAGAACAATCCCCTATGAAATAATTTCACTTATTCGGTATGCTAAACAACACTATTTACTTAAAAGGACTCCTTTCTTCTGAGACAATCTCAATGTCAACCTTCTCATTGTAGCAATTAAGCACTATATGTACCTTAATACTCTCTTTATCTTATCGATATTCTAATAATTTACAGTTCATGATTAAACAGTCATATAGACACTGAAATAAAGTACCTTGCTATAGGAGAATAGGTATAGCTTTCGGTTCCCTTTTCATCCATGTATCGACATTGTGTGTAAAATGTATGTTTATATAATTATGTTGTATTGTTTGAAATAAACTATGTTTAAATTAAGATGCGCACATAATGATACCATACTGTTTGATATCTGCGGAAAACAACCATGATGTGATCGAATAACCAATTGTTAGCTCTAATACCACAGAAGTTTGAAGCTTAACAAAATAACAAAGAACAAATCTGAATCTAAATTATAAAAACAAAACGTTATTTATATCACAACGATTGCTAAACAAGCTTTAAATAATTATATTAATCTAGCGGGAATGAAAGCATAGTATGTGGTTATTCGTGTGGGAGGAAACCGCAATACACGGAGAAACTCAACATATCTGTCCGATCTGGCGACACCGTACCATCTCACAAACTTCTAGGTCCGAGGATCGAACTTGGGTTCATTGGTGATAAGTGAGGAGCTAGCCACTGGACAGCTGATCATAATCGAGATATTTTGAGAAAACTAATAATGAAAAAATGATTTTTCTTTGTCTAATCTTAAAACTGTCGTCAATATTAGTAGATGGGTGTGAGTTGGGAGTTGAGGTGGGTATGTTAGTTTATTTGATGGTGCGATTTCAGATGCCTGTGTTATCATGTTCTCTCGAAGACAGATGATTGACATAGAAACAATGGAAGATAAAAACCTAATTTCAGACAATGCATTTAATGATAAGATTCTATAAATGAACAATCGTCCTCTGTCAATACTTGGGATGAGATAACCGGATAAGACGGGTATTTCCAATTAGATAACCGGATAAAGGGGGCTATTTCCGATTAGATAAACGGATAAGGGGGCTATTTCGGTGATTATGATGTATTAAATGATTTAGAAAATAAGTTGATATAATGATTGTGTATCTTCTGTTTTCATATAAATTTCTCAATCTGCATACGAAGTACTTTATAGAAGAAACTATGTTTGATAGATGCGAATTCAATGCGGATTCCAGATAGCACGCTGAAATAATGGTGCAAGGAAGACAACAAGTAACAAACAAAATCAAATTGTTTAAGGGAGATAACCAATAAAGCTCATTGAGTAATGTTGTAAAAGAGACAACCAGTAACACATATGGAATTGTGGTGCAACAATTAAATAAGCAAAAGTTAATAAGTAACTTATTTGCCAATGTGTAATCATTTGCAGCAATACAGAATATGGAATTAGACTGAAGGCTGTAAGTTTGCGGTTGTTCGCTCCTGGATTTTATAATCCATATTGCTTGAAAAGTAATATTGTAAAATATGAGTATTTCGAAATCAAGAGATAGCACTATTTTATACTCTCAATATATATATAGAAATCTATCAGTGAAACTAACTTTAACTTGCAATAATTCAGTGACATCATCTAAAAGTTAAAGTATATGTCTGCGTGTTTGTGAAAGTACTTACATTCATTTCTGATGAGCGATTTATTTCCGGACACTCTGTCGGGCGAATATTTAATTTAGTTTAATCATATTTTATTGCAATTTAAATATTCAATGTACAATGCAAAGCAACAGAACAAACTTATATAATTATGTATAATATCCGATTCGCGGCATTGTTTGCATAATCATTGCCAATATCATATTTTGGAGCGTGTGTCGCGGTTGACACATCTGAACATTGATCGCTGGCTCTCGGCCGATCTGTCCAGAGTAGCTGTCCCTTTAACACGTTTCACGTATCGGAGCTTTCGCCGCCTAGTCGCAAGATGGAGCACCCTCTAAATTGGTCCTCAGTCACTTCAGTGGTTGTATGTGCCATAGGGTATACTGTATATGCCTTTCTTCTCTAGTAAATAGATGATAAGTACTTCCGGTTGTGATAAATAAGTTGTTGTTTACTTTTTGCGGAGATTATTTCAATGATTTGGATGTTTTATTAGGTCTTTTCGGAATAGATATTTGTATCAGTAATTTGGTGAGGTGTTATATGAACTATTTGTGAATTATTGTGGAATTTTGAATCCGGAAAAGTGATATAAGCTGATTTATAACCTGATGTTTACCACCTGTGTTGCTATTTATAGTATCAGTATTAACACTTAGTATTATTGGATTTCGTGATCAGTTATCGCCATTGTATAACGCCACCTACGGCAGACAATTCGTCACGCTTGACTGAACCTCTCATTGATCCACCCTGTACGGTAGACGAATATGACACTTAATAAAGCAGGATCAGGTCATGAGATGACGGATGCATCTATTGAAGCGCAGGATTTTGTTGATTCTGTTATGGGGTCCCAACGTGTTACTAGAGTTGACACCCCTTTACCTGGTAATAGGAAGAGACATCGCTCAGAGCCATCAAACATTGACATTGACAGTGTTTCTGTCGTTAAGAAGCCGCGAGTGAACGCCAAAGCAAAAAGTCCCTCTACGATTCGCCAGAGCAGCAGCGCAGTATTGTCGTTACAGCGTACATGTAAATTCGAAACCCCATCGGTTGAGAAGCTTATTGGTAGACTCTCCGCAGACATGCATATGATGTTCTCTGCTCTTACTGAGAGAATGGACAAGTTAGAGTCGGGTATGGAACAGCGTATTGCCAATAATGTCGCTCAAATACTTGACAAGCGAGTGAATTCGGAAGGATATTGATAGCCATTTGGACACATTCAAAGATTCGCTAAAGGCAGATCTCAACACTGAGTTAGATGACCTGAACAGTAAAATTCAGAATGTAAACCAGGCTGGTTCATCTGCACCCCGTGATATCGCCTTAAATATTGTTATCCGTGACTTGCCTGAAACCACTAATGAAAATGTAAAGAACAAGGTAAACTCACTTATTAAAGACTGCTTACGAATCCCGGATGTTACATGTGCCAATGCTGAGCGCAAGGCGTCACTCAACAATAATAGAAAAGGGGTTGTGATTGCTACATTTAAATGTCACGACGATACACGTAAGGTCATGCTAAAGAAGAAAGTGTTGAAATCGCACTCCAGATTCTCTGGTGTTTACATTATCCATGATTTATCTCAGGCGGATAGAGTGATGAGCAATAATTTTAGAACAATTCTGGGTGCTCTTAAGCAGCATAATCTTACACTCAGAGGATCCCGCATTGTCCGTGGTAATTATGGCGACGACTCAACCAGGGATCGTTCCGAGGATCAAACGCGTGATACGAACGAATATAGATCCGGCTCTCGTTCATCTACCAATCGTGACAACACACGAGGTCATTCTCAGTTGGAATCGCGTAGGTCGCGGACTAAATGGCAACAACGGACAGCGTGGTGGCTACAGACAACTGAACCAAAGCAGAAAATGAGTGAACGTCGGGTTTTGGAACGTCCGCGGTTGGAACTGTAACATTGATTCTGACAGTCATGTTTTAAGATCTTCTTGTGTTTTAAATATTGATTGTGATATTATAGGTGTAGCTGAGACTCATCTTTTAAATGATAATGTTTTACACGTCGATGGTTATCAATGGTTTGGTTTTAATCGTGATAATATTCATAAAAATGCCCGGACAGGTCCCGGAGGAGTAGGCTTTTTGATAGAAAATGTTATTTGCAATGAATTCAATATTTCTGTACTAGATTGTTCGTTTGAAGGAATTATGGTTAAAATGTATCGTAAATCTGATAATTGTGTTATCATGCCATGTGTTATTTGCCACCGGAAAACTCATCTAGCCGCATTGATGTTAATTCGTTCTATGATAATCTTTTGACTAGTATTTACAGAAATCAGAATGAAGGAACCGTATTAACAGTCGTTGTGGAGATTTATATGATTTTATTAATGGCGTTGATAATATACCTATTCGCAATGTTGTTGATTTTAAAACTAATTCATATGGTGAATTATTTGTTGATTTTATGATTAATGCTAATATGTGTATGCTAAATGGTCGTAACTGCACTAATAATGATTACACGTCAGTGTCGGTTAAAGGTTTATCAGTAGTGGATTATTGTATAGTAAGTCACGATGACCTTTCATTGTTTTCGGATTTTACCGTTGTACGTACATCAGATTTGATTAATAAATCAGGTGACCGTAAAGTGTTGGTACCTACCAGTATTCCAGATCATTCTATGATTAAATGGAGTATCACCATTAGTGCAGTTCCCCAGTTTACTAGTCAATACAATAATAGCTATGACAAGTTTGATGTATCAAATGTTCCTGAAACTTTTCTATTAGACCAAGATGTCCTTAATAGTGTTAACGTAACTATTGATAAACTTGAGCATTGCCATCAAACTGATATTGATTATATTTAAGAGGACTGGTGTAGTATTTTATAATATAATATGTACAAGTCAGTGCCTTATAAAACAATTACCTCTGGTTGGTGCAATAGAAAATGCAGACCGGGAAAGCCGTGGTGGAGTTGCGATCTAACTGATAGCTGGAATAATGGTTGTACAGCAGAACGGAATTGGTTGAATTGTGGTGCATGTAATAAAAACCGAAATGTATATCTTAAGTCCGAGTATATTCAGGTCCGTAAATATTTTGACCGTGAAGGCAAAACGTTTATATTGGTATTCTTTACAAAATGAATTGCTGAATGAATGTAATGTAGACCAGACACACGTTTGGAAATCTGTAGGTAAAATCGGCGTTGGTCAGAGTAAGAAAAAAATGTATACGTCTAGAAGTTACAGTAAATGATGGTTCTATCTCTACAGATTTGTCACAGGTATTAAACAAATGGAAACATGATTTTAGCTCGTTATATAAAAATGATAATTATGTATATTTATCACAGAACTCTAATGTATTGAATGATGTAACTGATCATGCATATCTGTCTCTTAATGCAACCATTACTATTTTTGAAGTAAAGAAGGCAATTGATGGTGCCAAGAAGGGAAAAGCCTGTGGCATAGACGGTATCCCTAGTGAAGTTTTACAGAACGATACGTCCGTGCTATTTTTGCATACTTTGTTTAATGTATGCTTCTCCAATGGGACTGTCCCGTCTATCTGGGGCAACTGTATTATAAACCCGATACCAAAACCCTGAATGACGGATTCAAGAGACCTCCTGTCGTATAGGGGCATAGCACTGGCCTCAGCCATGTACAAGATTTATTGTAATATTTTAAACGTCAGGCTGTTATTGGGCTGAACGTAACGATAAGATCGCAGATGAGCAAAACGGCTTCAGAAAGAAGTGGCGAGCTGTTAAGTCTATCTACTCATCTCTGTCGTCATGTATTAGGGTAAACTCTTTTAAGAATGATTGGTTTGATGTTAATTGTGGCTTAAGACAGGGATGCATTCTATCGCCACTTTTATTTAATTTGTACATTAATGATTTAACGATATTTTTGAAATCATTAAATATCGGTGTTAATGTCGATAATGACTGTATAGGTATTCTATTGTACGCGGATGACATTGTCCTACTAGCAGAAAACCAACTTGATTTGCAGAGATTATTGAATGCTTTACATGACTGGTGCAATATAAACGATATGTTTATAAACAGGGATAAAAGTAAAGTTGTCCATTTTCGTCATGCTTCTATGCCAAGATCTGATGTTATTTTCAAATGTGGTGTTAATGTTCTGGAAACTATAGGTACATATACTTATTTAGGAATTGTTTTGAGTGAATACCTTGACTTCAATGTTACTGCAAAATGTGTTGCTCAACGTGCAAGTCGTGCATTGGGACTGCTCATTGCTAAATGTAAGTTAGCTGGGGGTGTACCATATAATGTTTTCTCCAAATTGTATGACTCTGTTGTCTGGCCTGTGATTGCTTATGGCGCCCCGGTTTGGGGATATAAAACGTGTTCATGCATTAATGCAATCCAAAATCGTGCCATGCGTTTCTTTCTTGGTGTTGGGAAATATTCTCCCAATGCAGCTGTCTCCGGGGAAATGGGTTGGCAGCCGCCAGTTGTGCGACAATGGAAGCACATATCTGGGTTTTGGGCACGCTTAGCTAATACCGACAATTCCAGATTAAATAAGCGAGTTGCACTATGCGCTATTGCTAAATCTACAAGTTATAAAAACTGGTTTTATTATGTCAAGAGGCAGTTTGCAGACATTACTTTGATGGATTACTGTAACCTATCTATATCTATACATAAGAACAATTTAGTAGATAGTGTGGAAAATGCGGTAATGGAGAAATATGTTACTGACTGGTCCACCTCTATTAACAGTGTGATCGATGTTTCTGGACGTGGTCGCAATACGCTTAGAACCTACTACAGTGTGCATTTAAATTTCAAACAGAAGTATATTGTAAAATGATTTTACCCACACGTCACATATCAGCATTATGTAAATTTAGATGTGGAGTTGCTCCATTACGTATAGAAACCGGAAGGTATGAGAAGTTACCACTTGATGAACGTAAGTGCCCTTTCTGTAATGTATTAGAAGACGACAGTCATGTATTATTAGAATGTTCACTGTATGATGATTTGAGAGCTGTTCTCTTAGAGAAAGCCTCATTATATGAAAATGACTTTCGGAACAAACCTGTATCCGACCAGCTTAGAATTATTTTTACTACTATACCTCTGATTAGAATTGTTGCCAAAACCTGTTTTTATATTCTTCAAAGACGATCCTTTTATTTATGTAAATAATGTATCTATTTGATGTATTGATTGTGTGTCTCTTATCCATTCCGAGAAACAGCTGCTAATTAGTTCAACCGCGATCTGATCGAGGTTGATAACTGATTTTTTAAAACATTTCTTAATTGCGCATTAGTGCTTTTTTCCCATTTCAGTATTTAATTTTCAATTAGCGACTGTTCCTCGATTTTAATATGTAAATATAATAATATGTCGATAGACTGTGATAGTTTGATTATCTGTGATTACATTAGTCTCTTATAATTCTTTTATAATGAATGGTGTTGTACTTTGCCACAATAATTTATTGTGTATATTTTATGTATTGTACAACGATGAGACTGAAATAAAGAATAAATCTTTATATGTTGAAGCAAATGGACTGGGCCACACGTTTTAAAAACATTAGGTACGGCCTCCCCTCCCCAGATAACTGTAATGTAATTAACAAATTGGGTGAATATAATAGTTGTGCAAATAGTTCACTCAATGTAATGCTCTTGATAACAGAACAGCCACCTCTACAGCTTTCGTGCTCAGCTTAGATTTTAACTAAATCATAATTATATTCGTTGTAAGATGTCACTTTCAAATATGTTTCTCAACCAATGAAACTACTTTGTGTTACGAAACAGTTAATATTTTATATTATGATGTATTGGGACTAGT
The DNA here is from genome assembly GCA_014843695.1 of Archivesica marissinica. Lineage (NCBI taxonomy): Eukaryota > Metazoa > Mollusca > Bivalvia > Venerida > Vesicomyidae > Archivesica > Archivesica marissinica. The sequence continues at coordinate 25,446,041 of CM026401.1, forward strand.
TGTTGGTGGTTGATTGGGCACTCCTTATTTTTACCCATAACTTACATGACTGGACGCATGAGCTGAAACAATGGCGATTATTTCATATTATCAGTGATTTAAGCGACAATAGGAAGTTGACGTCATCAGCCTCTATTCGTTTGACCCAATTGAAGGAATTGGTTCCGCGTCGTTATAGCTTAGATGCCATAATTTGATTATGTTTTACTGTATAACCAGATACTGTTTGCCGTTCTTTATTATGATTGTGGTGCATACTTATGTGACACTTGTGCTCATTTGAAGAAGACTGTTTGTGAATTTATTTCAGTACCACTTGCACCAGAAGACTGAGTAGCCTAAACAGCCCTATGTGACAGATATGATCCCTACGCGTTCCATTTTGAACCGGTGTTTGGAAATGGGGGAACACTCTCATGGTGATGTCATGACTTACTTGTGTCTAACGTCAAGCAGAAGCCCTGGAATTTACAGAACTACATGCGGTAAATGTGGATTCGTGTTTGGAACTGAACATGTGACTGTGACAGTTCATCGATCTACCATAGCACGAAGTAGGAGAAAATACAGCGATGTGCATCCTATAGCACGAAGGAGGAGAACATACAGCGATGTGCATCCTATGGCACGAAGAAGCAGAACATACAGCGATGTGCATCCTATAGCACGAAGAAGGAGAACATACAACGATGTGCAACCTATAGCACGAAGGAGGAGAACATACAGCGATGTGCAACCTATAGCACGAAGGAGGAGAACATACAACGATGTGCATCCTATAGCACGAAGAAGGAGAACATACAGCGATGTGCAACCTATAGCACGAAGAAGGAGAACATACAGCGATGTGCAACCTATAGCACGAAGGAGGAGAACATACAGCGATATGCATCCTATAGCACGAAGAAGGAGAACATACAGCGATGTGCATCCTATGGCACGAAGAAGCAGAACATACAGCGATGTGCATCCTATAGCACGAAGAAGGAGAACATACAGCGATGTGCAACCTATAGCACGAAGGAGGAGAACATACAGTGTGTGCATCCCATAGCACGAAGGAGGAGAGCATACAGCGATGTGCAACCTATAGCACGAAGAAGGAGAACATACAGTGGTGTGCATCCTATAGCACGAAGAAGGAGAAAATACAGTGGTGTGCATCCTATAGCACGAAGAAGGAGAAACTACAGTGGTGTGCATCCTATAGCACGAAGAAGGAGAAACTACAGTGGTGTGCATCCTATTTAGACAGGTTTGGTCTAGTGACTTGGCTATCTAGTAGGACGGCATCTCTCTTGTTCTTACACCAGCAGTTTCATGACGGAAACCTACCGCATGAGCTGAAACAATACGTTTCAATGTCTGGCCCATGAACTAAGACCACACAGTGAATCATGTGTATATACAATGGATGATAAAGTATGATACAAAGGACCAGAATAAATAAACTTGAACAAAATATATATAATATACAATATAACAACAATCGAATACATACAATTTATTTATTTCTCTGTGGCGCAATCGGTTAGCACATTCGGCCGTTAACAAAGAGGTTGGTGGTTCAAGCCCACCCAAGGACGTTTTTAATATGCACTTTATATATGTAGAGTTTTAGGGTGGAATCCACACGAACATAGTCAATTTGGATTGACAACATATATGGTTTCGTTCACTAACGTCAATCCTGGGAACATGACGCCCGTCATGCATAACAATTATGTTGTAATCAAATCAAGACATAGAGCTATCACTATTTAAAAACAATCAACTTTCACCAAACAGCAGCATGTTACTGCAGCATAATGATAATTGGCAATTTGCAATACCGATTGTGGAGAAAAGCGTTTTCCCGTTTTTTGCATTCTAACTACAAATAATATATTTAAACAAAATGCGTAGAACGGTTAATGTCTGGAACATATTTTACGTTTCCTTTACCAGAAAGATCTGAGTCAAATAAAAGCATATTTGAGAACACGTGACATTTGTTACCCTCACCGTTTTTATCTAAGTCGTTTTAACAGAGGTGAGCGTTTTACTCCCTGCTAAACGAAGTGGGCAGTGATCATTCTTACACATACAGTTTACTACTTCTAATTTTACCAAAAATGTGGTTATGATCTTTCTGCAAATGGACTCTTCATTGTTTTGTGTTTTTTATTCAGAATTGTTAATTTTGTATGAGTAATATATAACAATCAGTTGGACAGTATTGAGGGATTGTGTGAGTATCAATTGAAATGTATTATTGGTAAAACATATACATGTCCATTGCTAACAAACATATTTGGCGGTTATAAACAAATTGTACAGAAAAGCTCGAAATAGTTTTAAACTTTTAAGTATGCAACAAACAAGTGTGCATTTATGGGTAAAGAAATGTACTGAATACAGTTGGAGTAGTTTAATATAACAAATTACAATATCTGTCAGTTATATAATTTAAGAATCATTGTCATGTTAATGCGTCAGTAACGGTCGCAAACATTAACCATTGATAGCATTTGCTAAATATACATGAAGGAAAAACATGACGTAGATACCCTTACGCCACTGGTGGGCTAGCATTGTACACTGTATTAGGAACAATCGGTCAGGAACATTATATATACGCCACAGCCCACAGGTGGCCTAGCATTGTACACTGTATTAGGAACAATCGGCCAGGACCATATATATACGCCACAGGTGGGCTAGCATTGTACGCTGTATTAGGAACAATCGGCCAGGACCATATATATACGCCACAGGTGGGCTAGCATTGTACGTTGTATTAGGAACAATCGGCCAGGACCATATATATACGCCACAGGTGGGCTAGCATTGTACGCTGTATTAGAAACAATCAGCCAGGACCATATATATACGCCACAGGTGGGCTAGCATTGTACACTGTATTAGAAACAATCGGCCAGGACCATATATATACGCCACAGGTGGGCTAGCATTGAACACTGTATTAGAAACAATCGGCCAGGACCATATATATACGCCACTGGTGAGCTAGCATTGTACACTGTATTAGGAACTATCGGCCAGGACCATACATATACGCCACAGGTGGGCTAGCATTGTACACTGTATTAGGAACAATCGGCCAGGACCATATATATACGCCACAGGTGAGCTAGCATTGTACACTGTATTGGGAACAATCGGCTAGGACCATATATATACGCCACAGGTGGGCTAGCATTGTAAACTGTATTAGGAAAAATCGGCCAGGACCATATATATACGCCACAGGTGGGCTAGCATTGTACACTGTATTAGAAACAATCGGCCAGGACCATATATATACGCCACAGGTGGGCTAGCATTGTACACTGTATTAGAAACAATCGGCCAGGACCATATATATACGCCACAGGTGGGCTAGCATTGTACACTGTATTAGGAACAATCGGCCAGGACCATTATTTATACGCCACAGGTGGGCTAGCATTGTACACTGTATTAGGAACAATCGGCCAGGACCATATATATACGCCACAGGTGGGCTAGCATTGTACACTGTATTAGGAACAATCGGCCAGGACCATATATATACGCCACAGGTGGGCTAGCATTGTAAACTGTATTAGGAACAATCGGCCAGGACCAAATATATACGCCACATGTGGGCTAGCATTGTACACTGTATTAGAAACAATCTGCCAGGACCATATATATACGCCACAGGTGGGCTAGCATTGTACACTGTATTAGAAACAATCGGCTAGGACCTTATATATACGCCACAGGTGGGCAATCATTGTACACTGTATTAGGAACAATCGGCCAGGACCATATATATACGCCACAGGTGGGCTAGCATTGTACACTGTATTAGAAACAATCAGCCAGGACCATATATATACGCCACAGGTGGGCTAGCATTGTACACTGTATTAGGAACAATCGGCCAGGACCATATATATACGCCACAGGTGGGCTAGCATTGTACACTGTATTAGGAATAATCGGCCAGGACCATATATATACGCCACAGGTGGGCTAGCATTGTACACTGTATTAGAAACAATCGGCCAGGACCATATATATACGCCACAGGTGGGCTAGCATTGTACACTGTATTAGGAACAATCGGCCAGGACCATATATATACGCCACAGGTGGGCTAGCATTGTACACTGTATTAGAAACAATCGGCCAGGACCATATATATACGCCACAGGTGGGCTAGCATTGTACATTGTATTAGGAACAATCGGTCAGGACCATATATATACGCCACAGGTGGGCTAGCATTGTACACTGTATTGGTAACAATCGGCCAGGACCATTTATATACGCCACAGGTGAGCTAGCAGTGTACACTGTATTAGGAACAATCGGCCAGGGCCATATATATACGCCACAGGTGAGCTAGCAGTGTACACTGTATTAGGAACAATCGGCCAGGACCATTTATATACGCCACAGGTGGGCTAGCAGTGTACACTGTATTAGGAACAATCGGCCAGGACCATATATATACGCCACAGGTGAGCTAGCATTGTACACTGTATTAGGAACAATCGGCCCGGACCATATATATACGCCACAGGTGGGCTAGCATTGTACACTATATTAGGAACAATCGGCTAGGACCATATATATACGCCACAGGTGGGCTAGCATTGTAAACTGTATTAGGAACAATCGGCCAGGACCATATATATACGCCACAGGTGGGCTAGCATTGTACACTGTATTAGAAACAATCGGCCAGGACCATATATATACGCCACAGGTGGGCTAGCATTGTACACTGTATTAGGAACAATCGGCCAGGACCATTATTTATACGCCACATGTGGGCTAACATTGTACACTGTATTAATAACAATCGGCCAGGACCATATATATACGCCACAGGTGGGCTAGCATTGTACACTGTATTAGGAACAATCGGTCAGGACCATATATATACGCCACTGGTGGGCTAGCATTGTACACTGTATTAGGAACAATCGGCCAGGACCATTAATATACGCCACAGGTGGGCTAGCATTGTACACTGTATTAGGAACAATCGGCCAGGACCATATATATACGCCACCGGTGAGCTAGCATTGTACACTGTATTAGGAACAATCGGCCAGGACCATTTATATACGCCACAGGTGGGCTAGCATTGTACACTGTATTAGGAACAATCGGCCAGGACCATATATATACGCCACAGGTGAGCTAGCATTGTACACTGTATTAGGAACAATCGGCCAGGACCATTTATATACGCCACAGGTGGGCTAGCATTGTACACTGTATTAGGAACAATCGGCCAGGACCATATATATACGCCACAGGTGAGCTAGCATTGTACACTGTATTAGGAACAATCGGCCAGGACCATTTATATACGCCACAGGTGGGCTAGCATTGTACACTGTATTAGGAACAATCGGCCAGGACCATATATATACGCCACAGGTGAGCTAGCATTGTACACTGTATTAGGAACAATCGGCCAGGACCATTTATATACGCCACAGGTGGGCTAGCATTGTACACTGTATTAGGAACAATCGGCCAGGACCATATATATACGCCACAGGTGGGCTAGCATTGTACACTGTATTAGGAACAATCGGCCAGGACCATTTATATACGCCACATGTGGGCTAGCATTGTACACTGTATTAGGAACAATCGGCCAGGACCATTTATATACGCCACATGTGGGCTAGCATTGTACACTGTATTAGGAACAATCGGCCAGGACCATTTATATACGCCACAGGTGAGCTAGCATTGTACACTGTATTAGGAACAATCGGCCAGGACCATTTATATACGCCACATGTGGGCTAGCATTGTACACTGTATTAGGAACAATCGGCCAGGACCATTTATATACGCCACATAATATCACTAGAATAAATGGAAGTATTGGTGTTATATAAAACTGCAGATATGGTAATGACGTGATATCAACTAAAGGAAGATAATGACGTGTCGTCACCGTGCACAATATATACAGGCACAACCATTTTGTCGTCACCGTGCACAATATATACAGGCACAACCATTGTGTCGTCACCGTGCACAATATATACAGGCACAACCATTGTGTCGTCACCGTGCACAATATATACAGGCACAACCATTGTGTCGTCACCGTGCACAATATATACAGGCACAACCATTTTGTTGTCACCGTGCACAATATATACAGGCACAACCAGTTTTGATATACTCGAATACCTATTAATTCTTGATCGTGTTTTGTTGGCTATTCTATACAAATCCTGCAAGCTATACCGAGCCACGAACATCGTTGTAAGAATTACGACAACACGTAGTATAATTCTTGTGCTTGGCATGCGAGATGATTATACAATCATTTATTGACTTCAAGAATGCATGGTCTTCACCATGGTATTGATAGCAAACTCATGTCCTCACCACTGGATACATAGATATGTGCATTATAACCTATATAAATGTGTTACTGTGATTAGATACTGAAGTACATATGTATCACATGTATATAACACTAGATTACGATACTCAAGTACATGTACACCACATGTACATAACACTAGATTAAATACTCAAGTACATGTACATCACATGTATATAGCACTAGATTAAATACTCAAATACATGTACATCACATGTACATAGCACTAGATTAAATACTCAAATACATGTACATCACATGTATATAGCACTAGATTAAATACTCAAATACATGTACATCACATGTATATAGCACTAGATTAAATACACAAGTACATGTACATCACATGTACATAGCACTAGATTAAATACTCAAATACATGTACATCACATGTATATAGCACTAGATTAAATACTCAAGTACATGTACATCATATGTATATAACACTAGATTACGATACTCAAGTACATGTACATCACGTGTATATAGCACTAGATATATATGTATGCAGTATTCTAAACACTCGCATCGTGGAATGGACGGATACAAGGTATCTAATTGTTGATAAGCATAATGGTTTTTGCAACAGTGATCTAATATTTATTCTTATAAATATATTGGACGCACACAAGAAGAGTTAGTAATCTAGTGACTTACGCAAAGCGTTCGACTCGGTAAACAGAACATTGCTTTGGCAACATTATCTTGTATTGCTTTGTCGACGAAAATGCTCACAGCAATAAGTTATATAAAGATGTATCGGCATGTGTACGTGTAAATGGTCTACATACAGATTGGATTAGTATCGATTCTAGACTGAGAGAGGGATGTTCATTGTCAATGTTAATATATTCCCTAATGACGTAGCTATGTTGTTGAAAAACAAAATACATATTGGAATTGATATGTGTGATGCAATTATATATGTTATGCTGATGATATTGTTTTGGTTGAGCAGATTTGGGTGGGGTATATCATGTATAAACACGATTCACCATCGGGCAATGATAATTTACATAGGCAGTAGCTGTATACTGCGGCTATCCAAGGAGATATGGGTTGGAAACCAATTATTATTGATCACTGGAAAGGATGTCTGTGGTGACAATATAATTAATGAGAACATTGTTGATTGTAAAATGAAGTAGCAGATGTAAGAATTGGCCTTATACCGTAAAAGAAAACAAATAATTCGCTTGGTTTAAATACTTATTTAATGTTGCCATATTGTCAGTTGCTGAATGCTAGTTGTATTCACATTGTGCAATGGAAACAATATATCAACAGAGTGAACAGTCTTAATGGAACTGGGCGGAATAGGCTTAGAATATATATAATTATTAAATATAGTTATGAAGCTGAGCTGCATTGTGCAATGCAGCTACCTTACTTCCGTAGATCTGCGCTAGCAAAATTTAGATGTGGGGTTGAGACGCTTAGACTGGAGACAGGGCGATATGTTAACATCCCTGATGATCAGAGAATCTGCCCATTTTGCAATGATACTGTATAGTCAGATATGCATGTTCTGCTAGACAGTCCATTATACCTAGCGGAAAGAAATATTTTATTTGCAAACGTCTGCTCTGAATGCAACAATATATTTACATTAGATAGTATCGATAAATCCACTTTTATGTTTTCCAACCGTGATACAGTTAGGATATTAGTAAAAACCTGTTGCAACATTTTAAAACATAGAAATAGTAAAAATATATAGTCATAAGTCATCTTAAATATCCAGAAATAGTTTAATAACTTAAAAACAAACCACATACACTGTCACGTGCGGGCCTATTTTGCAATCTGTTCACTCCTAATCTGATTAGGGCGGATATGCACTCTTTAAGACATCTTTACAAGAGTGCCCAGTGTACACACCTGTCACACACCGATGTCAGTATATTAGATTGTTTTATGATATAGTTTATTAGTTAGACTGTTATGAGATATTGAATATGTATGTTGCTAATACAGCAAGTGGTGGGACTGGAATGGTGATCATGGGTGACGCATGGCTCGCGGTGGTACCTGTGGTACGTTGAATCCGATACCATGTTCGAGTGTTGCTCTTAAGATTGGTGTCAGGTGTAGCGTGCAGTCTGTACTCTCACGGATTTTGTGTTGTCCAGGTGTAGCGTGCAGTCTGTACGCTCACGGATTGTGTGTAGTCCAGGTGTAACGCGCAGTCTGTACGCTCACGGATTGTGTGTTGTCCAGGTGTAGCGCGCAGTCTGTACGCTCACGGATTGTGTGTTGTCCAGGTGTAGCGCGCAGTATGTACGCTCACGGATTGTGTGTACTCCATGTGTAGCGTGCAGTCTGTACTCTCACGGATTGTGTGTTGTCCAGGTGTAGCGTGCAGTCTGTACTCTCATGGATTGTGTGTTGTCCAGGTGTAGCGTGCAGTCTGTACTCTCATGGATTGTGTGTAGTCCAGGTGTAGCATGTTAAATGTGCTCTCACGGATTGTGTGTTGTCCAGGTGTAGCGTGCAGTCTGTACGCTCACGGATTGTGTGTAGTCCAGGTGTAGCGTGCAGTCTGTGCTCTCACGGATGTTGTGTTGTCCAGGTGTAGCGTGCAGTCTGCACTCTCATGGATTGTGTGTAGTCCAGGTGTAGCGTGCAGTCTGTGCTCTCACGGATTGTGTGTTGTCCAGGTGTAGCGTGCAGTCTGTACGCTCACGGATTGTGTGTAGTCCAGGTGTAGCGTGCAGTCTGTGCTCTCACGGATGTTGTGTTGTCCAGGTGTAGCGTGCAGTCTGTACTCTCATGGATTGTGTGTAGTCCAGGTGTAGCGTGCAGTCTGTGCTCTCACGGATTGTGTGTTGTCCAGGTGTAGCGTGCAGTCTGTACGCTCACGGATTGTGTGTTGTCCATATGTAGCGTGCAGTCAGTGCTCTCACGGATTGTGTGTAGTCCAGATGTAGCGTGCAGTCTGTACGCTCACGGATTGTGTGTTGTCCATATGTAGCGTGCAGTCAGTGCTCTCACGGGTTGTGTGTTGTCCAGGTGTAGCGTGCAGTCTGTACTCTCACGGATTGTGTGTTGTCCAGGTGTAGCGAGCAGTCAGTGCTCTCACGGAATGTGTGTTGTCCAGGTGTAGCGTGCAGTCTGTACTCTCACGGAGTGTGTGTTGTCCATGTGTAGCGTGCAGTCAGTGCTCACACGGATTGTGTGTTGTCCAGGTGTAGCGTGCAGTCTGTACTCTCACGGATTGTGTGTTGTCCAGGTGTAGCGTGCAGTCTATACTCTCACGGATTGTGTATTGTCCAGGTGTAGCGTGCAATCTCTCACTGATTGTGTGTTGTCCAGATGTAGCATGCAGTCTGTACTCTCATGGATTGTGTGTTGTCCAGGTGTAGCGTGCAGTCTGTACTCTCACGGATTGTGTATTGTCCAGGTGTAGCGTGCAGTCTGTACTCTCACGGATTGTGTATTGTCCAGGTGTAACGTGCAGTCTGTACTCTCACGGATTGTGTGTTGTCCAGGTGTAGCGTGCAGTCTCTCGTGGATTGTATGTTGTCCAGATGTAGCGTGCAGTCTGTAATCTCACGGATTGTGTATTGTCCAGGTGTAGCGTGCAGTCTGTACTCTCATGGATTGTGTATTGTCCAGGTGTAGCGTGCAGTCTGTACTCTCACGGATTGTGTATTGTCCAGGTGTAGCATGCAATCTGTACTCTCACGGATTGTGTGTTGTCCAGGTGTAGCGTGCAGTCTGTACTCTCACGGATTGTGTATTGTCCAGGTGTAGCGTGCAGTCTCTCACGGATTGTGTGTTGTCCTGCTGTAGCGAGCAGTCTGTACTCTCACGGATTGTGTGTTGTCCAGGTGTAGCGTGCAGTCAGTGCTCTCACGTATTGTGTGTTGTCAAGGGGTAGCGTGCAGTCAGTGCTCTCACGGATTGTCTGTTGTCCAGGTGTAGCATGCAGTCAGTGCTATCACGGATTGTGTGTTGTCCAGGTGTAGCGTGCAGTCTGTACTCTCACGGATTGTGTGTTGCCCAGGTGTAGCGTGCAGTCTGTACTCTCATGGATTGTGTGTTGTCTAGGTGTAGCGTACAGTCTGTACTCTCACGGATTGTGTGTTGCCCAGGTGTAGCGTGCAATCTCTTACGGATTGTGTGTTGTCCAGGTGTAGCGTGCAGTCTGTAGTCTCACGGATTGTGTGTTGTCCAGGTGTAGCGTGCAGTCAGTGCTCTCACGGATTGTGTGTTGTCAAGGTATAGTGTGCAGTCTCTTACGGATTGTGTGTTGTCCAGGTGTAGCGTGCAGTCTGTGCTCTCACGGATTGTGTGTTGTCCAGGTGTAGCGTGCAATCTGTACGCTCACGGATTGTGTGTTGTCCATATGTAGCGTGCAGTCAGTGCTCTCACGGATTGTGTGTAGTCCAGATGTAGCGTGCAGTCTGTACGCTCACGGATTGTGTGTTGTCCATATGTAGCGTGCAGTCAGTGCTCTCACGGGTTGTGTGTTGTCCAGGTGTAGCGTGCAGTCTGTACTCTCACGGATTGTGTGTTGTCCAGGTGTAGCGAGCAGTCAGTGCTCTCACGGAATGTGTGTTGTCCAGGTGTAGCGTGCAGTCTGTACTATCACGGAGTGTGTGTTGCCCAAGTGTAGAGTGCAGTCTCTTACGGATTGTGTGTTGTCCAGGTGTAGCGTGCAGTCTGTACTCGCACATATTGTGTGTTGTCCAGGTGTAGCGTGCAGTCTGTACTCTCACGGATTGTGTGTTGTCCAGTTGTAGCGTGCAGTCAGTGCTCGCACATATTGTGTGTTGTCCAGGTGTAGCGTGCAGTCTGTACTCTCACGGATTGTGTGTTGCCCAAGTGTAGAGTGCAGTCTCTTACGGATTGTGTGTTGTCCAGGTGTAGCGTGCAGTCTGTACTCGCACATATTGTGTGTTGTCCAGGTGTAGCGTGCAGTCAGTGCTCGCACATATTGTGTGTTGTCCAGGTGTAGCGTGCAGTCAGTGCTCGCACAGATTGTGTGTTGTCCAGGTGTAGCGTGCAGTCTGTGCTCACACGGATTGTGTGTTGTCCAGGTGTAGCGTGCAGTCTGTACTCGCACAGAGTGTGTGTTGTCCATTTGTAGCGTGCAGTCAGTGCTCGCACAGATTGTGTGTTGTCCAGGTGTAGCGTGCAGTCAGTGCTCGCAAAGATTGTGTGTTGTCCAGGTGTAGCGTGTAGTCAGTGCTCGCACAGATTGTGTGTTGTCCAGGTGTAGCGTGCAGTCACTGCTCGCACAGATTGTGTGTTGTCCAGGTGTAGCGTGCAGTCAGTGCTCGCACAGATTGTGTGTTGTCCAGGTGTAGCGTGCAGTCAGTACTCGCACATATTGTGTGTTGTCCAGGTGTAGCGTGCAGTCAGTACTCGCACATATTGTGTGTTGTCCAGGTGTAGCGTGCAGTCAGTGTTCGCACAGATTGTGTGTTGTCCAATTGTAGCGTGCAGTCAGTGCTCGCACATATTGTGTGTTGTCCAGGTGTAGCGTGCAGTCAGTGCTCGCACAGATTGTGTGTGGTTCAGGTGTAGCGTGCAGTCTGTGCTCACACGGATTTTGTGTTGTCCAGGTGTAGCGTGCAGTCAGTGCTCGCACAGATTGTGTGTGGTTCAGGTGTAGCGTGCAGTCAGTGCTCTCACGGATTGTCTGTTGTCCATGTGTAGCGTGCAGTCTGTACTCTCACGTATTGTATATTATCCAGGTGTAGCGTGCACTCTGTACTCTCACGGATTATGTATTGTCCATGTATAGCGTGCAGTCTGTACTCTCACGGATTATGTATTGTCCATGTGTAGCGTGCAGTCTGTGCTCTCACGGATTGTGTGTTACCAGGTGTAGCGTGCAGTCTGTACTCTCACCGATTGTGTGTTGTCCAGATGTAGCGTGCAGTCTGTACTCTCACGGAGTGTGTGTTGCTCAGGTGTAGCGTGCAGTCTCTTACGGATTGTGTATTGTCCAGGTGTAGCGTGCAGTCTGTACTGTCACGGATTATGTATTGTCCAGGTATAGCGTGCAGTCTGTACTCTCACGGATTATGTATTGTCCAGGTGTAGCGTGCAGTCTGTGCTCTCACGGATTGGGTGTTGTCCAGGTATAGCGTGAAGTCTCTTACGGATTGTGTGTTGTCCCGGTGTAGCGTGCAGTCTGTACTCTCACGGATTGTGTGTTGTCCAGATGTAGCGTGCAGTCTGTACGCTCACGGATTGTGTGTTGTCCAGGTGTAGCGCGCAGTATGTACGCTCACGGATTTAATAACTTAAAAACAAACCACATACACTGTCACGTGCGGGCCTATTTTGCAATCTGTTCACTCCTAATCTGATTAGGGCGGATATGCACTCTTTAAGACATCTTTACAAGAGTGCCCAGTGTACACACCTGTCACACACCGATGTCAGTATATTAGATTGTTTTATGATATAGTTTATTAGTTAGACTGTTATGAGATATTGAATATGTATGTTGCTAATACAGCAAGTGGTGGGACTGGAATGGTGATCATGGGTGACGCATGGCTCGCGGTGGTACCTGTGGTACGTTGAATCCGATACCATGTTCGAGTGTTGCTCTTAAGACTGGTGTCAGGTGTAGCGTGCAGTCTGTACGCTCACGGATTGTGTGTCGTCCAGGTGTAGCGTGCAGTCTGTGCTCTCACGGATGGTGTGTTGTCCAGGTGTAGCGTGCAGTCTGTACTCTCATGGATTGTGTGTTGTCCAGGTGTAGCGTGCAGTCTGTGCTCTCACGGATTGTGTGTTGTCCAGGTGTAGCGTGCAGTCTGTACGCTCACGGATTGTGTGTGGTCCAGGTGTAGCGTGCAGTCTGTGCTCTCACGGATTTTGTGTTGTCCAGGTGTAGCGTGCAGTCTGTACTCTCATGGATTGTGTGTAGTCCAGGTGTAGCGTGCAGTCTGTGCTCTCACGGATTGTGTGTTGTCCAGGTGTAGCGTGTAGTCTGTGCTCTCACGGATTGTGTGTTGTCCAGATGTAGCGTGCAGTCTGTGCTCTCACGGATTGTGTGTAGTCCAGGTGTAGCGTGCAGTCTGTGCTCTCACGGATTGTGTGTTGTCCAGGTGTAGCGTGCAGTCTGTACTCTCACGGGTTGTGTGTTGTCCAGGTGTAGCGTGCAGTCTGTGCTCTCACGGATTGTGTGTTGTCCAGGTGTAGCGAGCAGTCTGTGCTCTCACGGAGTGTGTGTTGTCCAGGTGTAGCGTGCAGTCTGTACTCTCACGGAGTGTGTGTTGTCCATGTGTAGCGTGCAGTCAGTGCTCACACGGATTGTGTGTTGTCCAGGTGTAGCGTGCAGTCTGTACTCTCACGGATTGTGTGTTGTCCAGGTGTAGCGTGCAGTCTATACTCTCACGGATTGTGTATTGTCCAGGTGTAGCGTGCAGTCTCTCACTGATTGTGTGTTGTCCAGATGTAGCATGCAGTCTGTACTCTCATGGATTGTGTGTTGTCCAGGTGTAGCGTGAAGTCTGTACTCTCACGGATTGTGTGTTGTCCAGGTGTAGCGTGCAGTCTGTACTCTCACGGATTGTGTATTGTCCAGGTGTAACGTGCAGTCTGTACTCTCACGGATTGTGTGTTGTCCAGGTGTAGCGTGCAGTCTCTCTCGTGGATTGTGTGTTGTCCAGGTGTAGCGTGCAGTCTGTACTCTCACGGATTGTGTATTGTCCAGGTGTAGCGTGCAGTCTGTACTCTCACGGATTGTGTATTGTCCAGGTGTAGCGTGCAGTCTGTACTCTCACGGATTGTGTATTGTCCAGGTGTAGCGTGCAGTCTGTACTCTCACGGATTGTGTGTTGTCCAGGTGTAGCGTGCAGTCTGTACTCTCACGGATTGTGTATTGTCCAGGTGTAGCGTGCAGTCTCTCACGGATTGTGTGTTGTCCTGCTGTAGCGAGCAGTCTGTACTCTCACGGATTGTGTGTTGTCCAGGTGTAGCGTGCAGTCAGTGCTCTCACGTATTGTGTGTTGTCAAGGGGTAGCGTGCAGTCAGTGCTCTCACGGATTGTCTGTTGTCCAGGTGTAGCATGCAGTCAGTGCTATCACGGATTGTGTGTTGTCTATGTGTAGCGTGCAGTCAGTGCTCGCACAGATTGTGTGTTGTCCAGGTGTAGCGTGCAGTCAGTGCTCGCACGGATTGTGTGTTGTCCAGGTGTAGCGTGCAGTCTGTACTCTCACGGATTGTGTGTTGCCCAGGTGTAGCGTGCAGTCTGTACTCTCATGGATTGTGTGTTGTCTAGGTGTAGCGTACAGTCTGTACTCTCACGGATTGTGTGTTGCCCAGGTGTAGCGTGCAATCTCTTACGGATTGTGTGTTGTCCAGGTGTAGCGTGCAGTCTGTAGTCTCACGGATTGTGTGTTGTCCAGGTGTAGCGTGCAGTCAGTGCTCTCACGGATTGTGTGTTGTCAAGGTATAGTGTGCAGTCTCTTACGGATTGTGTGTTGTCCAGGTGTAGCGTGCAGTCTGTGCTCTCACGGATTGTGTGTCGTCCAGGTGTAGCGTGCAGTCTGTACGCTCACGGATTGTGTGTTGTCCATATGTAGCGTGCAGTCAGTGCTCTCACGGGTTGTGTGTTGTCCAGGTGTAGCGTGCAGTCTGTACTCTCACGGATTGTGTGTTGTCCAGGTGTAGCGAGCAGTCAGTGCTCTCACGGAATGTGTGTTGTCCAGGTGTAGCGTGCAGTCTGTACTCTCACGGAGTGTGTGTTGTCCATGTGTAGCGTGCAGTCAGTGCTCACACGGATTGTGTGTTGTCCAGGTGTAGCATGCAGTCTGTACTCTCACGGATTGTGTGTTGTCCAGGTGTAGCGTGCAGTCTATACTCTCACGGATTGTGTATTGTCCAGGTGTAGCGTGCAATCTCTCACTGATTGTGTGTTGTCCAGATGTAGCATGCAGTCTGTACTCTCATGGATTGTGTGTTGTCCAGGTGTAGCGTGAAGTCTGTACTCTCACGGATTGTGTATTGTCCAGGTGTAGCGTGCAGTCTGTACTCTCACGGATTGTGTATTGTCCAGGTGTAACGTGCAGTCTGTACTCTCACGGATTGTGTGTTGTCCAGGTGTAGCGTGCAGTCTCTCGTGGATTGTATGTTGTCCAGATGTAGCGTGCAGTCTGTAATCTCACGGATTGTGTATTGTCCAGGTGTAGCGTGCAGTCTGTACTCTCATGGATTGTGTATTGTCCAGGTGTAGCGTGCAGTCTGTACTCTCACGGATTGTGTATTGTCCAGGTGTAGCATGCAATCTGTACTCTCACGGATTGTGTGCTGTCCAGGTGTAGCGTGCAGTCTGTACTCTCACGGATTGTGTATTGTCCAGGTGTAGCGTGCAGTCTCTCACGGATTGTGTGTTGTCCTGCTGTAGCGAGCAGTCTGTACTCTCACGGATTGTGTGTTGTCCAGGTGTAGCGTGCAGTCAGTGCTCTCACGTATTGTGTGTTGTCAAGGGGTAGCGTGCAGTCAGTGCTCTCACGGATTGTCTGTTGTCCAGGTGTAGCATGCAGTCAGTGTTATCACGGATTGTGTGTTGTCTATGTGTAGCGTGCAGTCAGTGCTCGCACAGATTGTGTGTTGTCTAGGTGTAGCGTGCAGTCAGTGCTCGCACGGATTGTGTGTTGTCCAGGTGTAGCGTGCAGTCTGTACTCTCACGGATTGTGTGTTGCCCAGGTGTAGCGTGCAGTCTGTACTCTCATGGATTGTGTGTTGTCTAGGTGTAGCGTACAGTCTGTACTCTCACGGATTGTGTGTTGCCCAGGTGTAGCGTGCAATCTCTTACGGATTGTGTGTTGTCCAGGTGTAGTGTGCAGTCTGTAGTCTCACGGATTGTGTGTTGTCCAGGTGTAGCGTGCAGTCAGTGCTCTCACGGATTGTGTGTTGTCAAGGTATAGTGTGCAGTCTCTTACGGATTGTGTGTTGTCCAGGTGTAGCGTGCAGTCTGTACACTCACGGATTGTGTGTTGTCCAGATGTAGCGTGCAGTCTGTCCTCTCACGGAGTGTTGTTGTCCAGGTGTAGCGTGCAATCTGTACTCTCACGGATTGTGTGTTGTCCAGGTGTAGCGTGCAGTCTGTACTCTCACGAAGTGTGTGTTGTCCAGGTGTAGCGTGCAGTCTGTACTCTCACGGATTGTGTGTTGCCCAGGTGCAGCGTGCAGTCTGTACTCTCACGGATTATGTGTTGCCCAGGTGTAGCGTGCAGTCTGTACTCTCATGGATTGTGTGTTGTGAATGTGTAGCGTACAGTCTGTACTCTCACGGAGTGTGTTGCCCAGGTGTAGCGTGCACTCTCTTACGGATTGTGTGTTGTCCAGGTGTAGCGTGCAGTCTGTACTCTCACGGATTGTGTATTGTCCAAGTGTAGCGTGCAGTCTCTCACGGATTGTGTGTTGTCCAGATGTAGCGTGCAGTCTGTACTCTCACGGATTGTGTGTTGTCCAGGTGTAGCATGCAGTCAGTGCTCTCACGGATTGTGTGTTGTCAAGGTGTAGCGTGCAGTCAGTGCTCTCACGGATTGTCTGTTGTCCAGGTGTAGCGTGCAGTCTGTACTCTCACGGATTGTGTATTATCCAGGTGTAGCGTGCAATCTGTACTCTCACGGATTATGTATTGTCCAGGTATAGCGTGCAGTCTGTACACTCACGGATTATGTATTGTCCATGTGTAGCGTGCAGTCTGTGCTCTCACGGATTGTGTGTTGTCCAGGTGTAGCGTGCAGTCTGTACTCTCACGGATTGTGTGTTGTCCAGATGTAGCGTGCAGTCTGTACTCTTACGGAGTGTGTGTTGTCCAGGTGTAGCGTGCAGTCTGTACTCTCACGAAGTGTGTGATGTCCAGGTGTAGCGTGTAGTCTGTACTCTCACGGATTGTGTGTTGTCCAGAGTAGCGTGCAGTCGTTACTCTCATGGAGTGTGTTTTGTCCAGGTGTAGCGTGCAGTCTGTACTCTAACGGATTGTGTGTTGTCCAGGTGTAGCGTGCAGTCTGTACTCTCACGGCTTGTGTGTTGTCCAGTTGTAGCGTGCAGTCAGTGCTCGCACATATTGTGTGTTGTCCAGGTGTAGCGTGCAGTCTGTACTCTCACGGATTGTGTGTTGCCCAAGTGTAGAGTGCAGTCTCTTACGGATTGTGTGTTGTCCAGGTGTAGCGTGCAGTCTGTACTCGCACATATTGTGTGTTGTCCAGGTGTAGCGTGCAGTCAGTGCTCGCACATATTGTGTGTTGTCCAGGTGTAGCGTGCAGTCAGTGCTCGCACAGATTGTGTGTTGTCCAGGTGTAGCGTGCAGTCTGTGCTCACACGGATTGTGTGTTGTCCAGGTGTAGCGTGCAGTCTGTACTCGCACAGAGTGTGTGTTGTCCATTTGTAGCGTGCAGTCAGTGCTCGCACAGATTGTGTGTTGTCCAGGTGTAGCGTGCAGTCAGTGCTCGCAAAGATTGTGTGTTGTCCAGGTGTAGCGTGTAGTCAGTGCTCGCACAGATTGTGTGTTGTCCAGGTGTAGCGTGCAGTCACTGCTCGCACAGATTGTGTGTTGTCCAGGTGTAGCGTGCAGTCAGTGCTCGCACAGATTGTGTGTTGTCCAGGTGTAGCGTGCAGTCAGTACTCGCACATATTGTGTGTTGTCCAGGTGTAGCGTGCAGTCAGTACTCGCACATATTGTGTGTTGTCCAGGTGTAGCGTGCAGTCAGTGTTCGCACAGATTGTGTGTTGTCCAATTGTAGCGTGCAGTCAGTGCTCGCACATATTGTGTGTTGTCCAGGTGTAGCGTGCAGTCAGTGCTCGCACAGATTGTGTGTGGTTCAGGTGTAGCGTGCAGTCTGTGCTCACACGGATTTTGTGTTGTCCAGGTGTAGCGTGCAGTCAGTGCTCGCACAGATTGTGTGTGGTTCAGGTGTAGCGTGCAGTCAGTGCTCTCACGGATTGTCTGTTGTCCATGTGTAGCGTGCAGTCTGTACTCTCACGTATTGTATATTATCCAGGTGTAGCGTGCACTCTGTACTCTCACGGATTATGTATTGTCCATGTATAGCGTGCAGTCTGTACTCTCACGGATTATGTATTGTCCATGTGTAGCGTGCAGTCTGTGCTCTCACGGATTGTGTGTTACCAGGTGTAGCGTGCAGTCTGTACTCTCAACGATTGTGTGTTGTCCAGATGTAGCGTGCAGTCTGTACTCTCACGGAGTGTGTGTTGCTCAGGTGTAGCGTGCAGTCTCTTACGGATTGTGTATTGTCCAGGTGTAGCGTGCAGTCTGTACTCTCACGGATTATGTATTGTCCAGGTATAGCGTGCAGTCTGTACTCTCACGGATTATGTATTGTCCAGGTGTAGCGTGCAGTCTGTGCTCTCACGGATTGGGTGTTGTCCAGGTATAGCGTGAAGTCTCTTACGGATTGTGTGTTGTCCCGGTGTAGCGTGCAGTCTGTACTCTCACGGATTGTGTGTTGTCCAGATGTAGCGTGCAGTCTGTACGCTCACGGATTGTGTGTTGTCCAGGTGTAGCGCGCAGTATGTACGCTCACGGATTTAATAACTTAAAAACAAACCACATACACTGTCACGTGCGGGCCTATTTTGCAATCTGTTCACTCCTAATCTGATTAGGGCGGATATGCACTCTTTAAGACATCTTTACAAGAGTGCCCAGTGTACACACCTGTCACACACCGATGTCAGTATATTAGATTGTTTTATGATATAGTTTATTAGTTAGACTGTTATGAGATATTGAATATGTATGTTGCTAATACAGCAAGTGGTGGGACTGGAATGGTGATCATGGGTGACGCATGGCTCGCGGTGGTACCTGTGGTACGTTGAATCCGATACCATGTTCGAGTGTTGCTCTTAAGACTGGTGTCAGGTGTAGCGTGCAGTCTGTACTCTCACGGATTTTGTGTTGTCCAGGTGTAGCGTGCAGTCTGTACGCTCACGGATTGTGTGTAGTCCAGGTGTAGCGCGCAGTCTGTACGCTCACGGATTGTGTGTTGTCCAGGTGTAGCGCGCAGTCTGTACGCTCACGGATTGTGTGTTGTCCAGGTGTAGCGCGCAGTATGTACGCTCACGGATTGTGTGTACTCCATGTGTAGCGTGCAGTCTGTACTCTCACGGATTGTGTGTTGTCCAGGTGTAGCGTGCAGTCTGTACTCTCATGGATTGTGTGTTGTCCAGGTGTAGCGTGCAGTCTGTACTCTCATGGATTGTGTGTTGTCCAGGTGTAGCATGTTAAATGTGCTCTCACGGATTGTGTGTTGTCCAGATGTAGCGTGCAGTCTGTACGCTCACGGATTGTGTGTAGTCCAGGTGTAGCGTGCAGTCTGTGCTCTCACGGATGTTGTGTTGTCCAGGTGTAGCGTGCAGTCTGTACTCTCATGGATTGTGTGTAGTCCAGGTGTAGCGTGCAGTCTGTGCTCTCACGGATTGTGTGTTGTCCAGGTGTAGCGTGCAGTCTATACGCTCACGGATTGTGTGTAGTCCAGGTGTAGCGTGCAGTCTGTGCTCTCACGGATTGTGTGTTGTCCAGGTGTAGCGTGCAGTCTGTACGCTCACGGATTGTGTGTAGTCCAGGTGTAGCGTGCAGTCTGTGCTCTCACGGATTGTGTGTTGTCCAGGTGTAGCGTGCAGTCTGTACTCTCACGGATTGTGTGTTGTCCAGGTGTAGCGTGCAGTCAGTGCTCTCACGGATTGTGTGTTGTCCAGGTGTAGCGTGCAGTCTGTACGCTCACGGATTGTGTGTTGTCCATATGTAGCGTGCAGTCAGTGCTCTCACGGATTGTGTGTTGTCCAGGTGTAGCGTGCAGTCTGTACTCTCACGGATTGTGTGTTGTCCATATGTAGCGTGCAGTCAGTGCTCTCACGGGTTGTGTGTTGTCCAGGTGTAGCGTGCAGTCTGTACTCTCACGGATTGTGTGTTGTCCAGGTGTAGCGTGCAGTCAGTGCTCTCACGGATTGTGTGTTGTCCAGGTGTAGCGTGCAGTCTGTACTCTCATGGATTGTGTGTTGTCCAGGTGTAGCGTGAAGTCTGTACTCTCACGGATTGTGTATTGTCCAGGTGTAGCGTGCAGTCTGTACTCTCACGGATTGTGTATTGTCCAGGTGTAACGTGCAGTCTGTACTCTCACGGATTGTGTGTTGTCCAGGTGTAGCGTGCAGTCTCTCGTGGATTGTTTGTTGTCCAGATGTAGCGTGCAGTCTGTAATCTCACGGATTGTGTATTGTCCAGGTGTAGCGTGCAGTCTGTACTCTCATGGATTGTGTATTGTCCAGGTGTAGCGTGCAGTCTTTACTCTCACGGATTGTGTATTGTCCAGGTGTAGCATGCAATCTGTACTCTCACGGATTGTGTGTTGTCCAGGTGTAGCGTGCAGTCTGTACTCTCACGGATTGTGTATTGTCCAGGTGTAGCGTGCAGTCTCTCACGGATTGTGTGTTGTCCTGCTGTAGCGAGCAGTCTGTACTCTCACGGATTGTGTGTTGTCCAGGTGTAGCGTGCAGTCAGTGCTCTCACGTATTGTGTGTTGTCAAGGGGTAGCGTGCAGTCAGTGCTCTCACGGATTGTCTGTTGTCCAGGTGTAGCATGCAGTCAGTGCTATCACGGATTGTGTGTTGTCTATGTGTAGCGTGCAGTCAGTGCTCGCACAGATTGTGTGTTGTCCAGGTGTAGCGTGCAGTCAGTGCTCGCACGGATTGTGTGTTGTCCAGGTGTAGCGTGCAGTCTGTACTCTCACGGATTGTGTGTTGCCCAGGTGTAGCGTGCAGTCTGTACTCTCATGGATTGTGTGTTGTCTAGGTGTAGCGTACAGTCTGTACTCTCACGGATTGTGTGTTGCCCAGGTGTAGCGTGCAATCTCTTACGGATTGTGTGTTGTCCAGGTGTAGCGTGCAGTCTGTAGTCTCACGGATTGTGTGTTGTCCAGGTGTAGCGTGCAGTCAGTGCTCTCACGGATTGTGTGTTGTCAAGGTATAGTGTGCAGTCTCTTACGGATTGTGTGTTGTCCAGGTGTAGCGTGCAGTCTGTACACTCACGGATTGTGTGTTGTCCAGATGTAGCGTGCAGTCTGTCCTCTCACGGAGTGTTGTTGTCCAGGTGTAGCGTGCAATCTGTACTCTCACGGATTGTGTGTTGTCCAGGTGTAGCGTGCAGTCTGTACTCTCACGAAGTGTGTGTTGTCCAGGTGTAGCGTGCAGTCTGTACTCTCACGGATTGTGTGTTGCCCAGGTGCAGCGTGCAGTCTGTACTCTCACGGATTATGTGTTGCCCAGGTGTAGCGTGCAGTCTGTACTCTCATGGATTGTGTGTTGTGAATGTGTAGCGTACAGTCTGTACTCTCACGGAGTGTGTTGCCCAGGTGTAGCGTGCACTCTCTTACGGATTGTGTGTTGTCCAGGTGTAGCGTGCAGTCTGTACTCTCACGGATTGTGTATTGTCCAAGTGTAGCGTGCAGTCTCTCACGGATTGTGTGTTGTCCAGATGTAGCGTGCAGTCTGTACTCTCACGGATTGTGTGTTGTCCAGGTGTAGCATGCAGTCAGTGCTCTCACGGATTGTGTGTTGTCAAGGTGTAGCGTGCAGTCAGTGCTCTCACGGATTGTCTGTTGTCCAGGTGTAGCGTGCAGTCTATACTCTCACGGATTGTGTATTATCCAGGTGTAGCGTGCACTCTGTACTCTCACGGATTATGTATTGTCCAGGTATAGCGTACAGTCTGTACTCTCACGGATTATGTATTGTCCATGTGTAGCGTGCAGTCTGTGCTCTCACGGATTGTGTGTTGTCCAGGTGTAGCGTGCAGTCTGTACTCTCACGGATTGTGTGTTGTCCAGATGTAGCGTGCAGTCTGTACTCTTACGGAGTGTGTGTTGTCCAGGTGTAGCGTGCAGTCTGTACTCTCACGAAGTGTGTGATGTCCAGGTGTAGCGTGTAGTCTGTACTCTCACGGATTGTGTGTTGTCCAGAGTAGCGTGCAGTCGTTACTCTCATGGAGTGTGTTTTGTCCAGGTGTAGAGTGCAGTCTGTACTCTTACGGATTGTGTGTTGTCCAGGTGTAGCGTGCAGTCTGTACACTCACGGATTGTGTGTTGTCCAGATGTAGCGTGCAGTCTGTCCTCTCACGGAGTGTTGTTGTCCAGGTGTAGCGTGCAATCTGTACTCTCACGGATTGTGTGTTGTCCAGGTGTAGCGTGCAGTCTGTACTCTCACGAAGTGTGTGTTGTCCAGGTGTAGCGTGCAGTCTGTACTCTCACGGATTGTGTGTTGCCCAGGTGCAGCGTGCAGTCTGCACTCTCACGGATTATGTGTTGCCCAGGTGTAGCGTGCAGTCTGTACTCTCATGGATTGTGTGTTGTGAATGTGTAGCGTACAGTCTGTACTCTCACGGAGTGTGTTGCCCAGGTGTAGCGTGCACTCTCTTACGGATTGTGTGTTGTCCAGGTGTAGCGTGCAGTCTGTACTCTCACGTATTGTGTATTGTCCAAGTGTAGCGTGCAGTCTCTCACGGATTGTGTGTTGTCCAGATGTAGCGTGCAGTCTGTACTCTCACGGATTGTGTGTTGTCCATGTGTAGCATGCAGTCAGTGCTCTCACGGATTGTGTGTTGTCAAGGTGTAGCGTGCAGTCAGTGCTCTCACGGATTGTCTGTTGTCCAGGTGTAGCGTGCAGTCTATACTCTCACGGATTGTGTATTATCCAGGTGTAGCGTGCACTCTGTACTCTCACGGATTATGTATTGTCCAGGTATAGCGTGCAGTCTGTACTCTCACGGATTATGTATTGTCCATGTGTAGCGTGCAGTCTGTGCTCTCACGGATTGTGTGTTGTCCAGGTGTAGCGTGCAGTCTGTACTCTCACGGATTGTGTGTTGTCCAGATGTAGCGTGCAGTCTGTACTCTTACGGAGTGTGTGTTGTCCAGGTGTAGCGTGCAGTCTGTACTCTCACGAAGTGTGTGATGTCCAGGTGTAGCGTGTAGTCTGTACTCTCACGGATTGTGTGTTGTCCAGAGTAGCGTGCAGTCGTTACTCTCATGGAGTGTGTTTTGTCCAAGTGTAGCGTGCAGTCTGTACTCTTACGGATTGTGTGTTGTCCAGGTGTAGCGTGCAGTCTGTACTCTCACGGCTTGTGTGTTGTCCAGTTGTAGCGTGCAGTCAGTGCTCGCACATATTGTGTGTTGTCCAGGTGTAGCGTGCAGTCTGTACTCTCACGGATTGTGTGTTGCCCAAGTGTAGAGTGCAGTCTCTTACGGATTGTGTGTTGTCCAGGTGTAGCGTGCAGTCTGTACTCGCACATATTGTGTGTTGTCCAGGTGTAGCGTGCAGTCAGTGCTCGCACAGATTGTGTGTGGTTCAGGTGTAGCGTGCAGTCTGTGCTCACACGGATTGTGTGTTGTCCAGGTGTAGCGTGCAGTCAGTGCTCGCACAGATTGTGTGTGGTTCAGGTGTAGCGTGCAGTCTGTGCTCACACGGATTGTGTGTTGTCAAGGTGTAGCGTGCAGTCAGTGCTCTCACGGATTGTCTGTTGTCCATGTGTAGCGTGCAGTCTGTACTCTCACGTATTGTATATTATCCAGGTGTAGCGTGCACTCTGTACTCTCACGGATTATGTATTGTCCATGGATAGCGTGCAGTCTGTACTCTCACGGATTATGTATTGTCCATGTGTAGCGTGCAGTCTCTGCTCTCACGGATTGTGTGTTACCAGGTGTAGCGTGCAGTCTGTACTCTCACCGATTGTGTGTTGTCCAGATGTAGCGTGCAGTCTGTACTCTCACGGAGTGTGTGTTGCTCAGGTGTAGCGTGCAGTCTCTTACGGATTGTGTATTGTCCAGGTGTAGCGTGCAGTCTGTACTCTCACGGATTATGTATTGTCCAGGTATAGCGTGCAGTCTGTACTCTCACGGATTATGTATTGTCCAGGTGTAGCGTGCAGTCTGTGCTCTCACGGATTGGGTGTTGTCCAGGTATAGCGTGAAGTCTCTTACGGATTGTGTGTTGTCCCGGTGTAGCGTGCAGTCAGTGCTCTCACGGATTGTCTGTTGTCCATGTGTAGCGTGCAGTCTGTACTCTCACGTATTGTATATTATCCAGGTGTAGCGTGCACTCTGTACTCTCACGGATTATGTATTGTCCATGGATAGCGTGCAGTCTGTACTCTCACGGATTATGTATTGTCCATGTGTAGCGTGCAGTCTCTGCTCTCACGGATTGTGTGTTACCAGGTGTAGCGTGCAGTCAGTACTCTCACCGATTGTGTGTTGTCCAGATGTAGCTTGCAGTCTGTACTCTCACGGAGTGTGTGTTGCTCAGGTGTAGCGTGCAGTCTCTTACGGATTGTGTATTGTCCAGGTGTAGCGTGCAGTCTGTACTCTCACGGATTATGTATTGTCCAGGTATAGCGTGCAGTCTGTACTCTCACGGATTATGTATTGTCCAGGTGTAGCGTGCAGTCTGTGCTCTCACGGATTGGGTGTTGTCCAGGTATAGCGTGAAGTCTCTTACGGATTGTGTGTTGTCCCGGTGTAGCGTGCAGTCTGTACTCTCACGGATTGTGTGTTGTCCAGATGTAGCGTGCAGTCTGTACTCTCACGGATTGTGTGTTGTCCAGGTGTAGCGTGCAGTCTGTACTCTCACGAAGTGTGTGTTGTCCAGGTGTAGCGTGCAGTCTGTACTCTCACGGATTGTGTGTTGTCCAGAGTAGCGTGCAGTCTTTACTCTCACGGAGTGTGTTTTGTCCAGGTGTAGCGTGCAGTATGTACTCTTACGGATTGTGTGTTGTCCATGTGTAGCGTGCAATCTGTACTCTCACGGATTGTGTGTTGTCCATTTGTAGCGTGCAGTCAGTGCTCGCACAGATTGTGTGTTGTCCAGGTGTAGCGTGCAGTCTGTACTCTCACGGATTGTGTGTTGCCCAAGTGTAGAGTGCAGTCTCTTACGGATTGTGTGTTGTCCAGGTGTAGTGTGCAGTCTGTACTCGCACAGATTGTGTGTTGTCCAGGTGTAGCGTGCAGTCAGTGCTCGCACATATTGTGTGTTGTCCAGGTGTAGCGTGCAGTCAGTGCTCGCACAGATTGTGTGTTGTCCAGGTGTAGCGTGCAGTCTGTGCTCACACGGATTGTGTGTTGTCCAGGTGTAGCGTGCAGTCTGTACTCGCACAGATTGTGTGTTGTCCAGGTGTAGCGTGCAGTCAGTGCTCGCACAGATTGTGTGTTGTCCAGGTGTAGCGTGCAAGTCAGTGCTCGCACAGATTGTGTGTTGTCCAGGTGTAGCGTGTAGTCAGTGCTCGCACAGATTGTGTGTTGTCCAGGTGTAGCGTGCAGTCTGTACTCTCACGGATTGTGTGTTGCCCAAGTGTAGAGTGCAGTCTCTTACGGATTGTGTGTTGTCCAGGTGTAGTGTGCAGTCTGTACTCGCACAGATTGTGTGTTGTCCAGGTGTAGCGTGCAGTCAGTGCTCGCACATATTGTGTGTTGT
Source organism: Archivesica marissinica (assembly GCA_014843695.1). Classification (NCBI taxonomy): domain Eukaryota; kingdom Metazoa; phylum Mollusca; class Bivalvia; order Venerida; family Vesicomyidae; genus Archivesica; species Archivesica marissinica. Next base: position 25,471,899 of record CM026401.1, read on the forward strand.
CCAGGTGTAGCGTGCAGTCAGTGCTCGCACAGATTGTGTGTTGTCCAGGTGTAGCGTGCAGTCTGTGCTCACACGGATTGTGTGTTGTCCAGGTGTAGCGTGCAGTCTGTACTCGCACAGATTGTGTGTTGTCCAGGTGTAGCGTGCAGTCAGTGCTCGCACAGATTGTGTGTTGTCCAGGTGTAGCGTGCAAGTCAGTGCTCGCACAGATTGTGTGTTGTCCAGGTGTAGCGTGTAGTCAGTGCTCGCACAGATTGTGTGTTGTCCGAGTGTAGCGTGCAGTCAGTGCTCGCACAGATTGTGTGTTGTCCAGGTGTAGCGTGCAGTCAGTGCTCGCACAGATTGTGTGTTGTCCAGGTGTAGCGTGCAGTCAGTGCTCGCACAGATTTTGTGTTGTCCAGGTGTAGCGTGCAGTCAGTGCTCGCACATATTGTGTGTTGTCCAGGTGTAGCGTGCAGTCTGTACTCTCACGGATTGTGTGTTGTCCAGGTGTAGCATGCAGTCAGTGCTCTCACGGATTGTGTGTTGTCAATGTGTAGCGTGCAGTCAGTGCTCTCACGGATTGTCTGTTGTCCAGGTGTAGCGTGCAGTCTGTACTCTCACGGATTGTGTATTATCCAGTTGTAGCGTGCACTCTGTACTCTCACGGATTATGTATTGTCCAGGTATAGCGTGCAGTCTGTACTCTCACGGATTATGTATTGTCCATGTGTAGCGTGCAGTCTGTGCTCTCACGGATTGTGTGTTGTCCAGGTGTAGCGTGCAGTCTGTACTCTCACGGATTGTGTGTTGTCCAGATGTAGCGTGCAGTCTGTACTCTTACGGAGTGTGTGTTGTCCAGGTGTAGCGTGCAGTCTGTACTCTCACGAAGTGTGTGATGTCCAGGTGTAGCGTGTAGTCTGTACTCTCACGGATTGTGTGTTGTCCAGAGTAGCGTGCAGTCGTTACTCTCATGGAGTGTGTTTTGTCCAGGTGTAGCGTGCAGTCTGTACTCTTACGGATTGTGTGTTGTCCAGGTGTAGCGTACAGTCTGTACTCTCACGGCTTGTGTGTTGTCCAGTTGTAGCGTGCAGTCAGTGCTCGCACATATTGTGTGTTGTCCAGGTGTAGCGTGCAGTCTGTACTCTCACGGATTGTGTGTTGCCCAAGTGTAGAGTGCAGTCTCTTACGGATTGTGTGTTGTCCAGGTGTAGCGTGCAGTCTGTACTCGCACATATTGTGTGTTGTCCAGGTGTAGCGTGCAGTCAGTTCTCGCACAGATTGTGTGTGGTTCAGGTGTAGCGTGCAGTCTGTGCTCACACGGATTGTGTGTTGTCCAGGTGTAGCGTGCAGTCAGTGCTCGCACAGATTGTGTGTGGTTCAGGTGTAGCGTGCAGTCTGTGCTCACACGGATTGTGTGTTGTCAAGGTGTAGCGTGCAGTCAGTGCTCTCACGGATTGTCTGTTGTCCATGTGTAGCGTGCAGTCTGTACTCTCACGTATTGTATATTATCCAGGTGTAGCGTGCACTCTGTACTCTCACGGATTATGTATTGTCCATGTATAGCGTGCAGTCTGTACTCTCACGGATTATGTATTGTCCATGTGTAGCGTGCAGTCTGTGCTCTCACGGATTGTGTGTTACCAGGTGTAGCGTGCAGTCTGTACTCTCACCGATTGTGTGTTGTCCAGATGTAGCGTGCAGTCTGTACTCTCACGGAGTGTGTGTTGCTCAGGTGTAGCGTGCAGTCTCTTACGGATTGTGTATTGTCCAGGTGTAGCGTGCAGTCTGTACTCTCACGGATTATGTATTGTCCAGGTATAGCGTGCAGTCTGTACTCTCACGGATTATGTATTGTCCAGGTGTAGCGTGCAGTCTGTGCTCTCACGGATTGGGTGTTGTCCAGGTATAGCGTGAAGTCTCTTACGGATTGTGTGTTGTCCCGGTGTAGCGTGCAGTCTGTACTCTCACGGATTGTGTGTTGTCCAGATGTAGCGTGCAGTCTGTACTCTCACGGATTGTGTGTTGTCCAGGTGTAGCGTGCAGTCTGTACTCTCACGAAGTGTGTGTTGTCCAGAGTAGCGTGCAGTCTTTACTCTCACGGAGTGTGTTTTGTCCAGGTGTAGCGTGCAGTCTGTACTCTTACGGATTGTGTGTTGTCCATGTGTAGCGTGCAGTCTGTACTCTCACGGATTGTGTGTTGTCCATTTGTAGCGTGCAGTCAGTGCTCGCACAGATTGTGTGTTGTCCAGGTGTAGCGTGCAGTCTGTACTCTCACGGATTGTGTGTTGCCCAAGTGTAGAGTGCAGTCTCTTACGGATTGTGTGTTGTCCAGGTGTAGCGTGCAGTCTGTACTCGCACATATTGTGTGTTGTCCAGGTGTAGCGTGCAGTCAGTGCTCGCACATATTGTGTGTTGTCCAGGTGTAGCGTGCAGTCAGTGCTCGCACAGATTGTGTGTTGTCCAGGTGTAGCGTGCAGTCTGTGCTCACACGGATTGTGTGTTGTCCAGGTGTAGCGTGCAGTCTGTACTCGCACAGAGTGTGTGTTGTCCATTTGTAGCGTGCAGTCAGTGCTCGCACAGATTGTGTGTTGTCCAGGTGTAGCGTGCAGTCAGTGCTCGCAAAGATTGTGTGTTGTCCAGGTGTAGCGTGTAGTCAGTGCTCGCACAGATTGTGTGTTGTCCAGGTGTAGCGTGCAGTCACTGCTCGCACAGATTGTGTGTTGTCCAGGTGTAGCGTGCAGTCAGTGCTCGCACAGATTGTGTGTTGTCCAGGTGTAGCGTGCAGTCAGTGCTCGCACGGATTGTGTGTTGTCCAGGTGTAGCATGCAGTCAGTGCTCGCACATATTGTGTGTTGTCCAGGTGTAGCGTGCAGTCTGTGCTCACACGGATTGTGTGTTGTCCAGGTGTAGCGTGCTGTCTGTGCTCACACGGATTGTGTGTTGTCCAGGTGTAGCATGCAGTATGTACTCTCACGGATTGTGTGTTGCCCAAGTGTAGAGTGCAGTCTCTTACGGATTGTTTGTTGTCCATGTGTAGCGTGCAGTATGTGCTCTCACGGATTATGTGTTGTCCAGGTGTAGCTTGAAGTCTGTGCTCTGACGTATTGTGTGTTGTCATCTCCCCTATGATTGGTCTTCCTCAACATGACTCAGATAGTCTCTTGTAAATATTTAATAGAATGGCTGTGTACTTTTATATCTTATTTGTAGATTGTGCATATATGAGACTGAAATAAATATATATATATAATTTAGAAGGTCAATAATTAAAAACCAAAATGAAATACACTATATATAGTAGTCAGTAATCGTGATTGATATTTGAACAGCGTTGGTTAAAAGGAAGCCGGTAGACGCATATTAAGTAACATGCGTCTATTTTAGCAGATTGATGTGCACCGCACCCATTGGGATTAATTCACAAGATAGATTTTCGCTCATCATGTCAAGGCAACATCATTATGTGTTCTGTAAATAAAATAGGATGCAGTGTGCTACGTACACGGCTTGAAACTATGCGGTATTAACAACTAACGGATTCAGGGGAGAGCTAGTGCTATAAAGATCAAATTGATAACCTGTTCATTCCTATTAGATATACATTTTGTATATACAATAAGGGAGTCAATTTATCTATAGAGACTTCAATTTCATAACTAATAAGTAACCGTTTTCAACCTTACTAAATTTCGAATTGTTCGTTACAATTAAGCACATCAAATACTTCATATCTTTACACAGAACATTACTGTCATGCACACTAGATAGTTAGTATGCAACATCTATATTATTCGTCTGTGCAATATAATGACAAGAGATTAGTGTCAAGCAGTATAGACATTAATTGTTTGTTCTGTTGCATATTAAATTTTGGATAATACTAAACATGTCATGGACATTCTGGGTCCATGAAGATTCAAAATCCACCCATTAGCTGCCCAACCTGGATAGGTGGGCGTTTCAAAATTCACCCATTGGCTACCCAATCGGGTTAGGTGTGCGTTCGAATCCAGCACTAGCTAATATATACCCCAACATTCTGGCTGCATTACGCTAATCCAGAATTTGAACCAGGTTAAATAAATAAGAATTAAACTTTTAGTAAAATTTAAATTGTGAATTGGATCTTTTAATTATAGGTAAGAGTCTCTAATATTCTCTTTAATAAGCATTAACGTCGCACTATACTGTATGATTTTATGATAGCTGACTTAAATATTAATTGTATTGCAATCGGGTTGTCTCAGCATATAGATGCATGAAACCGCACACAACCGTCTAAGTAAGTAAGTAAGTAAATATGTTATTATAGTGATATGTGCATCCGACATTATATATACTACATAATTATAATAAATATACAAACAAGCACCCGGCCCAGTGGACCTATATGTCACCTAATATAAAATCGTGGTTATGTACAAAATTTATATATACATGAAATTCAAAATTAAGTACCAAGCTACTAAATCAATGATTTATGTTTACATAATGTTAGAATATTCACAATACACATAATGAATATACTGACCAAGAAACTACGGTTGTAGTTGACATTAGATAAGCTCCGTCATTGCAAAATAGTTGTTTCTTACGTCTAGTATAATTCATATGGGCTCACTTACGAGTGTGTGTTTAATAGTACGTGTGACGGTTTCTAAGGCATTTATGAGATGTTGGCAAAATGGAAGAAAACAGCTTTCTTTAATGATTTCCACAATCCATGCTATAAACCATTCAACATGAGTTATCGCGTTTAGAATAGCATTGACTTTCCGTCAGCCACTTTATCAAGGTACTATTAAGCTACAGTTTCAATAGTTCTAATAAACAATTGTCTAAATACGACATGCATCGTATATCCGCAATTAGCGTAACACAGTGAAACAAAAACGGACACTCATGACAATGGTGACTTGAAGACAATGTGATCGTATCATTGTTAATCCATTGTATTTATCTGTATTCTAAGCAGGCACAATATACGTACGTTTACCATGATTAGCCGTATTATTACACATATAAGCGCTGTACAGTATCGTTTTACAAATTAATGAATCGAATTATATGATTACATATTTGTACACGTGTTATCTTGAATATACTATACGAGAACATCTATTGAACTAATTCATTGCATATTATTGTACATATTCATATTATTTTACGTAGTCGTTATATAGGCCTACATAATGCATTGTCTACAAAGGCTATTTGTTGATAACTGTTCCGTCACATTTAATGCATTAATGTGATTAACATTATATGCACTATGCGAATGTTTGATCTTTTTACGAATGATTAACATTGGAATAATTCAATATCATGTTAAAGAAAGTGTACAACTCGATAATTCCCACATGCAATAATAATATGATATGGAATTAATGCGGACTGTGCTCGTATCATTGTTAATCCATTTTATTTATCTGCATTCTAAGCAGGCGAAATTGCTGGATATATAGGTGTTATCTTGAAGATGAAGTGCATGCTATACTAGATTGTTGCTTATATGATGACCTACTAACAAATGTGTTTGAACAAGCATATAATGTAGACATTTGATATTATGACTCATGAGGCTAAGATAATACTACTATACACACATCCATTCTTTGATTCATATGTGTACCAAACCCTGTTTTAATATTTTACAAAGACAGTGTATATAATTTCTATTTTTTATCTACCACGTAGAAGCAGCCGCTAATTAATTCATCGATCGAATCAGTTTGATATTTTGATTCTCTAAATCATATCTTAGCTGCGCGTTACTGACTGTATTCATCTCCAGCTTGTTATTACATGTGTATTACATATTACAAACACGTGCTTTTTATCTTTGTAAATAATGATACTGATTTATCTTAATTCATTCTGAGAAGTAGTTGGTAATTAGTTCACCCTGAGATCGATCTGATCAAGGTTGATAACTGATCTTTTAAAAGATTATTTTGTTGCGAGCTAGTTAGTATTGAATTTCACAATTTAATCTGAACATTGTTTTAATAGCGTTTTAATCTAACAATTAGCTACTACTCCTCAGTTTTACCTTGTACATATTAAGGTTTGTTTTCGGTATGTTTTCTTAATGTAATAATATCAAATGTGATCATGTCTGAATGACTGTGATATTCTGAATCATGTCTGAATGACTGTGATATTCTGAATCATGTCTGAATGACTGTGATATTCTGAATCATGTCTGAATGACTGTGATATTCTGAATCATGTCTGAATGACTGTGATATTCTGAATCATGTCTCTTGTAATTCCATATTTATGAATCACTATGCACTGTTATATAATGCTCATGGTTTGTTTTATTACTTGTATAGGTACATAGATGAGACAGTAATAACGTTAGCAAAACAATAAAGTTACTTTTGCAAACAGAGAACATGATGTCTGATCAGGAGCTACTTGGCTGAATAGCAATCAAGATAGATCCTGACCAGATGCGGCGATACACTGAGGCTGGTCTGGATCTATGATGTTTGCACATTCCTCCCAATTTATTAAGCATTTTAAAGATTAATGGAATTGATTATAATATAATCATCGGAAATTCAGAATACAGTTTGTGTACTACGCTATGAAACTATGAAGCAGTTAATATCAAATACTAGGGAACATATCCTATTAATTCCGTGAAACCGCTTCTAAAAACTGATGTTTTAACATTTCTTAATTGGGCATACATGTTTTATTTTCATTAAATATTTCAAGCCTAAGCAAGTGTTGCTCTGCTTTGCTATGTAACTACAACCATGTGTCAGTAGACTGTGGTAGTTTGATTAACTGTGATACATGTACTTATAATTATTAGTATCTTGTAATTCTTTTAAAATGAATGGCTATGTACGGTATTTCCTTATATATATTTTATGTATTCTACATAAATAAAACTATAATAAAGATTAATACTATAAGCTTCACCCGAAGTGACCGGCTAAAAGATATAACAGTATGATCTAGGCAAGTGACAGTAAACTAATGAATATTGATGACAAAAAGAAAAATTGGCTTTTTTTCATTCGTAGTAATTACAGTAGCCTGGAACAAAACAAATCGAACGCCGGATATTATACGGACTTAAAAGCAAAAAAAAAGATGACAAGAACGCACCAAATGACAATCACTTCTGCTGCGATTGCCTGTGATTACATCTCCACTGATTAATCTCAGGGGAACCGTATTTACTTTAGAAGCAGGATCTAATAATCTAGGCTGGAATTGTTGACAAAAGTCTTTGATTAATCATCGCAGACGTAAATGTGTTTAGATTTAATTCATATCAGTTCTATAGAAATCAAATTGCTTTCAGCATAAAGACGGATATTGAATCTTATCTCGGAGACGTGTGTGTATTCCTATTGGACTTGAAGAGTTAGCATAGCTGCAGTGTACTGCGCTGTTTTGAAACAAGGCTTTGATATAAGGTTGCACACGCATTGTTAAATGTATTATGTTCCTTGATCTGGCGGCGCAAGTGGCCGAGTGGTTACGGTCATTGACTTCTAATCACTTATCTATCACCGCTGTATGTTCGAATCCCTCTGAGGGTGGTGAATTCTTTCATCTGAGGATACTATACCGCTGGATTGCGCTCGCTTCTCACCAATGCAACCCGGGTTCGATCCTCGGACCGGGAAGTGTGTGAGATGGTACGGTGTTCGTCATATCGGAAAAATGGGTTTTCTCCGGGTACTCCGGTTTCCTCCCACACTAATGACCACATTTACGCTTTCGTCCGCGCCAACTAGAGTGATTAATATAAGTTGTTGAAACTTCGCAATCGTTGTAAAATAAATAAGTTTTAAAATACAGAAGCATTTTCAATGCCCTCTTTCTTGTGTCGTTCCTCAGAATTGGGGAATTAGTTTAATCATTATTTATTTCAGTATTTGTACATGTAATCAAGAAATGAACAGTTTACATATAATTTAACAGCAGTAGACTGAAAGGGATTAGAACGAAAGAAAACTTATATAGTTCTTCTCCCTATCAATTGATTGATATACAATAGGCAGGAAAATAATATATAATATAACAATGAAAATACGTGAAATCTATTCTAGGTATTTGCTAAAGAATTTCAGAACTTAATGTATTAGTGATGTAAAAAGAAAATGGTTAATATTTAAAGGAATATATGAAGAAAGTTCAAGAACATGAACTCTCACATCGGAGCACTTGAAGAAAAAGAGATTAGTATAGGGAAAAGTGGTTGAATATGGTCGGTTGTTGTGTCAATAACGACAGCATTCAGATTGGAATCCGCCATCTGAACCTTTTAGAAGTCATCCATCTCAGAACCTTTCACTGCCAATAATGTATTCGTGTACAGCAAGGAAAATTACGGTGTTGGTTGCAATATCCTTATTAATGTCACCGAGAAGTAGTGTGTTTAAGTTGACATTACAAATTGTGGACAGCTTATTGAATAGTGTTATACGTAGTTGATCATAGAAATGGCATTGAAAGAAGAAGTGGAAGTTATCTTCTATGCCACCACATCTGCATAATGGTGATTCTACAATGTTTTTTAGAAATAGGTGATGGTTTAGGGAACTACATTTCGTTCTAAGCCGTGTATGTAGAACCTGGGATCTTCTTTTCCCGCAGTAAAATAGTTTTCCAATTTTACTTTTGTTAGTGTTAAGAAACGCCTTGAAAGAATCCAGTGACTGAATAGTTCTAGCCTCGTTAGGTAAGCTGTTCCATTCACGAAGTACCGATGGAAGGAATTTGAATATAGGGTAGTTCTAGCTGGAATAGTTAACAGATTATCAGAATTTCTAAGGTTATACCGAGTGGATTGGCCAACATCTTGTGGAACAAGAGATGAAATATAAGACGGGACAAGATTATTTTTCATTTTATAAAGTAGGACAAGTTTGTGTTTTCGTCTTATGTCAGAAAGTGTTTCCCAACCTACTTCTTTTTGAAGGGCATGAATAGAAATAAGTTGTGTAGCACCTGTTACAATTCTTGCAGCTTCATGCTGTATTTTATCTAGTTCCTCTTTTTCATACATTGCACAATTATCCCAAATTACGTCAGAGTATTCTAGTAATGGTCGAATGAAGGAAATGTAGATAACTTCCAATGCTCTACGATCGAGTGTGAATTTTAATGTTCTCATAACATTGATACGTGTCCAAGCCTTTTTGCTGATTTGATCAATATGAGTATGCCAAGATCCATCACTGGATAAGAAGACACCCAAGTGTTTATGGTCAGAGACAAGTGGAATGTGTTGACCTAACATCTGCAGAGGAGGATGTTGAGGTTTATTTCGTTTCTTTGACAATATAAGAGATTCAGATGTGGAGGGATTAAAGGTTACTAACCATTTATCGGCCCACTCGGAGATTTTGTCAATATCAGATTGGAGAATACGATGAGAAGTGATAGGATTATTGACTATTAAGTGTAGACTAGTATCATCAGCAAAAATTGGGGAATTACTTTAACAAAGACGGTTTGATCAAATGTCATCCAATTGGACAATGTTTCCCTTTGTAAGTATACCCTATAAAGCAACACTCAGGATGACACGATACAAGCATTTCTATGGTTAACCGCCATATTGGTTTTGGGATAAAAAATAAGAACAGGTCACAGCGAGCTTTAACACAATTCCTTCAGAAAAGGCATTCTAGGCCAGGTCAACTGTTCTGCCGGAAACACAGTATCCGCTTTACAGTGTCATTTTCATGGCGATTCTAAGGGAAGTGTGTGGAAACTATTGGTTTAAATCCTGCAACTTATGCAAATATTCCGCATCCCAGATCCAACACGTGGGCATATATGAACAGCATAGACCAGGGGCGTACATGTACAGGATAGACCAGGGGCGTACATGTACAGGATAGACCAGGGGCGTACATGTACAGGATATACCAGGGGCGTACATGTACAGGATAGACCAGGGGCGTACATGTACAGGATAGACCAGGGGCGTACATGTACAGGATAGACCAGGGGGGTACATGTACAGGATAGACCAGGGGCGTACATGTACAGGATAGACCAGGGGCGTACATGTACAGGATAGACCAGGGGCGTACATGTACAGGATATACCAGGGGCGTACATGAACGCATGTACATGATAGACCAGGAGCGTACATGAACGCATGTACAGGATAGACCATGGGCGTACATGAACGCATGTACATGATAGACCAGGGGCGTACATGAACGCATGTACAGGATAGACCAGGGGCGTACATGAACGCATGTACAGGATAGACCAGGGGCGTACATGAACGCATGTACATGATAGACCAGGGGCATACATGAACGCATGTACACGATAGACCAGGGGCGTACATGAACTCATGTACAGGATAGACCAGGGGCGTACATGAACTCATGTACAGGATGGACCAGGGGTGCCATGTACATTGATGGCTTATGCAGCGGATCCTGCATCAGCTGCTTTCTTATGTCATGCAATTATTGTGTGGGTTTACCTGACCAGTTTAGACCCTTATCTAGGTATCTAAATATTGTTATTGGGGGTACCGGACTAGCTTCTAATGCAGTGGATATTTTGTTTGTCCTACCTGTATATACAAGCTACATTATGTATCTCTATGCGTGTCATTTGTCATCGTAATGTGTGTGTATCGGTCTAGTGGCATAGTTTATGCACAACATGCTATGTATCATCACTGTTTTCGATTATGATTAACATTGATCTTACTTACTATATTGGTTAATTCAGTGACCTACTAATGTATGGGTTGTCCTTGTATGTATTATATGTGTACGAAGGGTACGGTTTGTAATACATGTATGCTAAGAACAACCTTCATATATCTCCAATACAACTGTATATACCGTGTGTTATGTGTATATATAAATATATGGTATCCAGGTACACTTTGCTATTTCTCCCCTCTGTCACTACCAATTGCTCATACTCGTCTGGGCGGATCGAGAATCATTTTTAATTCGCCTCTCCAAGGCAATTCTTGTCGCCCAGATATTTCGAAAATTAGTGCCAAATACGTTTATGTACAGAAATATCAATAAAACACCTATACCAATCAATTGTTCTACCAATGGCATTCTTCGGAACTTTGATGTAACATTTCTGAAACTCAAGTACAATCCCTTGAAAGAGTGCTTATGCAATGATATATCCAACCTGTAAGCTCGTAACGGATTCCATAGCAATCCATCTGGTATTGCCTAGTCAAGCAAACTGTAAGCTCGTAACGGATTCCATAGCAATCCATCTGGCATTGCCTAGTCAAGCAAACTGTAAGCTCGTAACGGATTCCATAGCAATCCATCTGGTATTGCCTAGTCAAGCAAACTGTAAGCTCGTAACGGATTCCATAGCAATCCATCTGGTATTGCCTAGTCAAGCAAACTGTAAGCTCGTAACGGATTCCATAGCAATCCATCTGGTATTGCCTAGTCAAGCAAACTGTAAGCTCGTAACGGATTCCATAGCAATCCATCTGGTATTGCCTAGTCAAGCAAACTGCAAGCTCGTAACGGATTCCATAGCAATCCATCTGGTATTGCCTAGTCAAGCAAACTGTAAGCTCGTAACGGATTCCATAGCAATACATCTGGTATTTCCTAGTCAAGCAAACTGTAAGCTCGTAACGGATTCCATAGCAATCCATCTGGTATTGCCTAGTCAAGCAAACTGTAAACTCGTAACGGATTCCATAGCAATCCATCTGGTATTGCCTAGTCAAGCAAACTGTAAGCTCGTAACGGATTCCATAGCAATCCATCTGGTATTGCCTAGTCAAGCAAACTGTAAGCTCGTAACGGATTCGATAGCAATCCATCTGGTATTGCCTAGTCAAGCAAACTGTAAGCTCGCATATTTCGCATACACATATTACATACACATAGTACATACATATATCGCATACACATATTACATACACATATTACATACACATATTACATACATATATCGCATACACATATTACATACACATATTACATACACATATTACATACATATATCGCATACATATATCGCATACACCTAGTACATACATATATCGCATACACATATCGCATACACATATCGCATTGCTCAACAGTTGAAACCGGATCTGATCAATGAGATCAAATCGGAACTTTTAAGCGAAGTCAAGCGCTTAGTAAAAGCCGAGTTAGCTGCTATAGAAGAAAAACATGTGGCTGAAAATACCATCCTGCAAGCTGAACTAGCCAGTCTTCGAAACAGCAATGCCCAGCTCTCCAGCTCTCTCATAGCCACCCAATTAGAACTTGATGAACTAGACCAATATGGTCGTCGTATGTGCTTAGAGATATCTGGAATAGCCGGTGATACATACGACAATACAGAGAATGTCCAGAAAAAGATCCTCGATCATGTTACAAGAGCAGGAACAACACTATGTGCTGCTGACATGGACAGATGCCACAGACTTGGTAAACCAAGGGGGACTTCCTGTAGGAAAGTGATAGTCAAATTTACCAAATCGGCTGCAAGACAACGTGTGTACCAGGCTCGCAAAACCCTTGGGCATGGCATATTCGTACAAGAAAATCTAACCCGTCTTCGGCAACAACTTGGATTCGAGGCGAGACAACTCGTAAGAGCTCAAACTCTTGAACAAACTTGGGTTGCCGGTTGCAAGGTGTTCGGATCTATGCACGGATCAGCACCAGGAACCAGTAAGCCTATTCATATCAAAGACATGAGTGTTATCCAGGCCATCAAAGATGGAAAGTACTGTTTATACCATAGAATGTCTGTGTATCTACACTGTGTATGTAAACAGTAATGACCTATATTTTGACCATTGTACTCCAACATTCTTTTGTAAATATGTGATTTCACACACTGTGCAGAACGTATGCAACAGAAATATTCACTCACCGACACGGTGTGTGTACCGTTTAAATTAGGGATGTCAACAATCGTTATTTTGGTAATCGATTAATCGCCGAACTTTCCGACCGACTAACCGGTTAATCGGTTAGGGTGTTATCATTATGAAAAGGTGTTATTGTTAACAATTTGTTTGAAAAATTGTCTTTAAAATTGTATAATCTCACGTGTTTATTTCCAATTCCAGGTGTTCGGAGCTTGTAGCAGTCTTACAGTGCTATATAAATCATCGTGTCATGTTAGCTTACCAACATTAAAGCATAATGATAAATTATAATGTTGTAAACTTTATTTTGTAGCAGGCTTTTACATGGTAGTAAAAGTATGTAAACACCGGATTGTACAAATCCGGATGCGACTGCAAGTATCGTTGTCGTCTACTATTTCCGTTTTGGATTGATGAACTTATGAAGTAAAGACATATTTATTTGTACCTGTTTGTTATATATAATCCCACTCATCTATTACCTTTGACTATCGTCTGAAGTCGCCTTAGATATCACGTGTGCCCAGTACTGGTTCGAGTACAGAGCATATCTATAACCAAACCCAATCAATCAATCAATCAATCAATCATCCTTGCAGCCTAGTGGTACATCAACTATGATGGTTCGAGCAGGTGTACATGCCATTCTGCATGGTTGGAGTACAGAGCATAGTTATAAGGACCCTGTGTAACCAAACCCAATCAATCAATCTATCATCCTTGCAGCCAAGTGGTACGTCAACTATTATGGTTCGAGCAGGTGTATATGTCATTCTGCATGGTTCGAGTACAGATCATATTTGTCTAGCGGCATAGCTCGTGTTGATGACACACAGGTAAGACAATTTTGTTCTGGTTGAACCGTTGGAGTTGTTTTCAAAAGACAATAATGAACACAAACATTTGCAAAACATTTAAAGTTTAATAAAACTGCATCAAATGATATCAAATCAAGGCATATATTAAAACAGTAAATGATAGTGGAAAAGTATTATTGAACTTTTGTAAAGCAACTGGTATTAGAATTGCAAATGGCAGAGTTGGTTTAGATAAAAACATTGGGAAATATACATGTATTGCTGAAAGAGGTAGTAGTGTCATAGATATGGTTTTATGTAAACCAGAATTATTTGATAAGATTAAATCTTTTGTGGTTCATGATTCAAATATTATATCTGATCACTGTGCTGTGGAATTTGTTTTTAATTCACATATTGATGAAAATGTCCACGGAAATACTTTACCAGATATTAATAATGATCATGTGAAATTTGTATATAAATGGGATGATGCTAAGAAGGATTTGTACATGGAAACATTAGCTAGCGATAACATTACTAGCAAATTACAATACCTATGTGACAATTTAAATGCTGTAGAAAACAAGGATGACGTTGATATAAATTTGAACGAATTTTATAGCACTATAGAACAGGTATGCACACCACTGTTTAAAAGAAACAATAGTCCAAAAAATAAAATAAATAGACCAACTCATGTGCAGAAACCATGGTATGATGATGAATGTAAGGCGGGACAACATCAGTTTTATTTGTGCTTGAATGATTTTAGATATGATAAATCTAATGAAAATAGAAGGCAAATGGTCCGAGCTAGAAGCGAATATAAGGATATTATTAGAAATAAGAAGTATAATTATGATAAATGCCAAACCAAACAATTAGAGACTATGAGGGTAAAAAATGCGAAGGAATATTGGAAACTGTTAAAAGGGTTATGTGGCATGAGGACATCTAAGGTGTTGTCAACTAATCAATTTGCTGATTATTTTAAGTCAATAAATGATCCGCAATCTGTATTTTTTCAAGCGGATGAAGATGTTATGTATTTTAATGATAGATATTTAAATGGAGAATTAAATTGTATGTTTAATGAATTGAATGTAGAAATCATGTCTATTGAAATTATTAAAGCTTGCAGAGAGTTAAAATGTGGAACATCTGCTGGTCCAGATGCTGTATTAAACGAGTTCTTTAAACATGGAACCAACAATGAAGTACTTCTGTTGTATTTAAAATGTCTGTTTAATAAATTATTCGATGTTGGGTATTTCCCATATATGTGGACTGACGGTTTTATTATTCCACTGCATAAAAAAGGTGATGTTGATGAAACTGGAAACTACAGGGGTATAACTTTATTAAGCACGCTTGGAAAACTATTTACCAGAATCTTAAACACTCGTTTGACTACTTGGGCTGAAATGTATAATGTCTATATAGAAGCACAGGCTGGTTTTCGAAAGAGCATGGGAACTATTGATAACATCTTTATATTGCATGGAATAATAAATCATATGCTAAATAACAATAGGAAACTGTATGTAGCCTTCATTGATTTTATGAAAGCCTTCGATTTTGTAGTTAGAGATATAATGTGGTACAAATTATTAAAAATAGGTGTTAGAGGTAAAATTCTTAACATTATTAAGTCCATGTATACACATGTTAAAGCGAGAGTTAAATATCAAAACATATTAAGTGATGAATTTACATGTTATTTGGGAGTTAGACAAGGCGAATGTTTATCACCTTTCCTATTCTCCATGTACTTGAATGATATTGAAGAGGATTTTATGCTACATGGTTATGATGGAGTGGATGTTGGTATGCTTAAGTTATTTTTGTTATTATATGCTGATGATATAGTAATATTTGCAGAATCTGAAAATAGTTTGCAAAAAGGTTTAGAAATATTGCATGATTATTGTCAAAGTGGAAGTTAACTGTGAATATAAATAAAACAAAAATAATGATATTTAAGAAAGGTGGGGCAAATAGACGAAATGTTCAGTTTGCATATAATGGAGACATAATTGAAATTGTAAAGCAGTTTACTTATTTAGGAAGTGTGTTTACCACAGGTGGTTCTTTTAGCTCAACACACGATGCACTAGCTGGACAAGCTTTAAAAGCTATGTCCAAATTAAAAACTTATTTAGTTAAATTTCCTAATATTTTAGTTAGTCATTCTCTTGATTTGTTTGATAAACTCATTACACCAATTCTTAGTTATGGCTGTGAAATATGGGGTTTCAATGAGATAGCTACAATTGAAAAGGTACATTTACAGTATTGTAAGCAACTGCTCGGTGTACGTGTACAGACACAAAATAGTTTTGTGTATGGAGAAACTGGTAGATGTACATTACTTATTAAAAGATTGTATGCAATTATGCGATATTGGTTTAAAGTTTTACAATGTGATGATGGTAAATATGTTAGTGTTATCTATAAAATGATGTTACATGACTTAGAATTGTATCCACACAAAAAAACTTGGGCACGAAATGTACGAAATGTATTACAGTCATTAGGTTTTAATCACGTATGGATTGTTCAAGGAGTAGGAGATACAGACCTATTTTAGCAACTTTTAAACAACGGCTATATGATAATTATTTACAAGACTGGAATAGCCAGTTAGAAAACTCAACAAGAGCTCGTACTTATAGACTATTTTCTGATTTTTGTTTCCAACCTTATTTAGATATTATAAATGTTCGTAAATTCAGGATAGCATATACTAGATTGAGAGTATCAGCCCATAGATTAGAAATTGAATCAGGTAGATGGCATAAACCAGAAAAGATTCCGATAGATGATCGCAACTGTCAATTATGTAATAGTGTAGAAGATGAATTTCACTTTTTGCTAGAATGCCCTCTGTATCATGAAATTAGAATTCTTTATATAAAAAGATATTATTGGAAAAGACCGAACATATTAAAGTTCAAGGAGTTGCTACAAGCTACTAGTTCGTGTATTGTTAGAAACTTGTCGATGTATATATGTAAAAGCTTTGAAAAAAGAAATACTTTATACTACCATCAATAACCTATTCTTCTCACTGTGTGTCAGAGTATATGTACAAATTGTGTCACCATTGATATGTTATGTAATAATATGTTGTATGCATGTATACTGATAGGCATGATGCCTTTGTAATAATAAACTATAATCCAATAATCATAATCATTTACTATTTCTGCATGGTATCTTGTAGTCTGGAGCCACAATACCCAACAACTTCCGAAATCCTTCAGCTTCCACAATGCTTAGTGGCACATAGTCCGAAATTATCATATCTGCTATGGCCTGCGTAATCACCTCCGCGCTGGCGTTGGCTGGCTTCCTGGGCGATCCGAAAAACGACGTCATCGGAAGTTGCTTAGTTGTAGTTTCACTGCCACTGGACGCATGTCCTTCCGCCGGGTGCTTGCTCTTCAGGTGGCTGTGCATACTACTTGTGCCGCCTGTGAAGGTGAGGCTGGTGTCGCACAACTTGCAGCTGATTGTTTTCCCATCCCGGGCAAAGTACCTCCAAACGACCGACTTATTCGGCGGCATTCTCCACACGTAGATGTAATGTATGATATGGGTGAATAAAAGATATTTGACTTGACTTGAATGTTCAACTTATCGACATGACAGTTAAAATGAAATGCATTAATCTTAATGGAAGAACTGAGTTTATATACTGTATGACTCGACAGTGCCTTTTGTGTTGGACTTGTAATGGTCGTAGACAATGGCTTACCAATATCAAAGGCTATTCCGACTGCCATAATAAAGGTTGTAATTCACGGGTTGTGCTAACACCATTCTATTGAGTAGGGAGCCGATAGCCACTCTATTAATGCTTGCCGCTTGCCGACAACGATAAAACAATTCGGAACATTTTCAACTAGAACAACACATAGGCATCCCAATTGTAAACATGCTTTGTGACACATTGTTTATCTCGTCAAGTCGATAATTGGGTCCCCCGAATGACCTAATCATGCACCTTTATTATCTTACCTTTATGGTCGACTGGTGCAGCGGGTGTTAACGATCAATTATGCTTTTCACAGGTAAAATATCTACTGTATTGAAATTGACTTAAAATTATTATTTTTTATAAAAATAAATACTCGATTACCAGAAAAATAACCGATTAATCGGACATGCGATCGATTAACCGATTAACCGATTAATCGCTGACATCCCTAGTTTAAATCCATCTGTCCAATTTGTGTTTATTTCCAGGTTTGAAGTATATGTACAATCCAACTGCAACTTATTCCCAATATTTATCTAAATGTCTGTGTTTCAACTTACAAAGATTTAGTATTTTCCAAACAGGTTTACATTGAGTTGATCTTCTAAAGTAACTGTACTCTCAGATAATATGCACATGTATCACGTAATGCATGAGACACGTCATCTGCATTTATATTACTGAATAGAAATGTTGCATATTATATTAGTTGTATGGACTTCTCGAACGATATTATCGTGATAAGGAACTTTTAATGTTTTCGACTTCTCCCTATGTACAATTTTCGTATACACGTTTTGTTTGAAATTTCTGCAACAGTTATGTATATTCTACCATGTGTTAAAACAGTACATTAACTCTCATATTATTTTATTATTACATATCTGAAATATTTCTCCCTTTAAACAAAAAATATATTTATATCTTATAGCAGTAGTAACAATATACAATTGAACGAAATATCGCGAGAACATTACACGACTAATCTCTGTAATCCTTGGATGGATAAGTATTTCTTTCCACGGTTATTTTTTAATCCAAAGCACATAACATACCCGACCCGTTATAATTTAACCCGATGCAGCAGGTTGTACTGGCTGCTGGGAATTGGTACTACTGAACACGGGATTAACTGTAATACCTGAATACAGTCCAAATATACTCGCAGAGAAGATACTGTACAGTTGTTCCCGTGTTTCGTTGTATCTGTTTATCGCGGTACATGCTATTTGTTGTAACGTATTGTGCAGGGTGATATGCGTCTACCAATTTAAAATAAACGCTGCACCTGGTGACGAATAAAACTACATTTATTTATGACACATTCTGCGTTTGATTATTTCTTGTATTACTGTTGTTTGGGTGTGTTGTACTGATGATGACCATTGATTATACATGGTGACCTTTGACAGATCATTACATGTTACCTGCGTTTGTGTATCATACCTTTGTAGCCAATCACTAAAACTCGGAATCAAATTGATATTACAGATCTGTTGTATAATAAGGAGTTATATAACTGTATGTATGTATGTGTGTATATATATATATGTGTGTACTTGAATTTAATTGCATGTAGTTAGCTTGAACATAACATAATATGTTTGTTTTAAAACAGAAACTTTGAATCACTCATCCAGTGCGGTATTATTGTTGTTTTGTTGTTAGAAACATTTTTGTTGTTATCATTATCTGAGTTGTAATTATAATGACTTGGGGATTATTTGGATTACATGGTTACAAATAGAGCTATTTCGATCTAATAGTATCAGTAATTATATCAATAATTTAGCTAGAAAGAAATCAAATATCGCAATACATTATTGTAGTAACATTGTAAAACTTTTGAGATCTATATATTTTGATGAGCCGTGAAGCAAGGTGTTGGTATGCTTATATTTTCAGGTTGTATATTTTAGGGTATATTTCCTGATTCACCAATACATAGACAATTTATATAATCTCCCGATCATTTTTGGAAATTTTCCTTACATATTATCGAAATCTGTATAATATGTTAAAGTTGATCTTACGTTATTGTATTCAAGTCTGTTGGAAATCTTGTATTTTTCTACTTGTATTTCTTTTTTCAGCTTATTTTTTCTAGTTGCTAGCATGGCTATGCTAGTATATCTTTTTCTCTTGCTCTCTATATGTACTGTCTTTTACTGCCTCACCCCGGTCTCCCCTCCCAGTACGACAATGTTTGAAGCCCCTTTGTCGCTCCCCACATTTATTAACGTAGTACTTTTACTTAATGGGTAACGATATAATTGGGTGGCGAGTGACTATTGGGCTTCATTACAACCGAAGACAGAGAATATCAAGAACATTTAAACATGTAATCCGTCCACTAGGATTATTAATGATGATTATCCATAGGTTTATAATTTGGAGTGCCCACTGTCTAGTAAATTATATTTCCTTTCAATGTCAATGTTTACGTGAGCTTCAGGTATCTATAATTTTACCAGTTGTATGTACAGTTTCAGAGGTCATATCTAATAATTACTTTTCCAACTATCACAGTTCCAACCTTAGCGATTATTTGAAGGTGCAAATCTCATATTTCATGTACATCATGTACTCGGTCATACTGCTTCTACTGTGTGGAGATGTTGAAACGAATCCAGGTCCTTTATGTGGTACGGATAATTGCCTTTCCATATTACACCAAAATATACGTAGCATTAGAAACAAAATGTCTTATGTAAATAATCAATTTCTTGATTTTGATATAATATGTTTCAGCGAAACACATTTATCCAACGACGTTAGCGACATGCTGTTAGCTCTTGACGGTTTTGATTATGTATTTAGGAAAGATAATACTGCGCACTCTGGTGGATTGTTAATATACGTATCGTCGCATCTAAGACCTAAACGATTAATGGAGTTAGAACATTTTCTTCCGGAATCTGTATGGATTGAACTTAAAGATAAGAGTCAAACTTATCTACTTTGTACTGTTTACTCCACCTCATTACACGGTTGAATTTTGGGATCGACTCAATATCTGTTTAGAAAAGGCCTGAATTATGCAATAACATGTTATTAGTTGGAGATATAAATGAAGATCAACTAAATCCATTAAATAATAAATTTCGTGATTTACTTAGTCTCAACAATTTAAAAAATGTAATATCAGTACCCACCAGAGTAACAGAATATTCTAGCACATTAATAGATCCTATTGCTGTCTCTAATCACATTATTTCGTACGAATCCGGTATTTTTGAAACTGATAAGCAAATCAGTGATCATTTTGCCACTTTTATCCATATCAAGATAAATTTTAAATTTAGCACTTCTTACAAACGGAGGATTTGGAATTACAAAACTGCAGATTTTAAAAAGCTTAATGATCTTATAATTGCAACGGATTGGTCTTTCTTAAACAACGATACAATTGACAATGCAAGTCAAACATTTATAGATAAATTTCTCGATTTATCCAAAACATGCATTCCAACATATTATGCAACAGTGAGACCAGGCGACAAACCTTGGTACAATTCGGAAATACGCAAGTGTTCTCGTAAACGTGATCGACTAAAACAAAAGGCTGTTCTCTCTAATAAGAATTCAGATTGGTTGAATTACAAACATACTAGAAATAAGGTGAACAACATGAAGAAACATGCACAAGAAACATTTTTCAACAATTTAGAAGAATCACTTTCCGACTTAACATCCAATAACCCATCTAAATATTGGAAAACAGTTAAGAAACTTGTTAGCGAAAATTCTACTAAATACGAGACTATTCCTCCATTAAAAAAGGAAAAAGGCGATTATTTAGTTTCTGATGAAGAAAAAGCAAACTCTCTTAATAACTATTTTGTTTCTATTTCAACAATTGATGACTCAGCAGCTACACTTCCTGAATTTAACTCTAAAACAAACACTACTTTAAGCGAAATTAATATTACTGAACAAGATGTTTCTGACGTTTTACATAATTTAGTCTTAAAAAAATCAAGTGGTCCTGATGAAATAAGTCATCGTATGCTTAAAGAAACATATAATACAATTAATCGACCTCTTTGTGTTTTATTTAATCGATCGCTACAAGAGAGTACTTATCCAAGTTGCTTTAAGTTAGCACATGTAATGCCTCTATTTAAGAAGGGTGATAGAGATACTCCATCAAACTATAGGCCGATATCATTAATTAGTTGTCTTGGCAAAGTCATGGAACGAGTAATGTTCAAATATCTGTACAACTATCTTCATGCTAACGATCTAATTTTTAAATACCAATCTGGATTTTTACCTGGACACTCTACTGTTTTTCAACTTATTGACTTATATCATCAAATATGCAAAGCGTATGATGAAAAACTAATTACTTGTATTGCTTTTTGTGACATTTCAAAAGCGTTTGATAGAGTTTGGCATTCAGGATTATTGTTCAAATTAAAACAAAACGGAATAACTGGTAAGGTTAATAAGTGGCTCGAAAATTATCTAAGTCATAGAAAACAACGAGTATTTGTTGAATCATCTTTTTCTGAAACAAAATACATTAATGCTGGTGTACCTCAGGGATCAGTGTTAGGACCACTGTTGTTTTTAATCTATGTGAACGACATTGCTGACCTATTAGAAAGTTCTACTAGATTATTTGCAGACGATTGTTCAATGGCAGTGTCCTCCGTCAATAAAACACTTATTGAAACACGGCTAAATTCCGATCTCCAAAAAGTATCTGATTGGTCGAAACAATGGTTGGTTAAATTTAACCCTTCTAAAACAGAGGTAGTGGCATTTTCGTTAGCAGAAAGAGAACTTCCTAAATTACAAGTTCAAAATACAGAACTTAGTTTCGTTGATAGTCACAAACATCTTGGAGTTACCCTCAGTAAAGATGGTTCTTGGCATGACCACATACAAAACGTAATTTCGTCTGCATCTAAAGTACTTGGCTCCATGTAAATGCTAAAGTTTAAGCTAAGGCGACACACGATTAACCAAATTTACATATCATATCTACGACCTATACTTGAATACGCTTCAATTGTCTGGGATAACTGTACTTTATACGAAAAGGAATCCATAGAAAAACTGCAGTACAAAGCTGCTAGAGTAGTAACTGGTTTAACACGTTCTGTGTCCATTGAACGGCTTCTAAGCGAAATAGGGTGTGTGTCTCTTTTAGATCGACGTATGATGCAAAAGCTAATATTAGTTTACAAAGATAAACATGGGTATTTACCAGAGTATCTTTCAGAATTATTTCCTCCTATACAAGAAACTAATCCTTATAACTTGCGAGCTAACATAAATTATGTCACAGTTCCTAGACGTTTAGAAATATACTCCAGATCAGTAATTCCATCTTCAGTAAAACTCTGGAATGAATTTGATAACGATATTCGCAATTCGCTTACACTCTCAAGCTTCAAATCAAACCTTAAAAGACATTTCAAACCACCTCTTGTTCCTCAGTATTTCTTGAGTGGTAAAAGACATTACTCAATTTACCATGCTAGAATCAGAAACAAATGTAGTAATTTGAACGCTGATCTCTTCCGTAACCATTTAAGTCAAAACTTCTCTTGTGAATGTGGGAATCCTTGTGAAGATGCCGAACACTACTTTTTCCAATGTAACAAATACTGCCAACAAAGATACATATTATTCCAAGCTCTTCGTATTTTTCGTCCTCTTAGTACGAATACACTATTGTTTGGAAACGAAAACCTCACGGACGATGAAAACGAATTCATATTCCTCGAAGTACAAACATTTATTCAACACACAGAAAGGTTTAAGCTTGAATAAATTAATGTATTACATACTATTTCTTTTATCTTATTAAACAAGTATTTTTGATCATTCAAAGTTTTATAATACAAAGTGTATTACTGCTCATTCCAGAGTGTATAAGAAATATAATATCAATACTAACATAATATAAATCGATACAAAATCAGCATGTACTGTCTTCACAACTTGACCTATATTGTTCTGGGGTGGGGGTTCGGGGATAGGCAGTGAAGTAGATGGTGAGGGCAGCTCTTAAAAAACACTCTTTTTTTTTCTTTCAGTTTACTTTGTTCATCTTTTTATTATTTTATTCAAAATGTCCCGTCTTTTTCTTATTCATTCTAAGCAATAATTATCTTGGTAAATTTAATAAAGTAGAACTACATACATCGGAATTTATTGTATAACAAAATTGACCTCTGGGAAAGGGCTGTTGCTAATGTTGTCAAAACTTGTAGCCCGATCCTTTTGCACTTTTGAAAATGTTATATATATGTAAGGAACAATTGTCATGATTTATGTATGTGTAAATTTGATTGTATTGATGAAATGATATTGTGAAATGTAACTTGTGTTGTACATGCTGTGGAAAAAAGTTGCAATAAAATATTATTAAATTAAATATATGTATGTAATATGTGTATGTGATATATGTATGTGATATGTGTATGTAATATGTGTATGTGATATATGTATGTGATATGTGAATGTAATATGTGTATGTAATATGTGTATGCGATATATGTATGTAATATGTGTATGCGATTATGTATGTAATATGTGTATGCGATATGTGTATGTAATATGTGTATGCGATATGTGTATGTAATATGTGTATGCGATTATGTATGTAATATGTGTATGTAATATGTGTATGTAATATGTGTA
This sequence comes from Archivesica marissinica, assembly GCA_014843695.1. Classification (NCBI taxonomy): domain Eukaryota; kingdom Metazoa; phylum Mollusca; class Bivalvia; order Venerida; family Vesicomyidae; genus Archivesica; species Archivesica marissinica. Next base: position 25,495,996 of record CM026401.1, read on the forward strand.
TGCAATATATGTATGTAATATGTGTATGCGATTATGTATGTAATATGTGTATGTAATATGTGTATGTAATATGTGTATGCGATATATGTATGCGATATATGTATGTGATATGTGTATGTAATATGTGTATGCGATATATGTAAGTAATATGTGTATGCGATATGTGTATGCGATATATGTATGTAATATGTGTATGTGATATATGTATGTGATATGTGTATGTAATATGTGTATGTGATATATGTATGTGATATGTGAATGTAATATGTGTATGTAATATGTGTATGCGATATATGTATGTAATATGTGTATGCGATTATGTATGTAATATGTGTATGCGATATGTGTATGTAATATGTGTATGCGATATGTGTATGTAATATGTGTATGCGATTATGTATGTAATATGTGTATGTAATATGTGTATGTAATATGTGTATGCAATATATGTATGTAATATGTGTATGCGATTATGTATGTAATATGTGTATGTAATATGTGTATGTAATATGTGTATGCGATATATGTATGCGATATATGTATGTGATATGTGTATGTAATATGTGTATGCGATATATGTAAGTAATATGTGTATGCGATATGTGTATGCGATATATGTATGTAATATGTGTATGCGATATATGTATGTAATATGTGTATGCGATATGTGTATGCGATATTTGTATGTGATATGTGTATGTAATATGTGTATGCGATATGTGTATGTAATATGTGTATGCGATTATGTATGTAATATGTGTATGTAATATGTGTATGTAATATGTATATGCGATATATGTATGTAGTATGTGTATGCGATTATGTATGTAATATTTGTATGTGATATGTGTATGTAATATGTGTATGCGATATATGTATGCGATATATGTATGTAATATGTGTATGTGATATATGTATGTGATATGTGTATGTAATATGTGTATGTAATATGTGTATGTAATATGTGTATGCGATATATGTATGTAATATGTGTATGAGATTATGTATGTAATATGTGTATGTAATATGTGTATGTGATATTTGTATGTGATATGTGTATGTAATATGTGTATGCTATATATGCGATTATGTATGTAATATGTGTATGTAATATATGTATGTAATATGTGTATGCGATATATGTATGTAATATGTGTATGCGATATATGTATGTAATATGTGTATGCGATTATGTATGTAATATGTGTATGTAATATGTGTATGCGATATATGCGATTATGTATGTAATATGTGTATGTAATATGTGTATGTAATATGTGTATGCGATATATGTATGTAATATGTGTATGCGATTATGTATGTAATATGTGTATGTAATATGTGTATGTAATATGTGTATGCGATATATGTATGCGATATATGTATGTCATATGTGTATGTAATATATGTATGTAATATGTGTATGCTATATATGTATGTAATATGTGTATGCGATATATGTATGTAATATGTGTATGTAATATGTGTATGCGATATGTGTATGCGATATATGTATGTAATATGTGTATGCGATATGTGTATGCGATATTTTATGCGATATATGTATGTAATATGTGTAAGCGATATGTGTATGCCATATGTGTATGTAATATGTGTATGTAATATGTGTATGCGATATGTGTATGCGATATATGTATGCGATATATGTATGTAATATGTGTATGCGATATGTGTATGCGATATATGTATGTAATATGTGTATGTAATATGTGTATGCGATATATGTATGCGATATGTGTATGTAATATGTGTATGTAATATGTGTATGCGATATGTGTATGCGATATATGTATGTAATATGTGTATGCGATATGTGTATGCGATATGTGTATGTAATATGTGTATGTAATATGTGCATGCGATATGTGTATGCGATATATGTATGTAATATATGTATGTAATATATGTATGTAATATGTGTATGCGATATATGTATGTAATATGTGTATGCGATATATGTATGCGATATGTGTATGTAATATGTGTATGCGATATGTGTATGCGATATATGTATGCGATATATGTATGTAATATGTGTATGTAATATGTGTATGCGATATGTGTATGCGATATATGTATGTAATATATGTATGTAATATATGTATGTAATATGTGTATGCGATATATGTATGTGATATGTGTATGTAATATGTGTATGTGATATATGTATGTGATATGTGTATGTAATATGTGTATGTAATATGTGTATGCGATATATGTATGTAATATGTGTATGAGATTATGTATGTAATATGTGTATGTAATATGTGTATGCGATATGTGTATGTAATATGTGTATGCGATTATGTATGTAATATGTGTATGTAATATGTGTATGTAATATGTGTATGCGATATATGTATGTAATATGTTTATGCGATTATGTATGTAATATGTGTATGTAATATGTGTATGTAATATGTGTATGCGATATATGTATGCGATATATGTATGTGATATGTGTATGTAATATGTGTATGCGATATATGTAAGTAATATGTGTATGCGATATGTGTATGCGATATATGTATGTAATATGTGTATGCGATATATGTATGTAATATGTGTATGTAATATGTGTATGCGATATATGCGATTATGTATGTAATATGTGTATGTAATATGTGTATGTAATATGTGTATGCGATATATGTATGTAATATGTGTATGCGATTATGTATGTAATATGTGTATGTAATATGTGTATGTAATATGTGTATGCGATATATGTATGCGATATATGTATGTCATATGTGTATGTAATATATGTATGTAATATGTGTATGCTATATATGTATGTAATATGTGTATGCGATATATGTATGCGATATGTGTATGTAATATGTGTATGCAATATGTGTATGCGATATATGTATGTAATATGTGTATGCGATATGTGTATGCGATATTTTATGCGATATATGTATGTAATATGTGTAAGCGATATGTGTATGCCATATGTGTATGTAATATGTGTATGTAATATGTGTATGCGATATGTGTATGCGATATATGTATGCGATATATGTATGTAATATGTGTATGCGATATGTGTATGCGATATATGTATGTAATATGTGTATGTAATATGTGTATGCGATATATGTATGCGATATGTGTATGTAATATGTGTATGTAATATGTGTATGCGATATGTGTATGCGATATATGTATGTAATATGTGTATGCGATATGTGTATGCGATATGTGTATGTAATATGTGTATGTAATATGTGCATGCGATATGTGTATGCGATATATGTATGTAATATATGTATGTAATATATGTATGTAATATGTGTATGCGATATATGTATGTAATATGTGTATGCGATATATGTATGCGATATGTGTATGTAATATGTGTATGCGATATGTGTATGCGATATATGTATGCGATATATGTATGTAATATGTGTATGTAATATGTGTATGCGATATGTGTATGCGATATATGTATGTAATATATGTATGTAATATATGTATGTAATATGTGTATGCGATATATGTATGTGATATGTGTATGTAATATGTGTATGTGATATATGTATGTGATATGTGTATGTAATATGTGTATGTAATATGTGTATGCGATATATGTATGTAATATGTGTATGAGATTATGTATGTAATATGTGTATGTAATATGTGTATGCGATATGTGTATGTAATATGTGTATGCGATTATGTATGTAATATGTGTATGTAATATGTGTATGTAATATGTGTATGCGATATATGTATGTAATATGTTTATGCGATTATGTATGTAATATGTGTATGTAATATGTGTATGTAATATGTGTATGCGATATATGTATGCGATATATGTATGTGATATGTGTATGTAATATGTGTATGCGATATATGTAAGTAATATGTGTATGCGATATGTGTATGCGATATATGTATGTAATATGTGTATGCGATATATGTATGTAATATGTGTATGCGATATGTGTATGCGATATTTTTATGTGATATGTGTATGTAATATGTGTATGCGATATGTGTATGTAATATGTGTATGCGATTATGTATGTAATATGTGTATGTAATATATGTATGTAATATGTGTATGCGATATATGTATGCGATATATGTATGGAATATGTGTATGTGATATGTGTATGCGATATATGTATGTGATATGTGTATGTAATAAGTGTATGCGATATATGTATGTGATATGTGTATGTAATATGTGTATGCGATATATGTATGTAATATGTGTATGCGATATATGTATGTAATCTGTTTATGTAATATGTGTATGTAATATGTGTATGCGATATGTGTATGCGATATGTGTATGTAATATGTGTATGCGATATATGTATGTAATATGTGTATGCGATATGTGTATGTAATATGTGTATGTAATATGTGTATGCGATATATGTATGTAATATGTGTATGTAATATGTGTATGTAATATGTGTATGTAATATGTGTATGCGATATATGTATGTAATATGTGTATGCGATATGTGTATGCGATATATGTATGCGATATATGTATGCGATATGTGTATGTGATATGTGTATGTAATATGTGTATGCGATATATGTATGTAATATGTGTATGCAATATGTGTATGCGATATATGTATGCGATATATGTATGCGATATGTGTATGTGATATGTGTATGTAATATGTGTATGCGATATATGTATGCGATATATGTATGTGATATGTGTATGTGATATGTGTATGTAATATGTGTATGTAATATGTGTATGCGATATATGTATGTAATATGTGTATGCGATATATGTATGTAATATGTGTATGTAATATGTGTATGTAATATGTGTATGTAATATGTGTATGCGATATGTGTATGCGATATATGTATGTGATATGTGTATGTAATATGTGTATGCGATATATGTATGTAATATGTGTATGTAATATGTGTATGCGATATATGTATGTAATATGTGTATGCGATATGTGATGCGATATGTATGTATATGTGTAAGCGATATGTGTATGTGATATGTGTATGTAATATGTGTATGCGATATATGTATGCGATATATGTATGTAATATGTGTATGTGATATATGTATGTGATATGTGTATGTAATATGTGTATGTAATATGTGTATGTATATGTATGTAATATGTGTATGTGATATTGTATGTGATATGTGTATGTAATATGTGTATGCGATATGATGTATGTAATATGTGTGATATGTGTATGTAATGTGTATGCGATATATGTATGTAATGTGTATGCGATTATGTATGTAATATGTGTATGTAATATGTGTATGTAATATGTGTATGCGATATATGTATGCGATATTGTATGTAATATGTGTATGTAATATGTGTATGCGATATGTGTATGTAATATGTGTATGCGATATATGTATGTGATATGTGTATGTAATATGTGTATGCGATATATGTATGCGATATGTGTATGTAATATGTGTATGTAATATGTGTATGCGATATGTGTATGCGATATATGTATGTAATATGTGTATGCGATATGTGTATGCGATATGTGTATGTAATATGTGTATGTAATATGTGTATGCGATATGTGTATGCGATATATGTATGTAATATTGTATGTAATATATGTATGTAATATGTGTATGCGATATATGTATGTAATATGTGTATGCGATATATGTATGCGATATGTGTATGTAATATGTGTATGTAATATGTGTATGCGATATGTGTATGCGATATATGTATGTAATATATGTATGTAATATATGTATGTAATATGTGTATGCGATATATGTATGTAATATGTGTATGCGATATATGTATGCGATATGTGTATGTAATATGTGTATGTAATATGTGCATGCGATATGTGTATGCGATATATGTATGTAATATATGTATGTAATATATGTATGTAATATGTGTATGCGATATATGTATGTAATATGTGTATGCGATATATGTATGCGATATGTGTATGTAATATGTGTATGCGATATGTGTATGCGATATATGTATGCGATATATGTATGTAATATGTGTATGTAATATGTGTATGCGATATGTGTATGCGATATATGTATGTAACATATGTATGTAAAATATGTATGTAATATGTGTATGCGATATATGTATGTAATATATGTATGCAATATGTGTATGTAATATGTGTATGCGATATGTGTATGCGATATATGTATGTAATATGTGTATGCGATATATGTATGTAATATGTGTATGCGATATGTGTATGCGATATATGTATGTAATATGTGTATCGATATATGTATGTAATATGTGTATGCGATATATGTATGTAATCTGTTTATGTAATATGTGTATGTAATATGTGTATGCGATATGTGTATGCGATATGTGTATGTAATATGTGCATGTAATATGTGTATGCGATATATGTATGTAATATGTGTATGTAATATGTGTATGCGATATGTGTATGCGATATATGTATGTAATATATGTATGTAATATATGTATGTAATATGTGTATGCGATATATGTATGTAATATGTGTATGTAATATGTGTATGTAATATGTGTATGCGATATGTGTATGCGATATATGTATGTAATATATATATGTAATATGTGTATGCGATATATGTATGTAATATGTGTATGCGATATATGTATGTAATATGTGTATGCGATATATGTATGTAATATGTGTATGCGATATGTGAATGTAATATGTGTATGCGATATATGTATGCGATATATGTATGCGATATATGTATGTAATATGTGTATATAATATGTATATGTAATATGTGTATGTAATATGTGTATGCGATATATGTATGCGATATATGTGTGTAATATGTGTATGCAATATGTGTATGTAATATGTGTATGTAATATGTGTATGCGATATTTGTATGTAATATGTGTATGCGATATATGTATGTAATATGTGTATGCGATTTTGTATTTAATATGTGTATGTAATATGTGTATGCGATATATGTATGTACTATGTGTAAGCGATATGTATATGCGATATGTGTATGTAATATGTGTATGTAATATGTATATGTAATATGTGTATGCGATATGTGTATGCCATATGTGTATGTAATATGTGTATGTAATATGTGTATGCGATATGTGTATGCGATATATGTATGCGATATATGTATGTAATATGTGTATGCGATATGTGTATGCGATATATGTATGTAATATGTGTATGCAATATGTGTATTCGATATATGTATGCGATATGTGTATGTAATATGTTTATGTAATATGTGTATGCGATATGTGTATGCGATATATGTATGTAATATGTGTATGCGATATGTGTATGCGATATGTGTATATAATATATGTATGTAATATGTGCATGCGATATGTGTATGCGATATATGTATGTAATATATGTATGTAATATATGTATGTAATATGTGTTTGCGATATATGTATGTAATATGTGTATGCGATATATGTATGCGATATGTGTATGTAATATGTGTATGCGATATGTGTATGCGATATATGTATGCGATATATGTATGTAATATGTGTATGTAATATGTGTATGCGATATGTGTATGCGATATATGTATGTAATATATGTATGTAATATATGTATGTAATATGTGTATGCGATATATGTATGTAATATGTGTATGTAATATGTGTATGTAATATGTGTATGCGATATGTGTATGCGATATATGTATGTAATATATATATGTAATATGTGTATGCGATATATGTATGTAATATGTGTATGTAATATGTGTATGCGATATATGTATGTAATATGTGTATGCGATATATGAATGTAATATGTGTATGCGATATGTGAATGTAATATGTGTATGCGATATATGTATGCGATATATGTATGCGATATATGTATGTAATATGTGTATGTAATATGTGTATGTAATATGTGTATGTAATATGTGTATGCGATATATGTATGCGATATATGTGTGTAATATGTGTATGCAATATGTGTATGTAATATGTGTATGTAATATGTGTATGCGATATGTGTATGTAATATGTGTATGCGATATATGTATGTAATATGTGTATGCGATTTTGTATGTAATATGTGTATGTAATATGTGTATGCGATATATGTATGTACTATGTGTAAGCGATATGTATATGCGATATATGTATGTGATATATGTATGCGATATATGTATGTACTATGTGTAAGCGATATGTGTATGCGATATATTTATGCGATATATGTATGCGATATATGTATGTACTATGTGTAAGCGATATGTGTATGCGATATATGTATGCGATATATGTATGCGATATATTTATGCGATATATGTGTATGTGATATGTGTATGTGGTATGTGTATGTGATATGTGTATGCGATATGTGTATGTGATATGTGTATGTAATATGTGTATGTAATATGTGTATGCAATATGTGTATGTGATATGTGTATGCGATATATGTATGCGATATATGTATGTGATATGTGTATGTGATATGTGTATGTGATATATGTATGCGATATGTGTATGCGATATGTGTATGTGATATGTGTATGTGATATGTGCATGTGATATGTGTATGTGATATGCGATATGTGTATGTGATATATGTATGCGATATCTGTATGTGACATGTGTATGTGATATGTGATATGTGTATGCGATATATGTATGTAATATGTGTATGTGATATGTGTACTTGATATGTGCATGTGATATGTGTATTGTGATATATGTATGTAATATGTGATATGTTCATTTGATATATGTATGCGATATGTGATATGTGTACGCGATATATGTATGCGATATGTGTATGTGATATGTGTATGTGATATGTGCATGTGATATATGTATGTGATATGTTATATGTGTATGTGATATATGTATGTAATATGTGATATGTTCTTTTGATATATGTATGCGATATGTGATATGTGTACGCGATATATGTATGCGATATGTGTATGTGATATGTGTATGTGATATGTGCATGTGATATGTGTATGTGATATGTTATATGTGTATGTGATATATGTATGCGATATGTGATATGTGTATGTGATATGTGTATGTGATATGTGATATGTGTATGCGATATATGTATGCGATATGTGTATGTGATATGTGATATGTGTATGTGATATGTGTATGTGATATGTGTATGTGATATGTGATATGTGTATGCGATATGTGTATGTTATATGTCTATGTGATATGTGTATGTGATATGTGTATGCGATATGTGTATGTGATATGTGTATGTGATATGTGTATGTGATATGTATATGTGTATGTGATATGTGCATGTGATATGTGTATGTGATATGTGTATGTGATATGTGTATGTGATATGTGATATGTGTATGTGATATGTGTATGTGATATGAAGACGGTTTGACAAAACTGACTTCGTAAGTTTCTTGTATGTCCACTAAATTCGTATATCGTTATCGAATACTACCAAGATAACCAATCCGTGTTGACGTTGAGTATATCGTGCAATATCGGCATGTACCGTGTTGACGTTGAGTATATCGTGCAATATCGGCATGTACCGTGTTGACGTGGAGTATATCGTGCTATATCGGCATGTACCGTGTTGACGTTGAGTATATCGTGCAATATCGGCATGTACCGTGTTGACGTTGTTTATATCGTGCAATACCGGCATGTACCGTGTTGACGTTGTTTATATCGTGCAATACCGGCATGTACCTTGTTGACGCGGAGTATATCGTGCAATACCGGCATGTACCGTGTTGACGTTGTTTATATCGTGCAATACCGACATGTACCGCGTTGACGTTGAGTATATCGTGCAATATCGGCATGTACCGTGTTGACGTTGTTTATATCGTGCAATACCGGCATGTACCGTGTTGACGTTGTTTATATCGTGCAATACCGGCATGTACCATGTTGACATTGAGCATATCGTGCAATATCGGCATGTACCTTGTTGACGTTGTTTATATCGTGCAATACCGGCATGTACCGTGTTGACGTTGAGTATATCGTGCAATACCGGCATGTACCGTGTTGACGTTGAGTATATCGTGCAATACCGGCATGTACCGTGTTAACGCCGAGTATATCGTGCAATACCAGCATATACCGTGTTAACGCGGAGTATATCGTACAATACCGGCGTGTACCGTGTTAACGCGGAGTATATCGTGCAATACCGGCGTGTACCGTGTTAACGCGGAGTATATCGTGCAATACCGGCATGTACCGTGTTAACGCGGAGCATATCGTGCAATACCGGCATGTTACGTGTTATCGCGGAATATATCGTGCAATACCGGCATGTACCGTGTTAACGCGGAGTATATCGTGCAATACCGGCATGTACCGTGTTGATGTTGAGTATATCGTGCAATACCGACGTGTACCGTGTTGACGTTGAGTATATCGTGCACTACCGGCATGTACCGTGTTGACGTTGAGTATATCGTGCAATACCGGCATGTACCGTATTAACGCGGAGTATATCGTGCAATACCAGCATATACCGTGTTAACGCGGAGTATATCGTACAATACCGGCGTATACCGTGTTAACGCGGAGTATATCGTGCAATACCGGCGTGTACCGTGTTAACGCGGAGAATATCGTGCAATACCGGCATGTACCGTGTTAACGCGGAGCATATCGTGCAATACCGGCATGTGACGTGTGAACGCGGAATATATCGTGCAATACCGGCATGTACCGTGTTAACGCTGAGTATATCGTGCAATACCGGCATGTACCGTGTTGACGTTGAGCATATCGTGCAATATCGGCATGTACCGTGTTGACGTTGAGTATATCGTGCAATATCGGCATGTACCGTGTTGACGTTGAGTATATCGTGCAATACCGGTATGTACCGTGTTCACGTTGAGTATATCGTGCAATATCGGCATGTACCGTGTTGACGTTGAGTATATCGTGCAATACCGGCATGTACTGTGTTAACGCGGAGTATATCGTGCAATACCAGCATATACCGTGTTAACGCGGAGTATATTGTGCAATACCGGCGTGTACCGTGTTAACGCGGAGTATATCGTGCAATACCAGCATGTACCGTGTTAACGTGGAGTATATCGCGCAATACCGGCATGTACCGTGTTAACGCGGAGTATATCGTGCAATACTAGCATGTACCGTGTTAACGCGGAGTATATCGTGCAATACCGGCATGTACCATGTTAACGCGGAGTATATCGTGCAATATCAGCATGTACCGTGTTAACGCGGAGTATATCGTGCAATACCGGCGTGTACCGTGTTAACGCGGAGTATATCGTGCAATACCAGCATGCACCGTGTTAACGCGGAGTATATCGTGCAATACCGGCATGTACCGTGTTAACGCGGAGTATATCGTGCAATACCAGTATGTACCGTGTTAACCCGGAGTATATCGTGCAATACCGGCGTGTACCGTGTTAACACGGAGTATATCGTGCAATACCGACATGTACCGTGTTGACCTTGAGTATATCGTGCAATACCAGCATGTACCGTGTTAACGCGGAGCATATCGTGCAATACCGGCATGTACCGTGTTAACGCGGAGTATATCGTGCAATACCGACATGTACCGTGTTGACGTTGAGTATATCGTGCAATACCGGCACGTACCGTGTTAACGCGGAGTATATCGTGCAATACCGGCATGTGACGTGTTAACGCGGAGTATATCGTGCAATACCGGCATCTACCGTGTTAACGCGGAGTATATCGTGCAATACCGGCATGTACCGTGTTGACGTTGAGCATATCGTGCAATACCGGCATGTACCGTGTTGACGTTGTTTATATCGTGCAATACCGTCATGTACCGTGTTGACGTTGAGTATATCGTGCAATATCGGCATGTACCGTGTTAACGCGGAGTATATCGTGCAATACCGGCATGTACCGTGTTGACGTTGAGTATATCGTGCAATACCGGCATGTACCGTGTTAACGCGGAGTATATCGTGCAATACCGGCATGTACCGTGTTGACGTTGTTCATATCGTGCAATACCGGCATGTACCGTGTTGACGCGGAGTATATCGTGCAATACCGGCATGTACCGTGTTAACGCGGAGTATATCGTGCAATACCGGCGTGTACCGTGTTAACGCAGAGTATATCGTGCAATACCGGCGTGTACCGTGTTAACGCGGAGTATATCGTGCAATACCGGCATGTACCGTGTTGACGTTGAGTATATCGTGCAATATCGGCATGTACCGTGTTGATGCGGAGTATATCGTGCAATACCGGCATGTTCCGTGTTGACGTTGAGTATATCGTGTAATATCGGCATGTAGCTTGTTGACGCGGAGTATATCATGCAATATCGGCATGTACCGTGTTGACGTTGAGTATATCGTGCAATACCGACGTGTACCGTGTTGACGTTGAGATATCGTGCAATACCGGCATGTACCGTGTTGACGTTGAGTATATCGTGCAATACCGGCATGTACCGTGTTAACGCGTAGTATATCGTGCAATACCAGCATATACCGTGTTAATGCGGAGTATATCGTACAATACCGGCGTGTACCGTGTTAACGCGGAGTATATCGTGCAATATCAGCATGTACCGTGTTAACGCGGAGTATATCGTGCAATACCGGCGTGTACCGTGTTAACGCGGAGTATATCGTGCAATACCAGCATGCACCGTGTTAACGCGGAGTATATCGTGCAATACCGGCATGTACCGTGTTAACGCGGAGTATATCGTGCAATACCAGTATGTACCGTGTTAACCCGGAGTATATCGTGCAATACCGGCGTGTACCGTGTTAACACGGAGTATATCGTGCAATACCGACATGTACCGTGTTGACCTTGAGTATATCGTGCAATACCAGCATGTACCGTGTTAACGCGGAGCATATCGTGCAATACCGGCATGTACCGTGTTAACGCGGAGTATATCGTGCAATACCGACATGTACCGTGTTGACGTTGAGTATATCGTGCAATACCGGCACGTACCGTGTTAACGCGGAGTATATCGTGCAATACCGGCATGTGACGTGTTAACGCGGAGTATATCGTGCAATACCGGCATCTACCGTGTTAACGCGGAGTATATCGTGCAATACCGGCATGTACCGTGTTGACGTTGAGCATATCGTGCAATACCGGCATGTACCGTGTTGACGTTGTTTATATCGTGCAATACCGTCATGTACCGTGTTGACGTTGAGTATATCGTGCAATATCGGCATGTACCGTGTTAACGCGGAGTATATCGTGCAATACCGGCATGTACCGTGTTGACGTTGAGTATATCGTGCAATACCGGCATGTACCGTGTTAACGCGGAGTATATCGTGCAATACCGGCATGTACCGTGTTGACGTTGTTCATATCGTGCAATACCGGCATGTACCGTGTTGACGCGGAGTATATCGTGCAATACCGGCATGTACCGTGTTAACGCGGAGTATATCGTGCAATACCGGCGTGTACCGTGTTAACGCAGAGTATATCGTGCAATACCGGCGTGTACCGTGTTAACGCGGAGTATATCGTGCAATACCGGCATGTACCGTGTTGACGTTGAGTATATCGTGCAATATCGGCATGTACCGTGTTGATGCGGAGTATATCGTGCAATACCGGCATGTTCCGTGTTGACGTTGAGTATATCGTGTAATATCGGCATGTAGCTTGTTGACGCGGAGTATATCATGCAATATCGGCATGTACCGTGTTGACGTTGAGTATATCGTGCAATACCGACGTGTACCGTGTTGACGTTGAGATATCGTGCAATACCGGCATGTACCGTGTTGACGTTGAGTATATCGTGCAATACCGGCATGTACCGTGTTAACGCGTAGTATATCGTGCAATACCAGCATATACCGTGTTAATGCGGAGTATATCGTACAATACCGGCGTGTACCGTGTTAACGCGTAGTATATCGTGCAATACCGGCGTGTACCGTGTTAACGCGGAGTATATCGTGCAATACTGGCATGTACCGTGTTAACGCGGAGCATATCGTGCAATACCGGCATGTGACGTGTTAACGCGGAATATATCGTGCAATACCGGCATGTACCGTGTTAACGCGGAGTATATCGTGCAATACCGGCATGTACCGTGTTGACGTTGAGCATATCGTGCAATATCGGCATGTACCGTGTTGACGTTGAGTATATCGTGCAATATCGGCATGTACCGTGTTGACGTTGAGTATATCGTGCAATACCGGCATGTACCGTGTTGACGTTGAGTATATCGTGCAATATCGGCATGTACCGTGTTGACGTTGAGTATATCGTGCAATACCGGCATGTACCGTGTTGACGTTGAGTATATCGTGCAATATCGGCATGTACCGTGTTGACGTTGAGTATATCGTGCAATACCGGCATGTACCGTGTTGACGTTGAGTATATCGTGCAATATCGGCATGTACCGTGTTGACGTTGAGTATATCGTGCAATACCGGCATGTACCGTGTTGACGTTGAGTATATCGTGCAATATCGGCATGTACCGTGTTGACGTTGAGTATATCGTGCAATACCGGCATGTACCGTGTTGACGTTGAGTATATCGTGCAATATCGGCATGTACCGTGTTGACGTTGAGTATATCGTGCAATACCGGCATGTACCGTGTTGACGTTGAGTATATCGTGCAATATCGGCATGTACCGTGTTAACGCGGAGTCTATCGTGCAATACTAGCATGTACCGTGTTAACGTGGAGTATATCGCGCAATACCGGCATGTACCGTGTTAATGCGGAGTATATCGTGCAATACCAGCATGTACCGTGTTAACGCGGAGTATATCGTGCAATACCGGCGTGTACCGTGTTAACGCGGAGTATATCGTGCAATACTAGCATGTACCGTGTTAACGTGGAGTATATCGCGCAATACCGGCATGTACCGTGTTAACGCGGAATATATCGTGCAATACCAGCATGTACCGTGTTAACGCGGAGTATATCGTGCAATACCGGCATGTACCGTGTTAACGCGGAGTATATCGTGCAATACCAGCAAGTACCGTGTTAACCCGGAGTATATCGTGCAATACTGGCGTGTACCGTGTTAACGCGGAGTATATCGTGCAATACCGACATGTACCGTGTTGACCTTGAGTATATCGTGCAATACCAGCATGTTCCGTGTTAACGCGGAGCATATCGTGCAATACCGTCATGTACCGTGTTAACGCTGAGTATATCGTGCAATACCGACATGTACCGTGTTGACGTTGAGTATATCTTGCAATACCGGCATGTACCGTGTTAACGCGGAGTATATCGTGCAATACCGGCATGTGACGTGTTAACGCGGAGTATATCGTGCAATACCGGCATCTACCGTGTTAACGCGGAGTATATCGTGCAATACCGGCATGTACCGTGTTGACGTTGAGCATATCGTGCAATACCGGCATGTACCGTGTTGACGTTGTTTATATCGTGCAATACCGTCATGTACCGTGTTGACGTTGAGTATATCGTGCAATATCGGCATGTACCGTGATAACGCGGAGTATATCGTGCAATACCGGCATGTACCGTGTTGACGTTGAATATATCGTGCAATACCGGCATGTACCGTGTTAACGCGGAGTATATCGTGCAATACCGGCATGTACCGTGTTGACGTTGTTTATATCGTGCAATACCGGCATGTACCGTGTTGACGCGGAGTATATCGTGCAATACCGGCATGTACTGTGTTAACGCGGAGTATATCGTGCAATACCGGCGTGTACCGTGTTAACGCGGAGTATATCGTGCAATACCGGCGTGTACCGTGTTAACGCGGAGTATATCGTGCAATACCGG
The DNA here is from genome assembly GCA_014843695.1 of Archivesica marissinica. Taxonomy (NCBI): domain Eukaryota; kingdom Metazoa; phylum Mollusca; class Bivalvia; order Venerida; family Vesicomyidae; genus Archivesica; species Archivesica marissinica. Next base: position 25,511,824 of record CM026401.1, read on the forward strand.
CATGTACCGTGTTAACGTGGAGTATATCGTGCAATACCGGCGTGTACCGTGTTAACGCGGAGTATATCGAGCAATACCGGCGTGTACCGTGTTATCGCGGAGTATATCGTGCAATATTGACATGTACCGTGTTGACGTTGAGTATATCGTGCACTATCGGCATGTACCGTGTTGATGCGGAGTATATCGTGCAATACCGGCATGTACCTTGTTGACGCGGAGTACATCATGCTATAGCGTGCAATACCGTCATGTACTATGTTGATGCTGTGTCCAATTGTCGAAATTGTCGATGGTCTTGGTGGACTTGATGTAAGCTCAAGGAAACGAAAACTAATAGCGTTGCTAGGATTGATCCCTGTTATTTAAATCGGCTACGTGCTTTCGTTTATTCGAGTTCTACGTGACTCAGTCATCAGTCCTTGATGACTATCGTATGTGTTTATTCTGTTCATTAAACGGAAGGTGATTATGGACATTTACCTCCACATAGTGAGTTTCCTCTCAGTGACGTATTTACCAGTGAGCGAATGCGTGTTCGTGTGACGATTATCTTCCACAACGGACAGTTAACGGTGTTATAGTATAGTTCGTTAACTAATGTTACCCTTGTTGTCGTCATCATTTCATTAATGTAAGTATTCATCGCTCGTTGTACATTAAACGTATTAATATTGTGCTGAGTGTTTGATTGTGTCTCATTGGTTATTGTGATCAAACTTGTGCCGTCCCATCCTACACTCATCCTAACTAAGCTATATACTAGTAGGTCCCATTGATCTTGGAAGCGACAGTATTTATATAAGTAACTACATATCCGTTAGATAACTGCAAAACGTTTAGTTCTATAGTTAGACAATTATTCAAAAGTATCCAGAATGCATAGTGTGCTATTGCAAAGTACGCGGACAGGTTATCATAACTACAGAAATCGACACGGACATCCCAAGGTCATACTGACCGCAATAATGTACAAAAGACAGGCGGTAACATTCACTATTTCATCATTTCACAATTTCATCTTCACGAATTCTCGATTTCAAATTCACTAAGTTGAAGTGGAAATCGTGACATTGTGAATTCATGAAGTTCAAATTTATGAATTAGCGATGTCGAACTGATGAAATAACGAATGTCAGCATCGGTCTTCCGTACATATCCCATATAGCTGTACTTCATTGTCAATGTACAGCCGCGTGACAATCACGAATACTTATAATGTCCGCAGAGAGCTACTGTTTTCCTATTGCTATCGATTGTTGCAACCATTGATAATTTGAAAACTGAATAATTCTGCCGCAATGTGCTTGTAATCATTTTCGAATAAATTGTAAGCTGACACCTTTGCAGCAAGGTTTATTAATAATTCAATAAATGGGTAGATTTTGAATGATATAACTTGCATTCACAGTTTCATATATCATAAAATAGTCGACAATGTGACCCCAGAGGAGAACTAACGCCGGTTATAAACATCATATCTTTCTGACATCTCTTTTAGGTATCGCATTAAATATTTTGTTAGAACCTTTTATTGTTTTCTAACATTCCAAATAAATAATTTGCGGAACTGATTCATTTATATTGTTTGTCCGCCACATTGTTTCCTAGACCAATTATAGATATATACCTCACATATATCGAGTGCATCAAGATAGCTTACCATGTCGTGTACATCATTGTAGCGAATAACCCAGACAGTGACTAGCAGATAGATTGCAGCCGATATATAGTATTGCTGGAACGAATGTAGCTGTCTAGTCCTTCCTAACTAGCTGATGGTTAGCTGAGCAACATTAATTAGTTTGCACTACCGACATCCCCAAGATAGTGGTACGTTTCTATCCAACATAATATGTACACTTACAATTGTTGGGCTGCATTACTGCCCGGAGTTTGAACCATCTGGTCTTGGCTCATACTAACAGACGTATAAACATTTGCAAAGTTTAAGATATATTATCTTGAAATATAACATACTGCACATAGAACACTACCCACAAACTGCAAGGTAGTGTTGTGAATCTATCCTACAGATACAAATAACGTATTGAGGTTGTATCACTGCGCGGAGTGTGCGCCACCTAAATATGTCCATTTCAAACAAGACAGTAACCAAACTCATCTACCAAATTAATAATGTAGACAATCCTGCAAGTTGTGGCTCTATCATCAAACACGTCTTTGAGAATATTCAAAGACTGGTTCCTCACAATTAACGGTTTCTTTACAGACCGAGAGAGTATACTAGAGACTATTCTCTAGGGAACCAATCAACCCACACTACCCTAACTTTATTAAGGCTAATGTGATCATTGACCAGATCAGATTTCATTGACATCCCGCAATCACTCTATCTAATGAAAATAAATGATCCTCACAAATCATCACAAAGCTAAATAATGTATGACAGTGAATCGCAATTCTATAATCACTCGCATTCGTTCTCAACCGGAAAACTTCAGAGCATATGTAAGCTTCATTCATACGGCGCTTTGACTATGTTACGGATGCGTATCCAGGGGGTGTTCAGTGAACTCAAGCACCCCCTTAATTTCCAGAGTGATGAATTTTTTATCTCATTAATTTCTTATAAAATGATTGCACCAGCCCATATTCTCACAATACGCCACAGGTACCAGGAACTTGTACAACCTATAACAAACTTATAAAATCATTGCACCAGCCCATATTCTCACAATACGCCACAGGTACCAGGAACTTGCACAACCTATAACAACTTATACAATCATTGCACCAGCACATATTCTCACAATACGCCACAGGTACCAGGAACTTGTACAACCTATAACAAACTTATAAAATCATTGCACCAGCCCATATTCTCACAATACGCCACAGGTACCAGGAACTTGCACAACCTATAACAATTTATACAATCATTGCACCTGCACATATTCTCACAATACGCCACAGGTACCAGGAACTTGCACAACCGATAACAACTTATACAATCATTGCACCAGCACATATTCTCACAATACGCCACAGGTACCAGGAACTTGCACAACCTATAACAACTTATACAATCATTGCACCAGCACATATTCTCACAATACACCACAGGTACCAGGAACTTGCACAACCTATAACAACTTATACAATCATTGCACCAGCACATATTCTCACAATACGCCACAGGTACCAGCAACTTGCACAACCTATAACAACTTATACAATCATTGCACCAGCACATATTCTCACAATACGCCACAGGTACCAGGAACGTGCACAACCTATAACAACTTATACAATCATTGCACCAGCCCATATTCTCACAATACGCCACAGGTACCAGCAACTTGCACAACCTATTTAATGTTTCATTTTTTTCAGGGGAAGCATTATGCCTCTCGAACCACACTGCTGCGGCCGGGCCAGTTGTGCTGCCCTGGGCATGTGTTGCTAACTTGGCGCCCCCTTAATTCGTTCCTGGATACACCTCTATGTTGCTCAGATAACTGTACCAAGAATTATATGCACACAATCCATACATAGACAGCAGGTCAGAATAAATATATTTCTTGACGTTTGAGTATAACGAATTATGTGAGAAATAATTTCCTCATCGGATGGTGTAATCTCATTTGCTAATGGGTCAATTTAATTGGCTAAAGTCAAGTTTCAGTGTTCGATGTGTACCGATATAAATAACGATCCAGCACATTGTTGCACATACACAGACGGATCTATAGCCCAGTGGTAACACGCTGGACTGGTAATCCAGGGATCGCAGGTTCGATCCCCCGTCTGACCCTAATAAAATTAACAGTCTTTCAGATTGGACGTTAAACAGAGGTCTCGTGTCGGTGCTTTACACCGTGCACGTACAAGAACCAGAGGAAACTCTGAATGGGTCTCTCTCTGTATCATTGCACTATCCTCCAAAATCTAAAATGACTAATATCTTCAGGAGGCGTCGCTCATATGGGCTAGCTGTAGCGACGATAAATAAACGTAAAAAAAAACAAATGTTGCACATACATATGTCACAGTTTGTAATTTATACATAGGTCTTAACATATGTTTTTAATGTGTCGTAAATCAAACATATGCATTATCATCGCCCATGCGTCAAACATCGGTTACGTTCATATTGATTTCATTAATCCGGTTGTTATATGTGTTCTAGTGTAAGTAAGACATTCGTTAATGTACGTCAATGACGGAAATTGCCGATGCTACCAATGTAATTTCGAGCAAATTGTCCGTGAACACATATCACATATTAAAAGTTAGAGTTGTTTTGTATATGTCCAATCATTGTGTCTGTTTTATGTGTATGAATGGATTATAGTATGAACGAATTGCGTGCATTGGTTGTTTAATAATAATTCTTTCACTGATGGGTAGTTGGAAATCTTTCCTGGCAGTCAGGACATAATTCTCTTACGTGATAGACGTTTTGTAATATTCAGATTACTCTGATACCTGTATATACAGTGTATATAGATATCCAACAGACGCTGTGGTAAGGAATTGTAAATGTACTATATGTATTACTTATATTCCCCTAACGCGTCGATTGTTTTATTGAGTACTGTGATGTTGTATTGTTTTATATTGTTTTTATATTATCCTAAAACGTATATTTGTATGTTTTAGGCCAACTGTAGGCTAATTGGAAATAAAATATATGAACCTACGCCAGGATTTTAGTAATAAGTGACCCCTGTGACATTGGTGGCCAGTGTGGTACAGTGTTGGACCCGGACCAGAGGAAGGCCGGATGTCCGAGGATCGATCATAAAAGTCGACAAGAGGAGGATCTGTGAGTCAAGCGATGTAGATCGGTTGGGCGAAACGGATAGGAGCTTTGAAAAGATCTGATGCATCAGTAAAATCGGTAAAGTGAATAAGCTAGCTAGAAGTGTTGAATTGTGATTATGTGTACAAATAAAATTGTGAAAATGAATTGGAAATCGCTTTCCATAGTGTGAACATTGCGACGTGTAATCTATACGGAATCAAGAGAGGTAATTCATTACCAGGATAAATAGAGAAATTCGAAGAGAATTAAACAAATTAGCAGGTAACTACTGTGAAATGAAATAAATGATTAAAGAAATCAGTGAAGATTACAGTTATTTGTGTGTTCTTTGTGTAGCGACGTGGAAAAGTTCGTAGTGTGAAAAACTTCAACAGATTGAAAATTATGTCATATGTTTTCGCGAGTTGTGAATAATAACATTATTATGTCAAATATATCTATGTGGGTATTTTTGAATGAAATTGTATAAATTAGCTTTATTTAGAATATGTATAAGTGTATTTATATGTATTTACTGTGATTTGTAGGGTCGGGGGGGGGGTTCAACAGGTAGGGTCGGGTTCCCCGAAACACACGTTTTGTTTGTTTGGCCTCATTCAGCGTCTTTAGGATTATTTGAAGAATTTAAATTTGTTCGTTGAATTTTTGAGGGTGTTATATATCGAATTCATACCAATTTATGGTCTAATATCAGCACTCTTTGTAGTTTATTGTTTGCACAATATCTTGCACTGTACTTAGCAGATAGTGGAACGTGAATGATAGTAAAGAGGAGCATTGGAGGTGAGTGATAAATGTTTTGTGTTGTATAATTGCTTCATTGTATTTGTGGGTTTCAATTTTGAAAACCGGAATATATTCTAGACTACGGTTTATTTAATACTTATTTTGAAAATCGTTTTCTAAATATTAAATTATTTACGTGAACGACAACAAGAACATATTTGAAGTTACAGGCGGTGTACTATATTATACATTGGATACTACATATAGTAATCGGACTCTTTGAATAGCTGTAGAAATAGATGCAGATATAGTTTATTGTATTTGTAAACTATTTATAGCCATTGTTAGTTCTAGATACTGTGTTGATTTGAGTACCTATTTGGGTGCAAATAATTTCATGGTTTATAAGCTGTTTTGAGGAATTCTTTATAGGTCATTGTGAGTTATATAGTATATTGAAATATCAACATGTATTTTGTGTAGAGAACTATTATATAAGACTATGTGGCTATTGTATTGAGTTGGTATTCATGCTATTTTGTGTTTCAGTGTATACTGTTTGTCATTAACCTATATTATTATATCGTGTATAGCAATCATGGCTGAAGGTGGAAAGGTGGTAGATGCCAGTACTACAGAATATATTTTAACTAATACACAGATTAGTCAGATTTTAGAAGCATTAAAGAAGAGTAGTGATTATGTTGTTCTGACAGAGGGTGAATATGATGCGTTGAAGCATACCCCACCCACAAGTACACCTAGTGTGAAGGACCCTGTTGTGAAACCCAAAATGACTGTGGCAGATAGATTTAACATTTGTTGTTAATTCTATGTTTGATCAATCTTCTTTACAGATGCCGAGTATTGAAATGAAATCAATATGAACGTAACCGATGCTTGACGCCTGCACGATGATAATGCATTTGTTTGATGTACGACACCTTAAAAACATATGTTAAGACCTATGTATAAATTACAAACTGTGATACTTACAATATATATGGTATAAATATTTGCAGTGTATTGAGGGTTGTTTGTAAGAGACTATAGCTAGGATATGTATGTTGATTGTGCTGTTGGTAACTGTATGCAGGCTACGTCCAAACATTTAAACGCAATTTATATAAATATAAGATTATTTGTGTTCAATATTCAATATTAATTGTTTCTGAGATGGTGAAAGACTGGGTTGGTTTGTTGTTTTTGTTTGTGTTGGTGGTGGTTTTTGTGGGGGTGTTTTTGTTTGCGCAAAGCCGCAAAATGAACGAAAGTCAATCAAGTCAAGTCAACGAATTGTATTTTTAAAAAATAGGCTATGCTCATCGCCAAGTAACACCAGCATTAGTCGTATGTTGACAAACGCCAAGAACCTGTTGTAGAAATGTTTAATGAATGCGCTCAATATCGGGAGCATTATAAAAACACCCAAACTTCATAACTATAATAATCGAATTAGCTTAACAATCATGAACATGTAATGTGATCTTTAATTGTATGCATGAAAGTTTGCAAATACCATTGGTCTATAAATACTTAAATAGTAACGTTTTAATGAATATAATGTAAAATGTTTGATACTGAGACAGCAAGCGATTGACTAATATCCTTCAGTGCACTTTTAACCATCATAATATTGAGTGACGCTACTACAGTCGAACCTGTACGAGATGCTTAGCACAGGTGGCTGCTTAATATGACAACTGTATAATAAAACAACACATTGGTAATCCGGAAACTGGCTTCTTAAAATAGATTGGCTGCTTAATGGAGGTGACCACTAACACAGGGTTGACTATATATATATATTCTTTACTATTGTCTAGAGTCTTAAGTATAATTACTACTACATACATTAGCATTCAAAAGTGAATTATAACGTATCACCCTGTATTCTTTAACATTATGTACATTATATTTCAGAATTATACATACAGTGTTAATAATACCTCGTGTTAAGAAGGTTAAAAACTCCCATCAAACTAAGATATTAAGAACGTGTTATTCAGAAAAGTCGTGATATTGTAAGCCACCAGTCTTTAGCTACACTCATCAGGATGCCTTCGGCGACTAGTTCCTGTCCAACGTTCTGTAACGTCTGGTGTTGTTCTGTTAAAGACAAATGTTGCATTTCCACTCATAGAGCAGATACAGGCTCGGTAGTTGTTTAGCCAGGTTACCAGTAGCATACATATGTCAATGAATCAATTTGCCAAATTAGGCAATATATATAAATAGTGTTCTACATTTATGTAGATGACTTTATTACTGAAATTCAATATGACGAGATCATGTAGCTCTACAAGGTGTATTAAATAATCAGCTTTCCCAACAATGGCCGGTTGCAAGCTCTTGTATTAAAGTTTATATTAGACACATCTATGTTACTGTATTAAGGCAGTATTATTCATTATTGAATGCGGTGGCTGGGAACGAACTACTATGGTATTGACTTACTGTCCTAATCTCTTCAACAAGCTGTCCTAAACATGGTTAGTGACTGTCCTAATCTCTTCAACAAGCTGTCCTAAGCTTGGTTAGTGACTGTCCTAATCTCTTCAACAAGCTGTCCTAAACTTGGTTAGTGACTGTCCTAATCTCTTTAACAAACTGTCCTAAGCTTGGTTATTATGTATTATATATAACAGTGTGTTGTTGTTATCCATGGCTTCCCCATATAGGATATATTTATTATAACAGTGTGTTGTTATCCATGGCTTCCCCATATAGGATATATTTATTATAACAGTGTGTTGTTGTTATCCATGGCTTCCCCATATAGGATATATTTATTATAACAGTGTGTTGTTATCCATGGCTTCCCCATATAGGATATATTTATTATAACAGTGTGTTGTTGCTATCCATGGCTTACCCATATAGGATATATTTATTATAACAGTGTGTTGTTATCCATGGCTTCCCCATATAGGATATATTTATTATAACAGTGTGTTGTTGTTATCCATGGCTTATCCATATAGGATATATTTATTATAACAGTGTTGTTGTTATCCATGGCTTCCCCATATAGGATATATTTATTATAACAGTGTGCTGTTGTTATCCATGGCTTATCCATATAGGATATATTTATTATAACAGTGTGTTGTTGATCCATGGCTTATCCATATAGGATATATTTATTATAACAGTGTGCTGTTGTTATCCATGGCTTATCCATATAGGATATATTTATTATAACAGTGTGTTGTTGTTATCCATGGCTTACCAATATAGAATATATTTGCACTGTTATAATAAATATATCCTATATGGGGAAGCCATGGAAATCAACACACTGTTATAATAAATGTATTATTTATTATGTTTAAAATGACTCCAAATGTAGAACTTTATTACAATACTATTACAGTGTCACCCACTGGTATCGTTAACTTTGTTTATTGTTCTTTCAATTTAAAGTAGGCACAAGCAGCTTATGTCATATGGTGACTCTCCAACTATTATTGGTGTAGGATGACCCGAGTGCCCCTCCGAGCAGTTTTTCAGACAAGGAAGACACTAGTGCCCCTCCGAGCAGTATTTCACACAAGTAAGACACTAGTGCTCCTCCGAGCAGTATTTCAGACAAGGAAGACACTAGTGCCCCTCCGAGAAGTATTTCAGACAAGGAAGACACTAGTGCCCCTCCGAGCAGTATTTCAGAAAAGGAAGACATTAGTGCCCCTCCGAGCAGAATTTCACACAAGGAAGACACTAGTGCCCCTCCGAGCAGTATTTCACACAAGGAAGACACTAGTGCCCCTCCGAGCAGTATTTCACACAGGGAAGACACTAGTGCCCCTCCGAGCAGTATTTCACACAAGGAAGACACTAGTTCCCCTCCGAGCAGTATTTCACACAAGGAAGACTCTAGTTCCCCTCCGAGCAGTATTTCACACTAGAGACACTAGTGCCCCTCCGAGCAGTATTTCACACAAGAAGACTCTAGTTCCCTCCGAGCAGTATTTCACACAAGGAAGACACTATCCCCCTCCGAGCAGTATTTCACACAAGGAACTCTAGATTCCCTCCGAGCAGTATTTCACACAAGGAAGACTCTAGTGCCCCTCCGAGCAGTATTTCACACAAGGAAGACTCTAGTTCCCCTCCGAGCAGTAGTTCACACAAGGAAGACACTAGTGCCCCTCCGAGCAGTATTTCACACAAGGAAGACTCTATTTCCCTCCGAGCAGTATTTCACATAAGGAGACTCTAGTGCCCCTCCGAGCAGTATTTCACACAAGGAGACAATAGTGCCCCTCCGAGCAGTATTTCACACAAGGAAGACACTAGTGCCCTCCGAGCAGTATTTCACACAATGAATACACTAGTTCCCCTCCGAGCAGTATTTCCACAAGGAAGGCCCGAGTGCCCCTCCGAGCAGTATTTCACACAAGGAAGACTCTAGTTCCCCTCCGAGCAGCATTTCACACAAGGAAGACACTAGTGCCCCTCCGAGCAGTATTTCACACAAGGAAGACACTAGTGCCCCTCCGAGCAGTATTTCACTCAAGGAAGACACTAGTGCCCCTCCGAGCAGTATTTCACACAAGGAAGACACTAGTGCCCCTCCGAGCAGTATTTCACACAATGAAGATTCTAGCTTCCCTCCGAGCAGTATTTCACAAAAGGAAGACTCTAGATTCCCTCCGAGCAGTATTTCACACAAGGAAGACTCTAGTGCCCCTCCGAGCAGTATTTCACACAAGGAAGACTCTAGTTCCCCTCCGAGCAGTAGTTCACACAAGGAAGACACTAGTGCCCCTCCGAGCAGTATTTCACACAAGGAAGACTCTAGTTTCCCTCCGAGCAGTATTTCACACAAGGAAGACTCTAGTGCCCCTCCGAGCAGTATTTCACACAAGGAAACACTAGTGCCCCTCCGAGCAGTATTTCACACAAGGAAGACACTAGTGCCCCTCCGAGCAGTATTTCACACAATGATACACTAGTTCCCCTCTGAGCAGTATTTCACAAGGAAGGCCCGAGTGCCCCTCCGAGCAGTATTTCACACAAGGAAGACTCTAGTTCCCCTCCGAGCAGTATTTCACACAAGGAAGACACTAGTGCCCCTCCGAGCAGTATTTCACACAAGGAAGACACTAGTTCCCCTCCGAGCAGTACTTCACACAATGAAGATTCTAGCTTCCCTCCGAGCAGTATTTCACACAAGGAAGAATCTAGTGCCTCTCCGAGCAGTATTTCCACAAGGAAGGCCCGAGTGCACCTCCGAGCAGTATTTCCGAGTGCCTCTCCGAGCAGTATTCCCGAGTGCCTCTCCGAGCAGTATTTCACACCCGAGTGCCTCTCCGAGCAGTAGTTCACACCCGAGTGCCTCTCCGAGCAGTAGCTCACACCCGAATGCCCCTCCGATCAGTATTTCACACAAGGAAGGCCCGAGTGCACCTCCGAGCAGTATTTCCGAGTGCCTCTCCGAGCAGTATTTCCGAGTGCACCTCCGAGCAGTATTTCCGAGTGCCTCTCCGAGCAGTATTTCCGAGTGCCTCTCCGAGCAGTATTCCCGAGTGCCTCTCCGAGCAGTATTTCACACCCGAGTGCCTCTCCGAGCAGTAGTTCACACCCGAGTGCCCCATCCGAGCAGTATTTCACACCCGAGTGCCCAATCCGAGCAGTAGTTCACACCCGAGTGCCCCATCCGAGCAGTATCACACCCGAGTGCCCCTCCGAGCAGTATTCCCGAGTGCCACTCCGAGCAGTATTTCACACCCGAGTGCCTCTCCGAGCAGTATTTCACACCCGAGTGCCCCTCCGAGCAGTATTTCACACCCGAGTGCCTCTCCGAGCAGTATTTCACACCCGAGTGCCTCTCCGAGCAGTATTACCGAGTGCCTCTCCGAGCAGTATTACCGAGTGCCTCTCCGAGCAGTATTCCCGAGTGCACCTCCGAGCAGTATTTCCGAGTGCCTCTCCGAGCAGTATTCCCGAGTGCCCCTCCGAGCAGTATTTCCGAGTGCCTCTCCGAGCAGTATTTCCGAGTGCCTCTCCGAGCAGTATTCCCGAGTGCCTCTCCGAGCAGTATTTCACACCCGAGTGCCTCTCCGAGCAGTAGTTCACACCCGAGTGCCCCATCCGAGCAGTATTTCACACCCGAGTGCCCGATCCGAGCAGTAGTTCACACCCGAGTGCCCCATCCGAGCAGTATTTCACACCCGAGTGCCCTCTGAGCATTATCCCGAGTGCCCCTCCGAGCAGTATTTCACACCCGAGTGCCTCTCCGAGCAGTATTTCACACCCGAGTGCCCCTCCGAGCAGTATTTCACACCCGAGTGCCTCTCCGAGCAGTATTTCACACCCGAGTGCCCCTCCGAGCAGTATTTCACACCCGAGTGCCTCTCCGAGCAGTATTACCGAGTGCCTCTCCGAGCAGTATTACCGAGTGCCTCTCCGAGCAGTATTCCCGAGTGCACCTCCGAGCAGTATTTTCGAGTGCCTCTCCGAGCAGTATTCCCGAGTGCTCCTCCGAGCAGTATTCCCGAGTGCACCTCCGAGCAGTATTTCCGAGTGCCTCTCCGAGCAGTATTACCGAGTGCCTCTCCGAGCAGTATTCCCGAGTGCACCTCCGAGCAGTATTTCCGAGTGCCTCTCCGAGCAGTATTCCCGAGTGCCTCTCCGAGCAGTATTTCACACCCGAGTGCCAATCCGAGCAGTATTTCACACCCGAGTGCCTCTCCGAGCATTATTTCACACCCGAGTGCCTCTCCGAGCAGTATTCCCGAGTGCCCCTCCGAGCAGTATTCCCGAGTGCCTCTCCGAGCAGTATTTCACACCCGAGTGCCTCTCCGAGCAGTATTTCACACCCGAGTGCCCCTCCGAGCAGTATTTCACACCCGAGTGCCCCTCCGAGCAGTATTTCACACCCGAGTGCCCTCCGAGCAGTATTTCACACCCGAGTGCCCCTCCGAGCAGTATTTCACCCCGAGTGCCCTCCGAGCAGTATTCCCGAGTGCCTCTCCGAGCAGTATTTCACACCCGAGTGCCTCTCCGAGCAGTATTCACCCGAGTGCCCCTCCGAGCAGTATTTCACACCCGAGTGCCTCTCCGAGCAGTATTCACACCCGAGTGCCCTCCGAGCAGTATTTCACACCCGAGTGCCTCTCCGAGCAGTATTACCGAGTGCCTCTCCGAGCAGTATTACCGAGTGCCTCTCCGAGCAGTATTCCCGAGTGCCCCTCCGAGCAGTATTACCGAGTGCCTCTCCGAGCAGTATTCCCGAGTGCCTCTCCGAGCAGTATTTCACACCCGAGTGCCTCTCCGAGCAGTATTTCCGAGTGCCTCTCCGAGCAGTATTCCCGAGTGCCTCTCCGAGCAGTATTTCACACCCGAGTGCCTCTCCGAGCAGTATTTCACACCCGAGTGCCCCATCCGAGCAGTATTTCACACCCGAGTGCCCCATCCGAGCAGTAGTTCACACCCGAGTGCCCCATCCGAGCAGTAGTTCACACCCGAGTGCCCCATCCGAGCAGTAGTTCACACCCGAGTGCCCCATCCGAGCAGTAGTTCACACCCGA
>CM026401.1:25525876-25551535 GCA_014843695.1 Archivesica marissinica
GAAATGTTTTTGTCTGAGTTTCACTAGTGACCTTTCTATTTTTAGATTTTTTAATACGAGACTCATATGTGATATGTATAGAATAATTTTTTCTATCATTTATACATTTAATCATAGATTCAAAGTTTACTTTTTGAGATGTATTGTAATCTAATGTAATTCCTTTTACTTTACATTTAGTCAATATATGACCATCTACATCATATTGATATCCATAATTTTTAGGTCCTAAACCAACATAGCTTATAATTTTCCCATTAGGTACTTCATACGTCCATTTACCTAAACGACTGTCAACAATAGGAATATTATATTCCCCTGGTTTATATATATACATACAACTGTCTGTATCACAGTATAATACTCTATCATCTAATAGTTCAAGAACTGCATACAATTCTAATCTTGCATATGCAGTTACAAATGATTACAAACAACATTAGCTGATGAATGAGGTTCAATTTCATCAGTTAAATCTTTATAATTCACTAATATGAAATTATCATGATCAAACATATCAATACTATCGACCTCAATATTACTATCATTCATAATATCAAAAAATCTTGAAACTTTACTAATATATTCACAATGGGGTAATTTGTTATTTTGAGCATTTTTACCCCATATACAATTAAGCATAGTTTTTGCAAATGCTCGTTTACCAGGATTATATTTAATATTTTCAAGTACAATACCTTCTGCATTAAAATAATCAGTTTTAAACCTTTTTTCATCATCTTCATTTTTAACCCAATTTGGGTAGCCACTAGCCTCTTGTTTCATTTTTAAATACTTATCGATATATTGTTTATATACATCTGAACTCCATTCACTCCAATGCCATATTTGATATATTTCTAATATTTGATAACCTTTATCTAACGCTTTCTGTATTTCTACAGTTGTCCATGTACCAATCAATGCTCTTTGATTTTCTGTATGATTGCAATAATCATCTTCATTCTTAGCACATGTATAACATAGAGTAAATATCATTTTTTTATTACAATGTATTGGTAATACAGGCATCCATAATGTTTGAGGTGGTAGTATTTTGCATTTTATCAAACCCTGATAGTCACTAATATATTTTATATCAATTTGTTCCGGACTTAATATATTTGGATGTCCACATGGATATTTTTTATATTTATTAACATATGGATATAAAGAACATATATCAACATATTTTATTTGTTCATCATCTTTTATTTTATGATATAATTTTATAGCATTTGTTCTACCTCCAAATAGAGCATCTCTAGGTTTAATAGGTTCTCTATATGGATATAATACAGTTATATTATTCTTATATTGGATATTGATATTCTTATAATTATCAAAATCACATTCCCATATATAAATAATTGTATAACCTAATATTTTTAATTCGTTAAATCGTTTAATAGTTTCTTCATGCAGTTGTACCATTGTTTTTTTAGTATATGGATTGATATATTTTCTATTTGGATAACATTTCTCACACCCATGATATAAGCAACCCAGAAATTCATATATTATACCGTCACAATAACCATCTACATGATATTTACCTATTTTTTTTTCACCTCCATTTAATGCATGACACATTTTCTTATTTAAATCAGTACTATATGCCTGCAACCATCTTATTCCTTTAATAGAATATTTAGTTTTGTTAGGATATCCACTATCAGATATAACCCCAAGACTATTTTTAGGCATATAATTTTTCCTCCACGCTTTATTACAAGCTTGAGGTAGTGTTATTGCCTCTCTAAAGGGGTTAATTTGATCGCTATTTAGAAATTGTATTATAAACTCCCCGCAACCTCTTCTTAAAATATCGACATCTGATATACAATATTGTTTCATTTCTTTTCTAAAATCAAAAATTCTTGATTTTTAATTTTATCTTCATACCATTTCATAAATATTTCACGATTTTCAGGTTTCATAGACCCTGGTTTATAATAGTCTAATGATAAATATGGCCCAATATAGTTTTGATATTGACTAATATTAGCCCAAAACGGAAACCAACCTTTAGCTAATTCTTTTAATCCAAATGTTTTTGGGAATGATGCTAAAGGCATCCCTATAAAATTTAAGGAATCTATTAATCTTATATTTTTATATTTTAATAACATAATATTATTCCCATTCATAATTAAATCAGGTTTAATTGTACCATGTGTAATTAAATATCTTGAAACAAATTGTGTATCATACCCTCTTCCATTATGAGCTATTACTGTTGAATAATTATGAATAGGACTAAATAACCATTTACAGAATTCTTGTAATGTATTTTCCCCTTCAAATATCATTTGTTTTTCACCTTCAATATTATTACAATGGTCACAATATTCAGTAACTGATTTACAAATACATTTGTCACATGCCCGTTGAGCTACACAATAATTTGGTTTATGTTCCCCATCATCAAATTGACATTCAAAGTCATAAAATATATAGGGTACTATTTTAGGTCCTTGTTTTAATGGTTCAGATACATATATCGGTATATAACAATCATGGTCCAAGGGTACTATTAATTTACAATATTTACATTTCTTAAACCCTGGACATATATGATTTTTTTTACTTTCTATTAATAGAGTATCACATTTTTTACATAACTGTACAGACGAACATATATTTTTCTTATGTTTTCCTTTAATTGTTTTATGATTTTCATAACATGATATACTAACAAACCAACGCCTGCAAGTATTACAATGAACGGGTTCTTTTTTTTCACATAATTCATGCGAATAACATTTACATATGTTACGACATTTATGATACTCTTTATTACTATAACCTACATCACAATATTCACAAAAATAACTACAACCAAAAAAACCTCTAATTGAGATAATACTATCATAATGATTATCATGATAATATAAATGTATAACTTTACTATTATCAGTCATTGTATATGGTTCAAATAAATGTTCACCTTTTCCATGTTGTTGATGTATTTTAATAATATATTCCGGATATAATTCGTTTTGAATTAATTTATATTCTTCAATACCACATTTCTGATCTATATTTAGACCTACTTTATTTAATAATTTTTCTGCTTCTTGTTTTTGAAGAGGTCTGTCTGTCCTTCTAATTTCCCTCCATTTTTTTTCCATTCATCACTTTTATCAGTATTTAATTTACACATACATACAACAATAGATCTAGCTAAACACATACTATCTTCACTATTTTCAATTTTAATAATGCTACGTTTTATATTTATCATATTATCGATGCTTTTTTCACTACCATGATGCATTGTTTTTCTACTACCTCCAATAGGCATTGATGTATGAGTAAATTCAATTCTCAAACCATTATCATGTATTTTAAATTCTTTATTACTTTGACCTACTCTTTCGATTTCATTCAATAATGTTGTTCCTGATATATTTTCAGCATCATTAAATGGTATATGAATACCAAATTCTAATGTAAGATGTGTAATAGAAAATCTAATTTTATCATTTGGTTGTACGTTTGATTTTTCTTTTATTTGGGTTACTAAATTGTTAAATAATTCATTAGTAAAGTCAAATGGTTTATCATATTGGTTAAAGGTCAAATCATATACTTTACTTTGAGATCTATATTTTCTCGATTTTCTACTTTGCAATTCATTAATTTTATAATATTTATCATTAGTGTATAATATTTTATTTGAAGATTCTTCAAATGAAGAATCTTCATTTGAAGATTCATCACTACTAGAAGAATCAGAATATTCTACTAATTTTGTAGCCATTATTATATGACTGATTTGCTATTTTGATTATTATTCTTATATACACTCTTTTGAGCTATTAATAAACATTATCTATTTATATTTTAATTATCTAAATATAGCTACATCAGTTTACTATAAATATAGGTTATTTCATAGACATTATTTATTCACTACTTTGGCAATCATTCAGTAACAATCATGAGTATGCAGCAACAATTAAATGAAATGAGTTTGAAGTTAAATGAATTATGGTATAAAGCATATGGAAATGAACAGGGACAGAAAAACATTTATTGTTATATTTGTAAGAAAAAAGGACACTATGCGAATGAATGTATCAACAAAACACAACCGACCAAGTTTATAAATAATATAACTTGTTATAAATGTAACAAACCGGGGCATTATGCTACTACATGCCCTGACAAATATACATTGAAAAAGGAGAATACTATTTATCCAACCTATGATAAACCTGAATCGAGCGGTTTTGAGGTCACCAACCAAACAGAAATTGCACCACAAACCAATATCAACGCCGATAAAACATGGGATGTAGAGGACATCATGGATGTAGAAATGGATTCTGGTATTTCACCTGGAGTCCCATTTAAAGGTGAGCTGCAGAATATGACTTGTTCGACTCCAAAACCAAAAAGGACCATTATGGACACCATAGATGAATGTGAGGAACCATTGAAAAAGAGGCCACGAGTAGAAGATACCACAAAGGAGAGGGCTCCATTGAAGGCATTTCGTAAGAAAAGACTATTAAATCTATAAGATGATTGTATGGCATTACAGTGTTTTAAAAATTATGTTATTAAAATGACACTAATAGATATGGTATAAAATTGACATTGAAATACCTATAAATAGAGTTAACTTTATAACACTCATTGTATTGGATGTACATATTATTATTTGTATAACCTGTATTAGTTATGTATTGTGGTTATTTCAATTTATATTTTGATGTTGTGATTGTAATATATAATAAATAATACTTTGACAAATCTAAGAGGTTTTTATTTCATTTTATTAGTCCTGAAAAGGACCCATATAATGGTTTCTTTACTTGAGTACTATGTTCTTCTTTCTTTTTATCTTTATCTTTTATACTTGTATTAAAATATTTGTCTAGGTTATATAATAACAATCTATATATTAGACGGTGATTGCCAATGTTGCGGTGGTAGTGTTTGTTTCGATAGTGAATCAGATATCTGGGATAAACTGTTAGGTTATTTTTGTCATTGGGGTAGTAAAGAAACATATTACTGTGATCTATGTTATGAACACAACAATTTCTTACATATGCATGGATTATGTTTATTTTGTTTTAATGTAGTATTTAAATGTAGGTTACCGTAGCGCTATACATTAGACGTGTTACTATTTATAGCTAGTAGGTCAAGCCGATTTTTGCCACCATATATTGAGTTTTTATGGGTTTTTTATTATTGACCACCTCACAATGACGGACTTGATAGATTATTTGAATGATCCTATGCTAGGAGGTCGATGGAGTCATATCGTAGAGCTGATTATGAAACCAGCTATTACATCAACACCTCTACTACCAGAAACTAATGATGATTACCTCAGGCGTATGATGAGCTATGTTCCTGTTTATGGAGGGATTACGCCGGTGGATTATTGTGGAGATTCTATCTCTAACACAACATTTCCTCCGGATATTATCGACCCTGTACCTGAGAGCAAACCCTTAACATGATATTGTTAGGAAGAAAAAATACGGTCCTTTTCAGGACCAACACACATATTCCGATAAGAAAAATCTCTCAAATATTGTCATATTAGTTATATTTATATATTACAACAAACATATATAAATACTAGATATCTTTTATGTTTTCATTTAGTTGTAGCATTGCAAAGAGATAACACCTTCACAATGAGTTATTTACAAGATAGAATAACACATATAGTATCTACAAGTGAAGGATTACATTTTTCAAAAGTACATTTAAGATTAGGAACAAATGTATTTATAGAAATGATACATGAGGAAATAATTAGAAAAGTAGGGTCTGATGTTGACTTAGAAACATCATCTTCAAAACATATTGTAGAGAATGATAAGGGTAAACCATTTGTACATTATTATGGATTAGCACACACAAAAGCAAAATTGTATTTAGGAAAGGAAATAGATATAGAAAGTTTGATTGTAAATTATTTAACAAAACGAAAATTAGATATTATTAATAAGGAGGATATAGAAAAAGTATGTAAAGATTTAGGGATATATTACCCCAGTTGGCTTATAATGTATAATGATTATCTTATGGAAAGAAATAAACTCAACATGTCAGAACAACCAGATACTATAAATATAATTCATGTCTTATTACATAGAAATTTACGTAGATTATATTCATGGAACTATTAATATAATCCAATTCTATTAATATATTCAAAATAAGGGTAACAATACACTATATAAGTTAGAACAACCATAGAACACTATCATTATTTTTACTTGATATTGTAGCAAAGACATCAATCATGAATAATAGCAATATGAAAGCAAATCATATGGTATCTACTTCATTTGGGTTACAATATTCTAAAGTACAGTTGGGTTTAGATACAGATCTTTATATAGAAATGGTAAATGATGAAATAATCAGAAAAGTAGGAGATGTTGACTTAACAACAATACATCCAGAACATATTCTAATTTTAGATGGGGAACCATATAACAATTATTATGGAATGCTTTTTTCACATACACAACAATATTTAGGCAAAGAAATGGATATAGAAAGTATATTATCACATTTTCTATCGAAACGTAAATTAGATATTGTTGAATTAGATGATATATAATTTATGTACACTACATTAGGTATGGGATATGAGAAATGGATCTCAATGTATGATGATTATGTTGTTTCTAGAAATAGATTAGTATTACCATATGATGTACACTATATAAATGTACTTGATGTGTTACTATATCATCATTCAAAGAGAACTTGGTAGTAACATGTCACATATAGTAAAAATCGGTGTGGAAGGAGGATTTTGTTCGGAATTTGTTAATAGTATTATACATTTAGATTTAGGGGAGGAGGTGTTGATTGATATGGTTAATGATGAAATAACACGAAAGAGAATACCAAAAGAGGAGAATTTTGGTAATATGTTGTCAAATGTACATTTACATTTGGGTACATATATAGATATGGAAAGTGTTATTAAACATTATTTATATAACAAACATATTGCGGTTGTTAAACATAGAGATATAGAAGCTGTGTTAAAAGAAACACTTGGTATAGATGATTGGTCTATAATATATAATAACTATTTAGAGAAGACAAAAATAACTCCAGAGGATGATGATTATATAAATGTATGCGGTGTATTACTATACCATCATTTAGAAAGAAAGATTTGAAGAGAACTATGGAGAACAGAATAACAAACGATATGGTTTTATTTTATGGACAAAACAGTGTTTTCAGTAACTTTTATCCTGCAGACTTTATAGATAGTGATGGAGTGAAATATATATGTACTGAACAATATTTTCAACATAAAAAAATGCTACAATGCCAAGAACATACTATTGCTGAGAAGATACTTAATTCTACTAATCCATATGAGATCAAGCATCTAGGACGGTCAAGATCTACAAACTTTGATGTAGTACAATGGACAAACGATTCAACAGATGTACTTTTTGAAGCAAATTGGTTAAAATATAACCAAAATGAACACTTAAAGAGAATTTTATTAAATACAAATAATAAAGTTCTTGCAGAGGCTAACCCCAGAGACTGTATTTGGGGTATTGGTTTAAATATGTGGAATAAAAATGCGACAGTGCAAGCTAATTGGAAGGGTCAGAATCAATTTGGAGAAATATTAATGCATATTAGATATTTTATTAGGAATAAAAATTGTTAGTTGTATCTTAGTTAATTATTAGTTATTATTAGAAAATAAAAAAATTATATTGAAATTTATTATGTGTTATGTTATATTTAGTAGTCACTAGGGTGGAACTATGGGCCATGTAACCCACAACGGCCCATAGTGCCACCCACAGCAAAACGGCCCATACTGCCACCCACAGCAAAAGTGCCCTATAAATTATTAAAAAGTGCCCCATAGTGCCAAAAATATTATATTGAAAAAATCATTTTATTTATTAAAAAAATTATTTTATTTTTATTAACATTTTTATTTTATTTTATTAAAAAAAATTATTATTTTTATTAAAAAATTAATTTTATTTATTAAAAAAATTATTTTATTTATTAACAATTTTATTTTATTTTTATTAAACATTTTATTTTATTTTTATTAAAAAATTTATTTTATTTTATTAAATATTTTATTAAATTTTTTATTTTATTTATTAAAAAAATTATTTATTTATTAAAAATTTTATTTTATTTTTATTAAAATTTTTATTTTATTTATTTTTATTAAAAATTTATTATGTGTTATATTTAGTAGTCACTAGGGGTGGCACTATGGGGACATGTCAAACATGTGCATGTGTATAAATGCCACATAGCGCCATAAAAAAAATGCCCCATACTGCCACCCACCTCGGTAAAATGACCCATAGTGCCATAGACATGACCCATAGTGCCACCCTATACTACTCTCGGGGTGTGAACTACTGATCGGAGAGGCACTCGGGAATACTGCTCGGAGAGGTACTCGGTAATACTGCTCGGAGAGGCACTCGGATATACTGCTCGGAGGTGCACTCGGGTGTGAAATACTGCTCGGAGGGGCACTCTTGAATACTGCTCGGAGAGGCACTCGGAAATACTGCTCGGAGAGGCACTCGGGTGTGAAATACTGCTCGGAGAGGCACTCGGGTGTGAAATACTGCTCGGAGAGGCACTCGGGAATACTGCTCGGAGGGGCACTCGGGTGTGAAATACTGCTCGGAGGGGCACTCGGGAATACTGCTCGGAGAGGCACTCGGGAATACTGCTCGGAGAGGCACTCGGGTGTGAAATACTGCTCGGAGAGGCACTCGGGAATACTGCTCGGAGAGGCACTCGGGTGTGAATACTGCTCGGAGGGGCACTCGGGAATACTGCTCGGAGAGGCACTCGGGTGTGAAATACTGCTCGGAGGGGCACTCGGGAATACTGCTCGGAGAGGCACTCGGAAATACTGCTCGGAGGGGCACTCGGGTGTGAAATACTGCTCGGAGGGGCACTCGGGAATACTGCTCGGAGGGGCACTCGGGGTGTGAACTACTGCTCGGAGAGGCACTCGGGAATACTGCTCGGAGGGGCACTCGGGTAATACTGCTCGGAGAGGCACTCGGTGTTAAATACTGCTCGGAGGGGCACTCGGGTGTGAAATACTGCTCGGAGAGGCACTCGGGAATACTGCTCGGAGAGGCACTCGGTAATACTGCTCGGAGAGGCACTCGGAAATACTGCTCGGAGGGGCACTCGGGTGTGAAATACTGCTCGGAGGGGCACTCGGGTGTGAAATACTGCTCGGAGGGGCACTCGGGAATACTGCTCGGAGAGGCACTCGGGTGTGAAATACTGCTCGGAGGGGCACTCGGGTGTGAAATACTGCTCGGAGGGGCACTCGGGTGTGAAATACTGCTCGGAGGGGCACTCGGGAATACTGCTCGGAGAGGCACTCGGGTGTGAAATACTGCTCGGAGAGGCACTCGGGTGTGAAATACTGCTCGGAGAGGCACTCGGGAATACTGCTCGGAGGGCACTCGGGAATACTGCTCGGAGAGGCACTCGGTAATACTGCTCGGAGGGGCCTCGGATACTGCTCGGAGGGGCACTCGGGTGTGAACTACTGCTCGGAGAGGCACTCGGGAATACTGCTCGGAGGGGCACTCGGGTGTGAAATACTGCTCGGAGAGGCACTCGAGTGTGAAATACTGCTCGGAGGGGCACTCGAGTGTGAAATACTGCTCGGAGAGGCACTCGGGAATACTGCTCGGAGAGGCACTCGGTAATACTGCTCGGAGAGGCACTCGGAAATACTGCTCGGAGGTGCACTCGGGTGTGAAATACTGCTCGGATAGGCACTCTGGAATACTGCTCGGAGAGGCACTCGGAAATACTGCTCGGAGAGGCTCTCGGGAATACTGCTCGGAGGGGCACTCGTGAATACTGCTCGGAGAGGCACTCGGTAATACTGCTCGGAGAGGCACTCGGAAATACTGCTCCGAGGTGCACTCGGGTGTGAAATACTGCTCGGAGGGGCACTCGGGAATACTGCTCGGAGGGGCACTCGGGTGTGAAATACTGCTCGGAGGGGCACTCGGGAATACTGCTCGGAGAGGCACTCGGTAATACTGCTCGGAGAGGCACTCGGGAATACTGCTCGGAGGGGCACTCGGGAATACTGCTCGGAGAGGCACTCGGGAATACTGCTCGGAGGGGCACTCGGTAATACTGCTCGGAGGGGCACTCGGGACTACTGCTCGGAGGGGCACTCGGGGTGTGAACTACTGATCGGAGAGGCACTCGGGAATACTGCTCGGAGGGGCACTCGGGTGTGAAATACTGCTCGGAGAGGCACTCGAGTGTTAAATACTGCTCGGAGGGGCACTCGGGTGTGAAATACTGCTCGGAGAGGCACTCGGGAATACTGCTCGGAGAGGCACTCGGTAATACTGCTCGGAGAGGCACTCGGAGATACTGCTCGGAGGTGTACTCGGGTGTGACATACTGCTCGGTGGGGCACTCGGGTGTGAAATACTGCTCGGAGGGGCACTCGGGAATACTGCTCGGAGAGGCACTCGGGTGTGAAATACTGCTCGGAGGGGCACTCGGGTGTGAAATACTGCTCGGAGTGGCACTCGGGTGTGAAATACTGCTCGGAGGGGCACTCGGGAATACTGCTCGGAGAGGCACTCGGGTGTGAAATACTGCTCGGAGAGGCACTCGGGTGTGAAATACTGCTCGGAGAGGCACTCGGGAATACTGCTCGGAGGGGCACTCGGGAATACTGCTCGGAGAGGCACTCGGTAATACTGCTCGGAGGCGCTCTCTGGAATACTGCTCGGAGGGGCACTCGGGAATACTGCTCGGAGGGGCACTCGGGTGTGAACTACTGCTCGGAGAGGCACTCGGGAATACTGCTCGGAGGGGCACTCGGGTGTGAAATACTGCTCGGAGAGGCACTCGAGTGTGAAATACTGCTCGGAGGGGCACTCGGGTGTGAAATACTGCTCGGAGAGGCACTCGGGAATACTGCTCGGAGAGGCACTCGGTAATACTGCTCGGAGAGGCACTCGGAAATACTGCTCGGAGGTGCACTCGGGTGTGAAATACTGCTCGGAGAGGCACTCTGGAATACTGCTCGGAGAGGCACTCGGAAATACTGCTCGGAGAGGCACTCGGGAATACTGCTCGGAGGGGCACTCGTGAATACTGCTCGGAGAGGCACTCGGTAATACTGCTCGGAGAGGCACTCGGAAATACTGCTCCGAGGTGCACTCGGGAATACTGCTCGGAGGGGCACTCGGGTGTGAAATACTGCTCGGAGAGGCACTCGGTAATACTGCTCGGAGAGGCACTCGGAATACTGCTCGGAGAGGCACTCGGAAATACTGCTCGGAGAGGCACTCGGGAATACTGCTCGGAGGGGCACTCGGGAATACTGCTCGGAGAGGCACTCGGGTGTGAAATACTGCTCGGAGGGGCACTCGGGTGTGAAATACTGCTCGGAGAGGCACTCGGTAATACTGCTCGGAGAGGCACTCGGGAATACTGCTCGGAGGGGAACTCGGGAATACTGCTCGGAGGGGCACTCGGTAATACTGCTCGGAGAGGCACTCGGAAATACTGCTCGGAGAGGCACTCGGAAATACTGCTCGGAGAGTTACTCGGAAATACTGCTCGGAGAGGCACTCGGGAATACTGCTCGGAGGGGCACTCGGGAATACTGCTCGGAGGGGCACTCGGTAATACTGCTCGGAGAGGCACTCGGAAATACTGCTCGGAGAGGCACTCGGAAATACTGCTCGGAGAGGTACTCTGAAATACTGCTCGGAGAGGCACTCGGGAATACTGCTCGGAGGGGCACTCGGGAATACTGCTCGGAAGGGCACTCGGGTGTGAAATACTGCTCGGAGGGGCACTCGGGAATACTGCTCGGAGGGGCACTCGGGTGTGAAATACTGCTCGGAGGGGCACTCGGGAATACTGCTCGGAGAGGCACTCGGTAATACTGCTCGGGGGGCACTCGGGAATACTGCTCGGAGAGGCACTCGGTAATACTGCTCGGAGGGGCACTCGGGAATACTGCTCGGAGAGGCACTCGGGAATACTGTTCGGAGAGGCACTCGGTAATACTGCTCGGAGGGGCACTCGGAAATACTGCTCGGAGAGGCACTCGGGTGTGAAATACTGCTCGGAGTTGCACTCGGGAATACTGCTCGGATGGGCACTCGGGTATGAAATACTGCTCGGAGGGGCACTCGGGTGTGAAATACTGCTCGGAGAGGCATTCGGGTGTGAAATACTGCTCGGAGGGGCACTCGGGTGTGAAATACTCCTCGGAGGGGCACTCGGGTGTGAAATACTGCTCGGAGGGGCACTCGGGTGTGAAATACTGCTCGGAGGGGCACTCGGGTGTGAAATACTGCTCAGAGAGGCACTCGGGTGTGAAATACTGCTGGAAGACTGCTCGGGTGTGAAACACTCTGGAATACTGCTCGGAGATGCACTCGGAAATACTGCTCGGAGAGGCTCTAGGGAATACTGCTCGGAGGGGCACTCGTGAATACTGCTCGGAGAGGCACTCGGTAATACTGCTCGGAGAGGCACTCGGAAATACTGCTCCGAGGTGCACTCGGGTGTGAAATACTGCTCGGAGGGGCACTCGGGAATACTGCTCGGAGGGGCACTCGGGTGTGAAATACTGCTCGGAGGGGCACTCGGGAATACTGCTTGGAGAGGCACTCGGTAATACTGCTGGGAGGGGCACTCGGGTGTAAAATACTGCTCGGAGGGGCACTCGGAAATACTGCTCGGAGAGGCACTCGGGAATACTGCTCGGAGGGGCACTCGGGAATACTGCTCGGAGAGGCACTCGGGAATACTGTTCGGAGAGGCACTCGGAATACTGCTCGGAGGGGCACTCGGAATACTGCTCGGAGGGGCACTCGGTAATACTGCTCGGAGAGGCACTCGGAAATACTGCTCGGAGAGGCACTCGGTAATACTGCTCGGAGGGGCACTCGGGAATACTGCTCGGAGAGGCACTCGGTAATACTGCTCGGAGGGGCACTCGGTAATACTGCTCGGAGAGGCACTCGGAAATACTGCTCGGAGAGGCACTCGGAAATACTGCTCGGAGAGGCACTCGGTAATACTGCTCGGAGGGGCACTCGGGAATACTGCTCGGAGAGGCACTCGGGAATACTGCTCGGAGAGGCACTCGGTAATACTGCTCGGAGAGGCACTCGGAAATACTGCTCGGAGAGGCACTCGGGAATACTGCTCGGAGGGGCACTCGGGAATACTGCTCGGAGTGGCACTCGGTAATACTGCTCGGAGGGGCACTCGGAAATACTGCTCGGAGAGGCACTCGGAAATACTGCTCGGAGAGTACTCGGAAATACTGCTCGGAGAGGCACTCGGGAATACTGCTCGGGGGGCACTCGGGAATACTGCTCGGAGGGGCACTCGGAAATACTGCTCGGAGAGGCACTCGGAATACTGCTCGGAGAGGACTCTGAAATACTGCTCGGAGAGGCACTCGGGAATACTGCTCGGAGGGGCACTCGGGAATACTGCTCGGAGGGGCACTCGGGTGTGAAATACTGCTCGGAGGGGCACTCGGGAATACTGCTCGGAGGGGCACTCGGGAATACTGCTCGGAGAGGCACTCGGGTGTGAAATACTGCTCGGAGAGGCACTCGGGAATACTGCTCGGAGAGGCACTCGGAAATACTGCTCGGAGAGGCACTCGGGTGTGAAATACTGCTCGGAGGGGCACTCGGGAATACTGCTCGGAGAGGCACTCGGTAATACTGCTCGGAGGGGCACTCGGGAATACTGCTCGGAGAGGCACTCGGGAATACTGTTCGGAGAGGCACTCGGTAATACTGCTCGGAGGGGCACTCGGGAATACTGCTCGGAGAGGCACTCGGGTGTGAAATACTGCTCGGAGAGGCACTCGGGTGTGAAATACTGCTCGGAGGGGCACTCGGGAATACTGCTCGGAGAGGCACTCGGTAATACTGCTCGGAGGGGCACTCGGGAATACTGCTCGGAGTGGCACTCGGGAATACTGCTCGGAGGGGCACTCGGGTGTGAAATACTGCTCGGAGGGGCACTCGGGAATACTGCTCGGAGAGGCACTCGGAAATACTGCTCGGAGGGGCACTCGGGTGTGAAATACTGCTCGGAGGGGCACTCGGGACTACTGCTCGGAGGGGCACTCGGGAGTAGTATAGGGTGGCACTATGGGTCATGTCTATGGCACTATGGGTCAACCGAGGTGGGTGGCAGTATGGGGCATTTTTTTTATGGCGCTATGGGGCATTTATACACATGCACATGTTTGACATGTCCCCATAGTGCCACCCCTAGTGACTACTAAATATAACAACACATAATAAATTTTCAATATAATAATTTTATTTTCCAATATTAACTATTAACTAATAACTAAAACATTAGTAACATACATGTTATATTAATTTGAATACATGTTAATTTAAAGTTTTTTCACATTTACAACATTGGTTATAATTAACATAAACATTGCCTTAGTTCCTTCATCAATATACCATGTTTATATAATTTTCCATAATGTTTATCAAACCAAGTTTTAATAATAATGTCATTTTTATACAAATATTCATTATTTGTATAGAACATATTTTTTAGTAATTGTTTTAAATCAATACCTCTAACTAACATATCAAGTGCAAATAAACAAAATACACCACACATAACACTATATGTGCTTTGAATTCTAATACAATTTTTTGTCCATTTTTTACAATTTTTGTTCATAAAGTTCACAATTTCTTCTTTTATATGTTGTGTATTTCCATAAGAATCGAAATAAAATCCAATATCCTCCATGAAATATATTAACACCCAATGTTTTCCTGGTTGATTTGAATCATCTGTGTTCACAATATATGTTTTTTTTGTATATTGTTCCATAGCTAGTTCATCTTTTGCGCACACAATTCCATTTAAATGTTTTAATATAGTAGATTTGTCCAATAAATATTGTAGTGAATATGTATCCATTGTTAATAATCTGTAATCACTTCTCTGATACTGTTAATTTCTATTTGATTATCATATTCAGCATATATAATAACGTTTATAGGATTTGCTAGTGCTTCACTAAAACCCAATTCAATTCGTAGGTTGCCTGTTTTTATAGGGTGTAAGATGTCCTTCTTCACTTCCTTGATCGGCTGTTAAATCAAATCCCCACAATGTATGTCCATTTTCATATTCTTTTAGTGGAAATCCAAATGAATCATCATGCATATTAGCTCCCATAGCATTCAATAGTGTGAAATATGATTGTAAAGTTTTTTTATTTGTATCACTAGTAAAATCAGGTTCTAGTGTTTTATTATGAATACTTTTACCATCTAAACTAATATCTATTTTAGATATTTTAAAATGTTGAAAATTAAATGGGTTTGTGGTTGGATTTCCATTCATATCAGAATTTTTAACCATTCCTATAAAAATTCGTTTATGCATTTGACCTAAAAAGGTATAATCATCAATTTTAGATTGTAAACCTGCTGTAATTGTAAATGTTTTTATTACAGCTCTTCTAATTGGTATTTTCATATTACTTTTGTGAATATTTTGATATAAATTATTAGCTACAGTAGGAGCTAGTGTAACAGTTCTAACATTATAAGCAGCTTCTATGATATCTATTTTACCCTTAGCATCTGACCCCATCAAACAAAAATCGGTAGTAGCTCTATTTAGTTTAAGTCTTATATCTATTCCATTAGGTAGATATTTTTCTTGTAAAAATAAATCAAGATGTATTTTCCCACACATTTCTAAATTTTTCTTAGTAATTTTTAGTTTTCTATCTAACCAACCCCCACCTCCATTAACTTTTGTATTTTTTGTAACATCGCCTGCTCTGTCTAATCTAAACAATTCTAAATCATTTAGTATGCTAATTTTATTTTGAGCTGATGTCCCTAGTAAATTTTCAAAATAAGCTTTGTACCCATATTTATCTGTACATGGAATTAATTTATTATTCAAGTATAAATCAATACTGCTGAATAAACTATGAAAAAAATTGTTAATTGTAGATAAATTAGTATCATCCTCAATATCAGACCCATCCTCTTTTGTAATTTTTAATCTTAATCTTAAATATGACTGATTAACATCAGTCAATTTTTGTGTTTGTGCAGGAATCATAAATTCTATAGGACCGTCATTATTTCTAGGGTTAACAATTGGATAATGTTCTGTCCATTGTCCTTCTACCATAGAAGCCATGGTAGGAGGTACACTATTAACATCTAATTCACTCTTACTACAACCACATGAACCATGTTCCATCATATTTAATCAAATATATCTAATGCTCTTTTATTAACCTTACTTCTTCGTTTCTTTTTTTTCAAATGAAATTTTTTCTTACCTCCATTTGATTTTATAGTTTTTTTCTTAGATGATTTTTTGTTTGTTTTTCTTCCTTGAATAGAATTATCTAAACCAGATAATAGATTTCTACTTATTTTTTTAATTGTTTGTAACCCTCTATCCCCTACAACCTGCTTTACATTTTGTCCATGAATAATATCTGTAAATGCTCCAATACTTTCATCTACCCCATCATGTTTAAGTGTATTTAAAATATTTTTACCTATTGGTTCTAATAGAGGTATTGTTTTTTTGGTTATACCTTTGTATTAGAATTTTTTAAAATGCAGCTTTACAATTGTAAGACCTTTCATAAAATGAACCTCTTCACCAGTGTCGCCTCTTATTAATATAGTAAGTTCATCAAAATTAGATTTACTTACAGGTAAATAATGGTAATTTTTAAATTCTAAATGATTATTATTATTAACAATAGATGTTTGATATTCAATAATTCTTAATAATTGACTTTCTGTATGGCCTACTATTGTGTGTTCTACTATATCACTATAAATAAACAAATTATTAAAATTTATATTTAAGTCTACATTATATTTAAAAATATCCTCTCTATTATTTTTAAAAAAAATACCGTAGTTTTTTACATTAAGATTATCTAAACTTCCCCCAAATTTTGCAATGATGTCTTTATGAAAAATTAATCCAATATGATTATTATCATTCGATTTTAAAAATATTCTTTTTGTAGTATGATCATAAACTAATTTTATAATAACACCTGTTTTAGTAGTTTTATAAACATCATAATCTAAAGTTAATAATGCTTTAGAGAAATATTTGTCTATTTGACTATTAATTACCTCTAATAAATGGTCGATATGTGTATAACCGCCATGGGGTATACTACAATTAAATGAAAAAATATTATTAGAATATTTACCCAAAAATGGTTCTCGATCCTTCAAATATACACGCATGCTTGTTTTATTTAGTGCTTTTTCCATTAAAGATACATATTGAAAATCAGGACGATTTGTATCCTCTATCCAGACAGTTTCATGTTTATAATTAATTGATTTTGTTTTAATATTTCTTACTGCTAAATAAAAAGAATCATTTGTGGCATTTATGTTAATTACATGTGATGGTATAATTAGTTCAACTAATGCAACTTTCCATTCTTCTTTTTTTAAATTAATTGTTTTAGCTAATTTAGTTGTAAAATCACTTTTATTTGTTGAACGTTCGGCTTTATCACTTAATAATGTTACATAAAAAGAATTTGCAGTATTCATATTTGTTTCCTTTGTCTAAAATGTAATGTTAATATTGTCTTACCACTAACAAAGTTAATAGAGGCGCCTGATTCTCCTGTTATATATATTTTTATTTCATCAAAAATAGATTTTGATATTGATAAATAATGTTTGTGTACAAATTCTCTATGCACCTGAAATGATTTTCTTTTATTTTCAAATGGTACTATTCTTAAAATAGGACTTTCTAGACCTCCTAATAAACTATAATCTATTATATCGGAATAAATAAATAATTGATTTGAACCTATATTTAAATCAGATGCAAAAGGAAAAGAATCTAGATCATTATTATCATAAATAATACGATTATTGTTTTTATCTCCACCTAATTTTTCAAATAAAGTATCTGAAAATAAAAGACCTACATTAGCTAGAGGTCTGTCCTTAACATTTACAATATAATTAATTTCAGGTCTTTTACTAGATTTTGATAATGATATAGATAAACTTATTTCATTATTAGGAATACTATATTTTAAACATTTTTGTAAAGAATTATTAATTTCATATACAACATGACCAATTCCTGAATATACACCTGGTTTTATACTACATTTCATTTTATGATGTCCATTATCATATGTATAATTAGAACTAGTAGCTACGAATAGAAAGTTTCCTAATATATCACTAGTAGTAACATAGTGAAAAACCGAATCTTCTTTATTTATGTTTATAATTTGTGATGGATGAATTAATTCAACTAAAGCTACTTCCCAATTTTCTTTTTTTATATTTATTGATTTAGGTAATTTTGTTGTAAAATTATGTAATGTATTATTTGGAAATGTTTCATATGAAGAATCACTAAGTAAAGTTACATAAAAAGAATTCATTTTTTCTTATCGAATTTTAAATTTGGAGATGGTAATATATATCCTAATGAACTACTTAATAATATTATCCATAAATCTTTGTTTGTATTTTGTAGACTTAATTGGATGATAGCTGCTATAATAATGAAATAAATCACAATGATTTGGGAAATAAATATTAATGTATTTTTTGGTTTTCTGTCACAAAATGGTATTGTAATATTTGATTCATCGGACGACATTATACTAAATTTGTTTCTGGAATCCAAGAATTAAATGTTTTTGGATACCCTTTCCAATGTACATTTATTTCTTTTATTTTCTTACCGTTTATTATCCGTGTACGTTTTCCAACAACTGAATCAATATCATAAATTTTATTGTCTTTTATAGTTTGAATTTCTTGTAAATAAAATGACCCTTTTATTATATCATTATTTAAATCCTTTATTTTCACTGATACAGGATTTGAATTATTAATTTTATAAACTTTAAATAATTCAGTTGTCCAATTAGGTAAATAACCTTTATCAAATGTTTTTTTAGTTTTATTAATTCTAACCAAATCGTTAATTTCTATTTTATTTGTTTTTATTTCTTTTTTAATATTATCACCAAATAAGATATCGGTTATTTCTGGTTCATTTTTTTCTGTAACAAGTACAGGAGATGTTTGAATACTTCTATGAAAGCTATGATTATAAGCATAAACTATATCATTTAATTTATTTATATATTTTCTAGTTTTATTATGTGTAAAAAACTTCCACATTCTATTCTTTAAAGTGCGCTGAAAACGTTCAACAATACTAGCCTTTGTTTCCGGGTTTTCAGTTGTAAAAAAATAAATGTTATTATTTTTTTTAAATGTTTGAAATATTTTATTTTTAAATTCCGAACCTTTATCTGTTTGTAATGATTTAGGAATTCTTTTAGATTTATTTAAAATAGTTTGAAATGCTTTAATCATTGTATCTCCACTTTTATTTTTAATAGGTATTACCCATGCATATTTAGAAAAAACATCTATAACACATAATAGATATCTAAAATTATTATTAAATTTGCTATATTTTTGTAAATCTGCTAAATCAGCTTGCCATTGATAATCAATACCTCCTGAAATGGTTTTTCTTCTTTTAAAGTTTCTTATTATAGGTTTATGTAATGTATAAGTATTTTGTTTTTGTAACCAATTCTTTACTATATTTAACGAAACATATTTACCTATAGTTTTATATTTTTTAACTGTTTGATATAATTTATTTATACCTGAAAAACTTGAGGGGTGTTTAGGATTATAATAGATACTTTTTAAAGTATATTCAATTTTATTTAATAACCCTGCTTTTAATAGTTTTCCCATTTTTGTTTCCCTTTTTTATTTCTACCTTTTTTTTTATACCTGATGTTGAAGGTTTTATACCTGATGTTGAAGGTGCTGATGGTGTAGGTGGAAAAGAAAAACTTGAATCTACTATATTACTTGTGTCAAACAATTCATCATCATCATCACTATCAAAACCTTTTTGCATTGATGCCCAGCGTTGTTTGTTGCCTATATATTCTTTTGGTATATTAATATCTTTTAAAATTTTAGAAAAATAATTCCAACCAGTAGGAGGTTTGTATGATTGTTTTCTTTGTCTAATTACATCATTAACTAAATCTATTATATTTGAACCTGCGATTGTTTTACCATTAATTTCTAAAACCCATTTTATATTTGGATCTTGTTTTAAACGTTCTAATAATAATGTACCTTTATGTTGCATAGTTTTAGGAATACTTTCAATAATATCATCATTAATTCCATGTACATGTTTTGGTTTAGTATTTTCAGAAATATTGGTCTGTGGTAATGATGATATAGCTTTAGAATGCGATAGTTTAAATTTATGTAATGTTTCACCAAATAATCTTGATTTATCTGATTCATTTAAATCATCTCGTTTTAAAATACTACCCATTTCAGATTGTAAATTTGATGTTTTACTAATATCAGGATTAACTGGTAAAGTAGGTCTATGCTGAGTTTTCCATTGATTCATTTCTTCTAATGTTTTCATCGGAACCATAACCATTTTTTTCATATTTCTTTTAAAATAGGTTTAATAATAGTTCCTAATAATGAAAGTAAATCTCTATTATTTTTATTATTTAATATTTTTTTCTTTTGTTTAATACTTATTTTATGGTCAGCTAATTTCCGTATGTGTTTACTATGAGCTTTCAACTGAGATGTATGACCATTTGACATGGATACATTACCCTTTAAAACATTTTTACAACATTCACATATACTATTAATAAGTTCATTTGGTGCATGTACAATTATATTTCTTCTAAATTTCTGAGGTGAATTTGACAATGCTATTAACATTTCACCATTTTTTTTAATTAATGGTACTTTATTAGATTTAACCATTATAAAACTAAATTTTATTAATTAAACCTCCAAGTGATTTTTCTATAACTGGAGCTAACATTGAAACTAGAATCAACAATGGCATAGCAGCACCACCACCAATTTGATTTCGCCCTCTTCTACTACGTCTACGACCTCTACCACCACCTCTTTGTACTCTTTTGATGGTAATATTATTACGCCTTCTTCTTTTAACTCTTCTCGATTTTCTTCCAGCCATACCTTTTAGTAGTTTAAGTGTAACTGATTTGATATAACAAAAATCCAATGTATTTATACCTTAATTAATATATTTTTTAAGCCATTTTTTCTTTTTATTGTTTTCTTTTTCCGCTTTAGTTTTAAATTTTAATGTTTTTTCACTTATTTGTTTATTAGGTATTACAAATGATACTTTTTTCTTTTTTGGTGTTGTGTTTAAAGGTTGAAAACGTGATATTATAGGGCTAGGAGATCTAGGATCATCATATACAAACGACATATTACTAATTGGTGTAGAAGTTCTACTTGGATGCAAAAATGATAAATCATCCGATATTTCAGGACTTCCTAATAAAGCCTTTGGATCTACTTTTGTAGCTGTAAATGGAAATGTACTAGTATCATTATTATCCATATATAATCCAGATATATTTGAAAAATCAGTATTGTTTTGGAAGTTATTTATAGATGGGGTCTCTCCAACAAGTTGATAATGTGGTGCTAAAGGTAAATGTATTGGAGTACTATTAATACTATTATTAAAACTGTTATTAATAAATGTGTCGCTATCAGGTATATTGTTTTTTTCTATGGATGTTAATAATTTTGATACATTATTTGGAGATAATGAAGGTAATATAGGTGATGGAGTTCTAGATTTTAAATTTTGATTATCTAAAATAAATGAATTTTCTGATATTAAATCTGATAAATTTTGGGTTTGATTTTGATGATTTATATTTATAACAGGAGTACCTAATATTTTTCTAAGTAATGGATAACTAGTAGGGTTTTGTTTATTTAATATTTTATTTTTTAATCTTAGTTTTAAATTTGCTTGACGATCGCTATTTAAAATGGTTTTTCGTATAAGATCCATATTTTTACCTATTGGTTTTTTTGTCACTGGCGATTTTTTAGTTTGTTTCCTAGGTTGTTTAGCTTGTTTTTGTTTACCCCCTGCTGGTTTTTTAGCCTGTTTTTTACGTCCATTATTTTTATTAGGAGGTTTTTTTTTTTTTAGGAGCCTTTAAACTTCTAATCATTTTATTACCATCCCATTTTATTAGTGTTTTTATTAAACCACCACCCAAAAAACACATACCTCCAGGAGTTAAAATTAATTCTCTCTTTTTATCTAAACTTACATTATCATCAACAATTTGTTCAAGAATATGTTTATTTTTATCCATAAATTTTTGTGTAGGTTTAGGCAATTTAATTTTTTTATCTAAAATATTTTTGGAAGCTAATATAAACCATTTCATCATTTGGGCCAAACCCTTATTTAATAAAATAATTCTAGTGTCATGATT
Organism: Archivesica marissinica; assembly: GCA_014843695.1. Taxonomy (NCBI): domain Eukaryota; kingdom Metazoa; phylum Mollusca; class Bivalvia; order Venerida; family Vesicomyidae; genus Archivesica; species Archivesica marissinica. Next base: position 25,548,318 of record CM026401.1, read on the forward strand.
TCTTTCAGCCCCCAAATTTGTTAGCGCTCTAATTAATGAAATTGGTGTAGTCTCCATGATTGCTAAAATGTAAATGAAAAAATAACATCTAATGTGTATATATTATAGCTCCTCTATCATCCCCTGTTTGCCAATGATGAAAAATGTCTGTCCTAATTCTAAATTGTTCTGGAGTTGATGGATGAAAATCTAATAATAAATAACCATGAGGGTTAGTAGTTGCATCGTGGTAAGCATGTAATAGATGGGGTAATTGTGTTTGATTAGCTAATACTTTTATTTGACCTTTATCTCTACTATTTTGAAATAACACCATGTAATGTGAATTTAAACTTATTGTTCTAGATGATTTAGATTGTTGGTACATATTTTGAGTTATATATATTATACTAGCATTACGATGATGCCCTTTACGTGTAAACCATAATTTGATTTTTTCTTCATCAACATCACCTAACATATCGTCAAAAACTATTAAACTTGGAGTTGATATATCAGATGTAATATCTTCATCATTATCAGGTATTCCATCAATAAACTTAATCGAAGTACCCTCACTTTCTTGTAAATCTCCATAAATAGATTGCCATTCTTTATAACACCATATTATTCTGTCTGGAACAATATCAAATATATCTTTTTTATATTTGATTAATTGTTTAACAAATTGTGTTTTACCAGAACCACTCGGACCACAAATAAAAATATTACATGGATGATGTAAAAACATACTACCCTCCATGGTGTACAAGTAATGACTAACATAAATAATGCTAAATATGATATTTAATAATATTCTCAATCAAAATCTAAAAATAGTTCAATATAGTTCATATATTGTATTGTCCATAGTTCATATATTGTCCAAAATGAATTACAATTCCATCATATATTGTAATTCATGCCATTATCCTCAAATAGTCTCCGTATAATATAGCTCTTCCAGGTCATCATCTGTAACATTGCACCATCCAGGTTTAATATCCATCTCCATATACGTCTTCCAACATTTAAATAACCATACTGGAACATTGTCGTTGTTTACTATCTCAGCGGTAAATTCATCATGACTCCAACGTACAACTTCACATAGAAATATAAGGCTCATGTACTCGACGCTGTCTAGAAAGTCACTGTAAAAGTGGGGTGACTTCAATTCTTGATCTATAATATCATAGCTCATATCGTCAAGTTCATCCGTGTTATACATAAATGCACGTATTAATGCAGCTCTGTATACTGTAGTATCTAATGTACGTGGCTGTTCAGCCATTGTAATGCTCTAACTGATAAGTTTCTATAACACAATCTTATATAAGAGCTATCACAAATCTATTATTAGTTATATAACCAACATTTAAATAACATTGTTGGAATATCCTTGTTGTTTACTATTCCAATTGTAAATTCCTCAAAGGTCCAATGTTCAATGTCACATATATATACAACACGCATGTGATCTATGCTCTCTAAAAAGTCATTGTAAAAATATGGAGTCTTTAATTCTCGTTCTATAATATCATAACTCATATCAAAATCATCCGTGTTATTTATAAAAGCATGTATTAATGCTGATCTGTACACATCACTATCCAATGTATGTGTTGTGTCAACCATTGTAAAGTTCTAACTGATAAGTTTCTATAACACAATCTTATATAAGAGCTATTACAAATCTATTAATAGTAACAGGTCAATTTATAAAAGTCTAATATAGGTCATATACCATTTACATTTACATTTACATTTCTAAATAACTTTTTAAAGCTCTAACTGATAACGGTTATATATCCATGATCTTATAATGGTTATTACATCTCTATTATTAGCAACATATATTTTCCAATCATCAAAGTTTATTGCATCCATATTCAGAATAACATCGTAATAGTCCATTTGTAAAAGTTCCTCTATATTCTTTTGAAATATATCAAAGGTTCTTATTTGATATAATTTATCATATATTTCTTCATCTGTTTTCATATCGAAGTCAATAGTTTGGTGTAGCGCTTCTGTATATAAACTATATTCAAGAATATAATACAATGAAATATATGATTTCGACCATATCTTTGACATCTTCGTTAATTATTGTTGATTATAGCTACTAGTTCAGGCGCAATATTAGGACTACCCCCTTGTAATATTACATTGCAGTATATTTGCAAATCATCGTATAATGTATTTATAGGTATATTCATTGCAACCTTGCTCACATCACCTTTTCTAATGATTTGTCTAATTGTATATTTGCCTACACGATGATTTAATATTATAAACCCTCGTGATGTAGGTATAGTATAGGGTTTTGACGAATATCCAAGAGTAAACCTTGTTTGTAAATATTGTGAAATACACATATAACAATCGGTTCTATTTCTACATGAAATAATTATATTATTTATATCATCAAATGTTGCATTTCTTATTTCAAATTTCCATATTGTACTAGTAAGATCTTCCAAGTCTTCTATTCTTTGGTTGATTAGATCAAATAGTGTTTGTTTAACACAAAACGAAAAATCATCTCTTGATTCTATGTCTCTTTTTAAATAGGTTATTAGTTTAACACTCTCGGAATAATCATAATGTAGAGCTTCTCTTTGACACTATTGTTAATTGTATGCGAAACCATTGGTTCATTAATTCATGTTTTAATGTTTTATTCATTATAGAACTATTAACAAGTTCCTTATATATCATATGTCTAATTTCAACTGGTACAACATTTAGGTTTATATCTTCCATTTTTAGAATGGTAGTTTGTAGATGTAATAATTTCTTCTAATATCCTCACTTATTTCTTTAAACAATTCTCTATGAGTATCAATGAACATATATTCTTGCTCATCGTTTAATAATGTTCTACTGGTCTGTTTGTTATTTGTTATATAATAACCATAGGCTAACATTAAGTTTTGGGTTATACCATATAATGGTAGTATATTTATAGCTACACGATACCAACTATTAAATAATGCTGCTAACAAAATAATATTGTCATTCCTAAATCTTTTTTTAAGTATGGAAATATTAGTGTCAGAAATCCCAATAGCGTCACAAATACTATTAATATTTGGCGTATTTTTAACAAAAATTGTTCTTAACTCTATGTATTCTTTTTCATAGACCCCCATGTTTTTTAATCATGATAAAAACCGTATGGTACAGTCGAATAGTTATCTACAACTAATCGTTTTGTATATACCGATCGAAAT
>CM026401.1:25552535-25580121 GCA_014843695.1 Archivesica marissinica
CGAGCAGTATTCCCGAGTGCACCTCCGAGCAGTATTTTCGTGTGCCTCTCTGAGCAGTATTCCCGAGTGCTCCTCCGAGCAGTATTCTCGAGTGCCTCTCCGAGCAGTATTTCCGAGTGCCTCTCCGAGCAGTATTACCGAGTGCCTCTCCGAGCAGTATTCCCGAGTGCACCTCCGAGCAGTATTTCCGAGTGCCTCTCCGAGCAGTATTCCCGAGTGCCTCTCCGAGCAGTATTTCACACCCGAGTGCCAATCCGAGCAGTATTTCACACCCGAGTGCCCCTCCGAGCAGTATTTCACACCCGAGTGCCTCTCCGAGCAGTATTCCCGAGTGCCCCTCCGAGCAGTATTTCACACCCGATGCCCTCCGAGCAGTATTTCCGAGTGCCTCTCCGAGCAGTATTCCCGAGTGCCCCTCCGAGCAGTATTTCACACCCGAGTGCCTCTCCGAGCAGTATTCCCGAGTGCCCCTCCGAGCAGTATTCCCGAGTGCCCCTCCGAGCAGTATTACCGAGTGCCTCTCCGAGCAGTATTCCCGAGTGCCTCTCCGAGCAGTATTTCACACCCGAGTGCCTCTCCGAGCAGTATTTCACACCCGAGTGCCTCTCCGAGCAGTATTCCGAGTGCCCCTCCGAGCAGTATTTCACACCCGAGTGCCCCTCCGAGCAGTATTCCCGAGTGCCTCTCCGAGCAGTATTTCACACCCGAGTGCCTCTCCGAGCAGTATTTCACACCCGAGTGCCTCTCCGAGCAGTATTTCCGAGTGCCTCTCCGAGCAGTATTCCAGAGTGCCCCTCCGAGCAGTATTTCACACCCGAGTGCACCTCCGAGCAGTATTTCCGAGTGCCTCTCCGAGCAGTATTACCGAGTGCCTCTCCGAGCAGTATTCCCGAGTGCCTCTCCGAGCAGTATTTCACCCCGAGTGCCCCTCCGAGCAGTATTTTACACCCGAGTGCCCCTCCGAGCAGTATTACCGAGTGCCTCTCCAAGCAGTATTCCCGAGTGCCCCTCCGAGCAGTATTTCACACCCGAGTGCCCCTCCGAGCAGTATTCCCGAGTGCCCCTCCGAGCAGTATTTCACACCCGAGTGCACCTCGGAGCAGTATTTCCGAGTGCCTCTCCGAGCAGTATTACCGAGTGCCTCTCCGAGCAGTATTCACGAGTGCCCCTCCGAGCAGTATTCCCGAGTGCCTCTCCGAGCAGTATTTCCGAGTGCCTCTCCGAGCAGTATTCCAGAGTGCCTCTCCGAGCAGTATTTCACACCCGAGTGCACCTCCGAGCAGTATTTCCGAGTGCCTCTCCGAGCAGTATTACCGAGTGCCTCTCCGAGCAGTATTCCCGAGTGCCTCTCCGAGCAGTATTCCCGAGTGCCTCTCCGAGCAGTATTCCCGAGTGCCCCTCCGAGCAGTATTACCGAGTGCCCCTCCGAGCAGTATTCCCGAGTTCCCCTCCGAGCAGTATTCCCGAGTGCCTCTCCGAGCAGTATTTCACACCCGAGTGCCTCTCCGAGCAGTATTCCCGAGTGCCTCTCCGAGCAGTATTCACGAGTGCCCCTCCGAGCAGTATTCCCGAGAGCCTCTCCGAGCAGTATTTCCGAGTGCCTCTCCGAGCAGTATTCCAGAGTGCCTATCCGAGCAGTATTTCACACCCGAGTGCACCTCCGAGCAGTATTTCCGAGTGCCTCTCCGAGCAGTATTACCGAGTGCCTCTCCGAGCAGTATTCCCGAGTGCCTCTCCGAGCAGTATTTCACACCCGAGTGCCCCTCCGAGCAGTATTTCACACTCGAGTGCCTCTCCGAGCAGTATTTCACACCCGAGTGCCCCTCCGAGCAGTATTCCCGAGTGCCTCTCCGAGCAGTAGTTCACACCCCGAGTGCCCCTCCGAGCAGTATTCCTGAGTGCCCCTCCGAGCAGTATTTCACACCCGAGTGCCCCTCCGAGCAGTATTTCCGAGTGCCTCTCCGAGCAGTATTCCCGAGTGCCCCTCCGAGCAGTATTTCACACCCGAGTGCCCCTCCGAGCAGTATTTCACACCCGAGTGCCCCTCCGAGCAGTATTTCACACCCGAGTGCCTCTCCGAGCAGTATTCCCGAGTGCCCCTCCGAGCAGTATTTCACACCCGAGTGCCCCTCCGAGCAGTATGTCACACCCGAGTACACCTCCGAGCAGTATTTCCGAGTGCCTCTCCGAGCAGTATTACCGAGTGCCTCTCCGAGCAGTATTCCCGAGTGCCTCTCCGAGCAGTATTTCACACCCGAGTGCCCCTCCGAGCAGTATTTAACACCCGAGTGCCTCTCCGAGCAGTATTTCACACCCGAGTGCCCCTCCGAGCAGTATTCCCGAGTGCCTCTCCGAGCAGTAGTTCACACCCCGAGTGCCCCTCCGAGCAGTATTCCCGAGTGCCCCTCCGAGCAGTATTTCACACCCGAGTGCCCCTCCGAGCAGTATTTCCGAGTGCCTCTCCGAGCAGTATTCCCGAGTGCCCCTCCGAGCAGTATTTCACACCCGAGTGCCCCTCCGAGCAGTATTCCCGAGTGCCCCTCCGAGCAGTATTCCCGAGTGCCCCTCCGAGCAGTATTCCCGAGTGCCCCTCCGAGCAGTATTACATAGTGCCTCTCCGAGCAGTATTCCCGAGTGCCTCTCCGAGCAGTATTTCACACCCGAGTGCCTCTCCGAGCAGTATTTCACCCCGAGTGCCTCTCCGAGCAGTATTCCCGAGTGCCCCTCCGAGCAGTATTTCACACCCGAGTGCCCCTCCGAGCAGTATTCCCGAGTGCCTCTCCGAGCAGTATTTCACACCCGAGTGCCTCTCCGAGCAGTATTTCACACCCGAGTGCCTCTCCGAGCAGTATTTCCGAGTGCCTCTCCGAGCAGTATTCAAGAGTGCCCCTCCGAGCAGTATTTCACACCCGAGTGCACCTCCGAGCAGTATATCCGAGTGCCTCTCCGAGCAGTATTACCGAGTGCCTCTCCGAGCAGTATTCCCGAGTGCCTCTCCGAGCAGTATTTCACACCCGAGTGCCCCTCCGAGCAGTATTTCACACCCGAGTGCCCCTCCGAGCAGTATTTCACACCCGAGTGCCTCTCCGAGCAGTATTCCCGAGTGCCCCTCCGAGCAGTATTTCACACCCGAGTGCCTCTCCGAGCAGTATTCCCGAGTGCCCCTCCGAGCAGTATTTCACACCCGAGTGCCTCTCCGAGCAGTATTCCCGAGTGCCTCTCCGAGCAGTATTCCCGAGTGCCCCTCCGAGCAGTATTCCCGAGTGCCTCTCCGAGCAGTATTTCACACCCGAGTGCCCCTCCGAGCAGTATTCCCGAGTGCCCCTCCGAGCAGTATTCCCGAGTGCCTCTCCGAGCAGTATTCCCGAGTGCCCCTCCGAGCAGTATTCCCGAGTGCCCCTCCGAGCAGTATTTCACACCCGAGTGCCTCTCCGAGCAGTATTTCACACCCGAGTGCCTCTCCGAGCAGTATTTCCGAGTGCCTCTCCGAGCAGTATTCCCGAGTGCCTCTCCGAGCAGTATTCCCGAGTGCCTCTCCGAGCAGTATTTCACACCCGAGTGCCCCTCCGAGCAGTATTCCCGAGTGCCTCTCCGAGCAGTATTCCCGAGTGCCTCTCCGAGCAGTATTACCGAGTGCCCTCCGAGCAGTATTCCCGAGTGCCTCTCCGAGCAGTATTCCCGAGTGCCTCTCCGAGCAGTATTACCGAGTGCCCTCCGAGCAGTATTCCCGAGTGCCTCTCCGAGCAGTATTCCCGAGTGCCCCTCCGAGCAGTATTCCCGAGTGCCTCTCCGAGCAGTATTCCCCGAGTGCCTCTCCGAGCAGTATTCCCGAGTGCCTCTCCGAGCAGTATTCCCGAGTGCCTCTCCGAGCAGTATTCCCGAGTGCCTCTCCGAGCAGTATTACCGAGTGCCTCTCCGAGCAGTATTTCCGAGTGCCCCTCCGAGCAGTATTCCCGAGTGCCTCTCCGAGCAGTATTTCACAAAAGGGCGGATGCGTGTAGAACCGCCGACCGCCCACAAGCCATCTGGATAGATTCCTCATATGAACTAATTCGACTGCTCAAGTGGCCTCTTACATAGAATGCAGAGTGCAAGTGATTCAAAGCTATTTACTGTGATATGTTGTATATGTTTGTATATGGTGACAATACTGACGTTTGGCTCATCAATACGTATCTCGTGCATGGGGCTGCTACATATATTAATACGATTGAACTAATCTTTATTTAAAACACCTTGTTTGTATAATTTATTTCAGCTTGAAATTGAATTAGAAACAATGTTGACAACATTAGATTAATCACTCTCGAGACCTCATCGCCCACGAGGGAGAGAGAGGATACTGTTTAAGGGTTTTTCCTTAGGACATACTACCACCGTTGTTGTGACGGGGCACGAACTCACAACCACTGGGACGCAGGGTGACACGTTAAGGAGACTCCACAAAGTTTACACCTAGACAGACAGTATACTCACATCCGGGCCGCCAAGAACTCGCATAGCTTTAAATATTATTAATGAACAAATCATATCACAAGTGATTAGGTTTTACGATGCGAGATCAGTGTGTAATAAGTATTTATTGGTCTTCTGTGATTGATAACGAATCACTTCTAGCCGAAATTGGAAGTTTATACATATTTGATTTAATATAAGAAGCATGTTCGTTGTGATTACCTCATTCTTATTATATTAATTCAGTAAATTAGGCAGCGAGGGAAACATAACTTGACTAGGCCGTATTCATGCCTGGTTCTATCGACTTTTCTGACAAATCATTTGACGTTCCAGTGAAATGGTGGCTGGTATTCCGTGCCAAATTTGCATTTTCATTAGGAGAAAATTACCGGCATTAGATGTGATGGTATTTTGCACATATTTGATGTGATCGTATTGTGCACAGATTAGATGTGATCGTATTGTGCACATATTTGATGTGATCGTATTGTGCACAGATTTGATTTAATGGTATTGTGCACAGATTTGATGTAATGGTATTGTGCACAGATTTGATGTAATGGTATTGTGCACAGATTAAATGTAATGGTATTGTACACAGATTAGATGTGATGGTATTGTACACAGAGTAGATGTGATGGTATTGTGCACATATTATGTAATGGTATTGTACACAGAGTAGATGTGATGGTATTGTGCACATATTATATGTAATGGTATTGTGCACATATTATATGTAATGATATTGTTCACAGATTAGATGTGATGGTATTGTGCACATATTATATGTAATGGTATTGTGCACATATTATATGTAATGGTATTGTACACAGATTAGATGTGATGGTATTGTACACAGAGTAGATGTGATGGTATTGTACACAGAGTAGATGTGATGGTATTGTACACAGAGTAGATGTGATGGTATTGTACACAGAGTAGATGTGATGGTATTGTACACATAGTAGATGTGTTGGTATTGTACACAGAGTAGATGTGATGGTATTGTACACAGAGTAGATGTGATGGTATTGTACACAGAGTAGATGTGATGGTATTGTACACAGAGTAGATGTGATGGTATTGTACACAGAGTAGATGTAATGGTATTGTACACAGAGTAGATGTAATGGTATTGTACACAGAGTAGATGTAATGGTATTTTACACAGAGTAGATGTAATGGTATTGTACACATATTAGATGTAATGATATTGTACACAGAGTAGATGCGTTGGTATTGTACACAGAGTAGATGTGATAGTATTGTACACAGAGTAGATGTGATGGTATTGTACACAGAGTAGACGTGATGGTATTGTACACATATTAGATGTGATCGTATTGTGCACAGATTTGATGTAATGGTATTGTGCACAGATTTAATGTAATGGTATTGTGCACATATTATATGTAATGGTATTGTACACAGATTAGATGTGATGGTATTGTACACAGAGTAGATGTGATGGTATTGTGCACAGATTATATGTAATGGTATTGTACACAGAGTAGATGTGATGGTATTGTGCACATATTATATGTAATGGTATTGTGCACATATTATATGTAATGGTATTGTACACAGATTAGATGTGATGGTATTGTACACAGAGTAGATGTGATGGTATTGTACACAGAGTAGATGTGATGGTATTGTACACAGAGTAGATGTGATGGTATTGTACACAGAGTAGATGTGATGGTATTGTACACATAGTAGATGTGTTGGTATTGTACACAGAGTAGATGTGATGGTATTGTACACAGAGTAGATGTGATGGTATTGTACACAGAGTAGATGTGATGGTATTGTACACAGACTGGCCCTTTAAATAGGGGTGACACTATAATAAACAAACTTTACTTATCATTTCGATTCTAACACGACTTACGATACTATTAGACGAGAAAGGAGTATTTTCTTCAAACGCCGTGCACTTGGTTTTCGAAATTTCCTTCCGCGTGCTGACGTTATTTTTTATGGAAAATATCAATCTAGTGCATAAATGAACAAAAGTTGTTACTGATCAATAATTTTAGTTATTTTGTCAAATAAAACTGTACAGAATAGTAACTGAAACGTTACTTAACAGAAAAACAAGACGGACAAGAGATTATCTGATTCTAAAAATAGCTCACTTCCGTGAATTCCCACTGTTGTATTTACAAACATCACGTGACTTTCATCCATAAAACTGTACACGCATTGTATAAATGGAATAGCCAAAACACGGTGCGCGCGCAGCATAGTTCAAGGTAGGTATATCGCAGAATAACCCGAGGTAGATTTTACTCTATAAGTATACATGTATGTTATTAGCTGGGTCGTGTTAGAATGTATAATAGAAGAGAACATATTTATGTTCAATCTTGTATAGGAATTAAAGGCTGTTGGAATCATAGAATTACTTGGTTCGAAAGTCAAAATATGTGTTCGATAAATTGTATTCCTTTTTCATAGATTACCAATAATTAGTTTATACTGTTTCTCCTTCAAGTGCAATGTCTGGATTATTCCTAAATATATGACTACTAATTTATATAACGCATTTTTACCGCATTCCATTATATTAATATGTCTTCCAGCAATGTATTGCTTCTGTATATTCGTTTTGCATCGATTTCATTGCATCCCCACCAGAGCTTACCTCACATCTACCTATTATATGCAGTGCTTAGTGTCCTACATGACTAAGTCGAACAAACTTCTCCCCTGGACACCTTATTATTATCCCTATTGTTAAATAAGGATCATTACGTCAGTTGGATACGGAATACACAAGCTTTCTCTCGGGATCCGTAATACTAATGGGCATTGGAGGCGTGATAATATATGTCATATTTAGCAAATTATGTCTTGCATAAAATGTAATTGCAGTGTACATCAATTTCCTGCTTATTATTTGTAACAGAAAACTCACAAATGTCTGCACTTTGCCGAACTAATGTGTACTACTGTTTACCCACAATGTACGTAATTTGGGAGATTGCGCTGCTTAACGTTGATGGAGTAATCCCTTACACTGTCACGTAGAAAGCTATAATAACAGTTCAGAAAGTCAGATTGATTGATTTAATATGGGAAAATACGAGACTTTGGCAGTGGTGTTATTTGTGCAACGACTCCAGTGGATTGTACAGAGGAAATCTACATTATGATATAGTGTGGGCAGAGAGTCGGACGTTTACACGTGCACATGTTTGTATAGTTCAGTTGTTGTATGTGTATTTGCGTTTATGTATACGTGTGTGTGCGTGTATGCGCGTGTGTGTGTGTGTGTGTGTGTGTGTGATCATTACATCTAATATGTGTACAATACCATTACATCTACTCTGTGTAAAATACCATTACATCTACTCTGTGTACAATATCATTACATCTACTCTGTGTACAATACCATTACATCTACTCTGTGTACAATACCATCACATCTACTCTGTGTACAATACCATCACATCTACTCTATGTACAATACCATCACATCTACTCTGTGTACAATACCATCACATCTACTCTGTGTACAATTTCTCTCTTTTTATGAACATCAGTATTTCCCGAATCATATGCTTGTATGCCAGGCGCCAGGCTGGTAAGCAATCGGTAACCATTATTTAACTAGCTGGCGGCTCACCAACCGGCCATATCAGAACGAACCCCTGACGAGATTCGAACCTTCGACCTCCCGCTCCGTAGGCGGATGCCTTAACCACTGGGCCACGGAGACGGTAAGTATCAAACGTGGTATATCGCAGAATAACCCCGTTTGTCGTTCTTATGCATGCGTAGAAATATATTACTCCGGCCTTCGTGATATATTTCTATGCATAAGAACTTCAAACTCGGGCTATTCTGCGATATTATTATTTCTTAATTAACCAGAAGTATTCCTCTACACATTGTAAATGACATAAATGAAGATTATATAACTATGATACGGAAAGAAACTTTAACACATAAAATAGAAAAACAAAAGTACCAAATAAAATAATGTATCATTACCAAATGATGAATATAAATATTATATACTGAAAATAAATGGAAAGGAATTTTAGATAAAAATGTTTTGAAATGGAAACAAATAGATAGTATCCATTTCAAAGCAACACGTTGAAATGTTCAATATATATATTTATTAAACACATCATGACAACGAACACATATATACAAATGTAAGTTAGCTCATTCCAACCTATGTGACCTGAAACAGCCATGAAGAAAGTATTAACTATTTATTCCGGGAATGTAAACCCTCTCAGCATATATGTGCACTCTGTTCTGTTGTTGTTGTGGTGCTGTTGGTTTTGTTATTATTGATGGTGTTGTTGTTTGTTTGTGGTGTTGGTTAATGGGTAATTTATTCTGTGCATTTGGTGTGCAATAAAAGCATGTCGTAGCATTGCTATTTCAATTTGTTAGATTTTCTTTACATACACATACATGTATACGGTAGCCATATTTGATGCAAATTGCCTAAATAAAACTAAAGTGGTTGACAAAATAAGACTTTTCAGGGGATAAAATTACCCCACCCACTACCAATGTAATATTTAAATAGTTCAATGTAGCGGAAAAAGAACCTACATCTGTCTGGTTTTCTGATATGAGTGCCATGTCATGTGTAACATATAAACATATATAGTTACTTGTTACTGTCAACACTGGTTAGCCGTAATGTAAATAGTGACCACTTTGACACGGATATTTGATCCGCTTTGTGCCAGTAGATCTACACTTTATATGCACCCCGATGTTGGATGTATTTAATTAATTTTGTCAATACATGATAACTACTCCCATTGTACATGGCAAATGCATATAGAAGATATTCTGGAAAGTGCATATAAATGTTCTGTGTTTATAGAGGGGTGATTTACCCCACCCACTATGTATACATTATATAACATGTATGTTTACCCCACCCACTATGTATACACTATATAACATGTATATTTACCCCACCCACTATGTATACACTATATAACATGTATATTTACCCCACCCACTATGTATACACTATATAACATGTATATTTACCCCACCCACTATGTATACACTATATAACATGTATATTTACCCCACCCACTATGTATACAATATATAACATGTATATTTACCCCACCCACTATGTATACACTATATAACATGTATATTTCCCCACCCACTATGTATACACTATATAACATGTATATTTACCCCCATTATACATATATAACTGTATATTTCCCCACCCACTATGTATACACTATATAACATGTATATTTACCCCACCCACTATGTATACACTATATAACATGTATATTTACCCCACCCACTATGTATACCTATATAATATATTTACTTTTATATGTATACACTATATAACATGTATATTTACCCCACCCACTATGTATACACTATATAACATGTATATTTACCCCACCCACTATGTATACACTATATAACATGTATATTTACCCCACCCACTATGTATACACTATATAACATGTATATTTACCCCACCCACTATGTATACACTATATAACATGTATATTTACCCCACCCACTATGTATACACTATATAACATGTATATTTACCCCACCCACTATGTATACACTATATAACATGTATATTTACCCCACCCACTATGTATACACTATATAACATGTATATTTACCCCACCCACTATGTATACACTATATAACATGTATATTTACCCCACCCACTATGTATACACTATATAACATGTATATTTACCCCACCCACTATGTATACACTATATAACATGTATATTTACCCCACCCACTATGTATACACTATATAACATGTATATTTACCCCACCCACTATGTATACATTATATAACATGTATATTTACCCCACCCACTATGTATACATTATATAACATGTATATTTACCCCACCCACTATGTATACACTATATAACATGTATATTTACCCCACCCACTATGTATACATTATATAACATGTATATTTACCCCACCCACTATGTATACACTATATAACATGTATATTTACCCCACCCACTATGTATACAATATATAATATGTATATTTACCCCACCCACTATATATACATTATATAACATGTATATTTACCCCACCCACTATGTATCAATATATAACATGTATATTTACCCCACCCACTATGTATACACTATATAACATGTATATTTACCCCACCCACTATGTATACACTATATAACATGTATATTTACCCCACCCACTATGTATACACTATATAACATGTATATTTACCCCACCCACTATGTATACACTATATAACATGTATATTTACCCCACCCACTATGCATACATTATATAACATGTATATTTACCCCACCCACTATGTATACATTATATAACATGTATATTTACCCCACCCACTATGCATACACGATATAACATGTATATTTACCCCACCCACTATGTATACATTATATAACATGTATATTTACCCCACCCACTATGTATACATTATATAACATGTATATTTACCCCACCCACTATGCATACACGATATAACATGTATATTTACCCCACCCACTATGTATACAATATATAACAGGTATATTTAACTAGATTCAAATGTGGATATAGTGCATCAATACTTACGTTAGATGCTTATGCCTTATATAAATTAAGTACACGTACATGACCGTATGTTTTATACAAACTGAATGCATGTTTACAATGTAATGATTGTTTGTTAGTAAATTATTCCAAACATTCGAATACGGTCGAATACGGTAGTTGAAATCACACTTTCGAACATATACTAGACAGTACTATTATGATCCACATTTTACAACTAATTTTCCTAAAATTGTCGCATATTTAATAACATGATACCAATTGCACTTCTTCGGTAGTGTGAGGTCAACAATTTGAATATAAATTATGATATCAATCTGTCAAAAGTGTCACGTCAGTACCATTATGGAACCAACTTATCATAAATAGTCGACACGTTATATACAAAATTAAATTATTGATATAAAATACTTGAATAGGTGATATCAATCAAATATATATTACGCCTTCGAATATGCTGTTTGCAAAAGGACTGTTTTATACGCTCGACATATCGTCGGTGTACAATGAAAACAGAGCCCTTTAATTTGTAGAATGTATCATTACCTAATTCAACTATTCATCACAACAATTTTCTCCCACTTCGTCAATATGCAATCCGGCAAGTTGGTGGATTTCAACAACCAACGCCTCGACATGCTCCACACGCCATACTAATCCATGTTTGCTGTCACATTTTGCTTGGCATTTACAACGTATGATGTTCAGAATACTTTCAGGAGCACGAGGGAGACTCGTTTTCACTAGCATAACCATTATACTTAATCATATTTTATTGCTCGATTCGTGTTACATATACATGTGAATACAAAATACGACAAATTAAAGAAAGGCAATTAACAAGTTCTAGCAACATTAGTTACGGCCATTCCCGACTTCTGGGCGAAGTTTTTCCGATCATTACCATACTTGTATTTGGTAAAAACAACACATAAACACAGCAGTAGACCTGGTTGGATGCATGGGCATCGACCTGAAAAAATGACTTATTTGTCATAACCTTTGGGGAACACTTCTTAAACATGGCTGTATATTGACTTTCAGTCAAGTTAATATCAATAAAATGAATCACTGCTAACTCGCCAAATTGTGCAACATTATCCTGTGCAGAGCTTTCAATGAAGTGTATGGCAACTTATCCAATGCCATTTAATGGCGATGTTGTGTTACAACAAGCCGTGTCATAAAGGAAAAGACGAAAATCACATATTTCTCTCGACAGAACATTTTGGGTCATTTGAAGCATAGTTGTTATTCGAATATTGCCTCACATGGTAGCATAAGAGAAGTAGTAAGTCTCTGTCTTCAACAATAATGAAAGTTTTTCTTGTCGCTGAAAGCTGAAGTACCACATTGACAATAAGTGTATCTGCATCACTGGATGCATATCTGACATCAACTCCGATTGACGTCAGGAATTCTCCTAGAAGTGTAACAGAGTTTTGCTTGTTGTTCAGGTTTTGCAAATATTGATCATTCTTTGATTTGAAAGGTGTCTTATATGCGAATTTAACTTCAGTTCAAACTACTCTATCTCCTCTCCTGTAATTGGTAAGACTTTTGTAGATGGTTCCTGGAAGCTTCCAAAAAATAAAACACTACAGTGACATTTTTGTAGTTTTTTTGATAACTGATATTGCTGGCAAATATCACCAAATGTTTTATTCTATTTTGCGCGGGTATCTTTTGTAGCAAGGAGCCTCCGTCTAGCACATAACATGTCTGTTCATCAGATTGTTCCTCTTATTCGATGATTCTGCAGTCTCCAAGTACCCAACTAGCGTTTGCTAGACTTGTATCTGGGGTATTCAAGGTAGTCCATTGTTTTTAAGATAAGCTGAATGAAGGCGAGCTCATCTTCAGCATCTGCTTTTAATCTCTGAAAGTGTAGTTGAGAATAATTGTCTACTCTTTCACCTGTCACCGTAACAATGTTTTTTTGTGATTTAGCATTAGACGTGCCGAGACCTTATAAATGTGTATTTCTCTGAATATTTCCGAACCATATCTTTCACTAGTGCTTCTCCAATTGCCTTTGTTTACATTTACTTTGTCACCAGCAGTAACTTTTGCTTCAATGTTTCTCAACGCTGTATTTGTCTCATCAAAATGAGATCGCTGTAATAGAAATGTCAACACTTCTCTATTGTATTTTACTGTCTTTGGCAGATCATTGTTCATTTCCATGTTTTGGCATTGACATCAACCATAGTGATCATAAGTGTTCTATATATGTGTTGAGATTGACACATTGTCTCATATGGGGAACCGTATATATGTTTATCTTATGTGGTATTACAATTCAATATGTGGTACCACCTAATCGAGTAGATAGTATCATATACTCAATACAAAACGTGCTATTACAGACGGATCTGTGGTCCAGTGGTTAACACGTTGGACTGGTAATCCTGGAATCGCAGGTTCGATGCCCCATCTGACCCTAATAAAATGAACAGTCTATCAGATGGGACTTTAAACCGAGGTCTCGGGTCGGTGCTTTACACATTGCACGTAAAAGAACCAGAGGATACTCTGGACTGGGTCTCTGTCTGCATCATTGCACTATCCCACAAACATCTAAAATGACTAATCTCTTTAGGAGGCGTCGCTCATATGGGCAACCGGTAGCGACGATTAATAAGCATAAAGCACGCATACGTGATATCACGTATTCAAACTGATACATGATACATGAGTAAGTCATATCACTTTTCCAAATTGAATACGTGCTATTACTAATATGATTAAATGGCATAGCCAATTTATGTGCCGGATAGAATGAAATCGAAATTGTGATATCAATATAATTATATTAATAAAAACATTTAAAGATTTTTGTTTTATACTACTAATATATTTTTGTCCGATTGTGATGTATGCTATTAGCTTATTAAATTGATACTCGACTCGGCTACCTGATAGTACCTAGTACTAAGCAATGAGAACACATTGCTCAATGGCAATGTTTGTACTGTTGTATGTGTATGCAATGTTTCGACGGTGATTCTAATTACATACACCACCCCTATATCAGGTTTGAGAAATAGGTATAATTCTCATCGTCATCCATCACAAGCAAGTCGTAGAAGCTGCCGATCAAGACGGTGTACCGTTATTGAAATCAAGTGTAAGTCTTACTTGTAGGGATTGTGCAAGTGTATATAAACACAAACAGTGTCACCAAGAAACAATTCTTTATATTCCAAGTAACATTTTAATTTGACTTAATGGCTGTGGCTCCTAATTACTCCAGTCAATATAGATATTAGGGTTAAACTAATTGCAAAAGTTGATATTTTCATACTAATCGAAAGCTCATATGCACATTAGTCATACAAAAAAGTTGCACTCTCCAGATGGAGCCAAAAATGGAAAAAAGTGTGAATTATTGCAAAATATTAAAATT
Source organism: Archivesica marissinica (assembly GCA_014843695.1). NCBI lineage: Eukaryota > Metazoa > Mollusca > Bivalvia > Venerida > Vesicomyidae > Archivesica > Archivesica marissinica. The sequence continues at coordinate 25,566,995 of CM026401.1, forward strand.
CAAAGACGACAAACGAAGCCCACCATAGCGATTACTCTTCAATCATCCAGTAAGTTTGCAAGCGCGATATTGGAAACACGGAAGCAGACACGTGAAAACCCGCTTTGCTGTTCAATAAGAAGAGGGTAAGTTTGAAATGTAGTTTATTTTATTTTACTGTGAAAGACATTCAAGAAGCAAAACATTAACCAGTCCTAGATATACAAATTTAATAATTGCTAAATATAATGTGTTTTCGCGACAATTGATGCAATTTGAATTGACCTTTCATTTGTTATAAACTGTGATAAGTTGAAACAGATACCAAATATTAATTTTTAAACCATGTGAATTTCATCATCACCTTATTTGTACACGAATATAATCGGTATTCACTATGAGCACTGTGAATTAATAAAGATGCTGCTATTTTTTTCAGAAAACTACGGACATATATGTCACATTTACACATTTTGTTTTCATTCCACAATCGTCGATAGCTTGATTCGTACGCCAAATGCTGGCACTATCAGTCTATTATATTTAAACCTGTTATGTTCTACTTCAACGATGTTATTCATCGCCGACGGCAGAATACTATATATTGGAGGTGTACATGAGACCGTCTAGCAGTCCATTTGGAGCCATAGCCATTAAGTCATATTTAAATGTTACTTGGGAATTTATAGAATTGTTTCTTGGTGACACTGTTTGTGTTTATATTGTCCATTTGCACAGTCACTACAAGTAAGACGTAAACTGACTTCGTTTATTGGCTGTCACAATAGTTTCAATAATGGTACACAATCTTGATCGGCAACTTCTACGACTTGCTGGTGACTGATTACGATGAGAATTATACCTATTTCTCAAACCTGATATAGAGGTGGTTTATGCAATAAGAATCACCGTCGAAACAGTGTATGTACATACATAATAGTACAAACGTGGCCTGAATATAAGCGTCATTGAGCAAGACAATGTGTCCTCGTTGCTTACTGCTATACAATACCAGGTAGCCGATTCGAGTGTCAATTTAATAAGCTAATAACATTCATCACAATCAAACTAACATAGATCAGTAGTATATAAATTGTTCGCCATTATGAGACAATGTTTTTATTAACATATATTGATATCACTATTTCTATTTCATGATATCACCTATCCGGCAAATATATTGGCGATATCATTTAATCAAATTAGTAATAGTACCTACGTAGTCAATTTGGATACGTGATATAACCGACTCGTTAGCATGTATCAGTTTGAATAGGTGATATCACGTATTGTATTGAATATGTGATATTATCTACTCGATTAGGTGGTGCTACATATTATGAATGGTAATACCACCCAAGCTAAACATATATACGGCTCCCTATATGAGACAATGTGTCAATCTCAAGACATACATAGGACACTTCGTGTGTACATCTTTATTTTAAATATTACTGGTTGCAAGCCCACTGATCACATTGTTGATGTCAAAGTCAACTAACATGAAAATGAACAATGCTATGCAGCACGTCTCTAATACAGAGTATAAAACCAGTAGGCAGCACAATGACGTTTGTAAAGTTTGATCTGCCCAAGATAGTAAAAGACACTAGAGAATTGTCGACAGTTCTTCTCCCTTTGATGAGACAGATGCAGCGTTGAGAAATATTGAAATAAGAGTTACTGTAACAAAGTAAATTTGGACAAGGCAAAGTCAATTGAAGAAGCAAAAGTGAAACATATGATTGGGTAATCTTCAGAGGAATACACATTTATATAAGGTCTAGGCACGTCTAATGCTAAATGACAAACACACTGTTAAGTTAACAGGTGAAACAGTAGACAATTATTCTCAACTACTCTTTCAGGGATTAAAAGCAGATGCTGAAGATATTTCAACACTTATATTTAGGTATGAGCTCAGTAGCCTTCCATCAGCTTTACTTAAAAATAATGGACTACCTCGAGTACCCCAGAGACAAGTTTAGCAGACGCTAGTTGGTTATTTGGAGACTGCAGAATCATCGATGAAGAGGAACAAGCTGATACACATATCATGTTATGTGGTAGATGGAGGTTCCTTGCTACAAAAGACTCCCTCGCAAAAGAATAAAACAGTTTGTGATATTTGCCAACAATATCACAGATATCAATAACAAACATGTCACTGTAGTGTTTTTTGTGGAAACTTCCACGAACCATCTACCAAAATACTTACCAATTACAGGCGAAGACATGGAGTAGTTTGAATTGAAGTTAAATTTGCATATAAGATATCTTTCAAATCAAAGAATGATGTATATTTGAAAAACCTTAACAACAAGCAAAACTGTATTACTCTTCTATGAGAATTCCTGACGTCAATCGGAATCCAGTGAGAAGATACACTTATTGTCAATGTGGTACTTCAGCTTGCAGCAACCAGAAAAACGTTCATTATTGTTGAAGACACATACTTACTATTTCTCTTATGTTACCATGTGGGGTATATTCGATAACAAACTATTCTTCAGATCAGACTCGAGGTAACTGCGGTAAAGAGAAACACGATCATTATGGGATTTATATAATCCAATGACCAAAAATGTCATGCCACGACAGGTTGTATAACAACATAGCGATTATTTGGCATTGGAAAAGATGCCATACACTTCATTGAAAGTTCTGCACAGCATGATGTTGGAAAATATGGCGAACAGTAATTCATGTTATTGATACAGCCATGTTTAAAAAGGTTTTCTCCAAAGGTTATCCATCCACGTCTACTGCTGTGAAATTTCATAGTTTATGTGTTTTTTACCAAATACAAGTCTGGAAATACTCGGAAGAACTTCGTTCAAGACGTTTGGCGTTGGGAAGTTGTTATTAAGTATGTTGTCGGGAATGGCAGTAACTAATGTGGCTAGAACTTAATTGTGGCCCGACCAATTTGCCTTTCTTTAGTTTGTCGTGTCGTATATGTAAAACAATTCGAGCAATAAAATATGATTAAGCTAGACTAGTAGAATGTGCATGCTAGTGAAATCGAGTCTCCCTCCTGCTGCTGAAAGTCGTCTTAGCATTATACGTTGTAAATGCAAAGCAAACTGTGAGAGCAATCGTTGCACATGTTGAAAACATTATTAGTATGGCGCGCGGAGCATGGCGATGCGTTGGTTGTTGAAATCCACCCACTTGCTAGACTAGATTGATACATTCTACACATTAAAGGGCTCTGTTTTCATTGTACACTAACGATATGTTGAACGTATTACAGTTCTTTTGCAAACAGCATAGCGCCAACATATTCGAAGGCGTGATATCTATTTGACTGATACATGTAGATGAATATGTGATTCATAGGCATAGTTCATATTCGATATATTCAAGTATTGTATATATCAACAATTTCATTTTGTATATAACATTTCGACTATTTATGATAAATTGGTTCCATAATGATACTGATATGACACTTTTGACAGATTGATATCATATATTCGAATTGCTGACATCACACTATCGAATAAGTGTAATTGATATCATGATATTAAATATGCGACAATTTTAGGATAGATAGTTGTATATTGTGGATCATAATGTTATATGTTCGAAAGTGTGAGTTCAACTATTCGAATGTTTGGAATAATCATTACATTGTAAAAAGCTTGTATAAAACATACATGTACGTGTACTTAATTTATGTAAAGCATACATAAGTATTGATGCACTATATCCACATTTTAATCTAGTTAAATATACATGTTATATAGTGTATACATAGTGGGTGGGATAAATCACCCCTCTATAAACACAGAACATTTATATGCACATGCCAGAATATCTTCTATATGTATTTGACATGCACAATGGGAGTAATTATCATGTATTGTCAAAATTAATTAAAGACATCCAATATCGGGGTACATATAAACTATAGATATACTGGCACAAAACGGATCAAATATCCGTGTCAAAGTGGTCACTATTTACATATGGCATTTGTAGCCAGTTAACCAGGACAGTAACAAGTAACAATAGCTGTTATTATGTTACACATGACATGGCACTCATATCAGAAAATCAGAGGCAGGTTCTTTTTCCGCTACTTTAAAGTATTGAATTATTACATGGTAGTGGGTGGGGTAACTTTACCCCTGAACAAGTCTTATTTTGTCAACCACTTTAGTTTTATTTAAGCAATTTGCATCAAATATGGCTAGTTACCGTATACATGTATGCGTATGTAAAGAAAATCTAACAAAATGAAATAGCAATGCTATGACATGCTTTTATTGCACACAAACTGCACAGAATAAATTACCCAATATTTCGTCAGTTGTCTCTTTCTTGGACATTTTTTTACCTATTTTGGCCAATAATACAGAGTGCAACTTTTAGTATCCAGAGCTTCACATATTAGCATAGTCATAACTTCTAAAATAAATTATTTTGCAATTAGTTTGCACCCAGATGCCAATTCCAGCTACATTGACTGGAGTAAATGTACATCTCTAATATATAGCATTTTGTCGTCGGCGATGGTTAACATTGTTGAAAATAACAGAGTTCAACTAGAATAGACTGAATAGTGCCATAATTTGGCGTACAAATAAAGCTATCGACTATTATGAAATGAAATCGAATGTATAAATGTGGCATATATACGCTTCCATAGTTTTCTGAAACAATAACAGCATCTTTATTAAGTCACAATGTTCATAGTTAATATCGATTATATACACATAAGGTGATGATGAAATTCTCATATTTTACAAATGAATATTTGGCATCTTTTTCAACTTACCACAGTTTATAGCAAATGAAATGTCACTTCAAATTGCAGCAAGTGTCGCGAAAACATGTTATATTTAGCAATTATTAAATTTGTATATCTAGGACTGGTTCATGTTTTGCTTCTTGGATGTCTTTCACAGTAAAATAAAATAACTACATTTTTACCATCTTCTTGCACAGCAATGCGGCATTTCACGGGTCCAATTCCGTGTTTATTTTCGCGCGTGAAAACTTACTGGGAGATTGAAGAGTATTCGGTATGGTGGGCTTTGTTTGCCGTCTTTGAATTTTGATTTTTTGCAATAATTCTCCCCAACTTTTTCCCAAATTTAGCTCCATCTGTAGAGTACATCTTGTCTGTATGACTTATGGGTTTTCATATCAACCTATATTTATATTGACTGGAGTATTTAATACATATTTAAACATATAAATCAGCTTAGAATGTGAGATTGCCTTCTTACATGACAAACATGACCACTGTGCTAAGATAACTTAAACACCTGGTACTCACTCACTTGGTCACACACTCAACACTTAAACACCTGGTACTCACTCACTTGGTCACCCACTCAACACTTAAACACCTGGTACTCACTCACTTGGTCACACACTCAACACTTAAACACCTGGTACTCACTCACTTGGTCACCCACTCAACACTTAAACACCTGGTACTCACTCACTTGGTCACCCACTCAACACTTAAACACCTGGTACTCACTCACTTGGTCACACACTCAACACTTAAACACCTGGTACTCACTCACTTGGTCACACACTCAACACTTAAACACCTGGTACTCACTCACTTGGTCACACACTCAACACTTAAACACCTGGTACTCACCCACTTGGTCACACACTCAACACTTAAACACCTGGTACTCACCCACTTGGTCACACACTCAACACTTAAACACCTGGTACTCACTCACTTGGTCACACACTCAACACTTAAACACCTGGTACTCACTCACTTGGTCACACACTCAACACTTAAACACCTGGTACTCACTCACTTGGTCACCCACTCAACACTTAAACACCTGGTACTCACCCACTCGGTCACACACTCAACACTTAAACACCTGGTACTCACCCACTTGGTCACACACTCAACACTTAAACACCTGGTACTCACTCACTTGGTCACCCACCCAACACTTAAACACCTGGTACTCACTCACTCGGTCACCCACTCAACACTTAAACACCTGGTACTCACCCACTCGGTCACACACTCAACACTTAAACACCTGGTACTCACCCACTCGGTCACCCACTCAACACTTAAACACCTGGTACTCACCCACTCGGTCACACACTCAACACTTAAACACCTGGTACTCACTCACTCGGTCACACACTCAACACTTAAACACCTGGTACTCACTCACTCGGTCACCCACTCAACACTTAAACACCTGGTACTCACCCACTCGGTCACACACTCAACACTTAAACACCTGGTACTCACTCACTCGGTCACACACTCAACACTTAAACACCTGGTACTCACCCACTCGGTCACCCACTCAACACTTAAACACCTGGTACTCACCCACTCGGTCACACTCAACACTTAAACACCTGGTACTCACTCACTTGGTCACACACTCAACACTTAAACACCTGGTACTCACTCACTTGGTCACACACTCAACACTTAAACACCTGGTACTCACTCACTTGGTCACCCACTCAACACTTAAACACCTGGTACTAAACACCTGGTACTCACTCACTCGGTCACACACTCAACACTTAAACACCTGGTACTCACTCACTTGGTCACACACTCAACACTTAAACACCTGGTACTCACTCACTCGGTCACCCACTCAACACTTAAACACCTGGTACTCACTCACTCGGTCACCCACTCAACACTTAAACACCTGGTACTCACCCACTCGGTCACACACTCAACACTTAAACACCTGGTACTCACCCACTCGGTCACCCACTCAACACTTAAACACCTGGTACTCACTCACTTGGTCACACACTCAACACTTAAACACCTGGTACTCACTCACTTGGTCACACACTCAACACTTAAACACCTGGTACTCACTCACTTGGTCACACACTCAACACTTAAACACCTGGTACTCACTCACTTGGTCACCCACTCAACACTTAAACACCTGGTACTCACTCACTTGGTCACCCACTCAACACTTAAACACCTGGTACTCACTCACTTGGTCACACACTCAACACTTAAACACCTGGTACTCACTCACTTGGTCACACACTCAACACTTAAACACCTGGTACTCACTCACTTGGTCACACACTCAACACTTAAACACCTGGTACTCACTCACTTGGTCACACACTCAACACTTAAACACCTGGTACTCACTCACTTGGTCACACACTCAACACTTAAACACCTGGTACTCACTCACTTGGTCACACACTCAACACTTAAACACCTGGTACTCACTCACTTGGTCACACACTCAACACTTAAACACCTGGTACTCACTCACTTGGTCACACACTCAACACTTAAACACCTGGTACTCACTCACTTGGTCACCCACTCAACACTTAAACACCTGGTACTCACTCACTTGGTCACACACTCAACACTTAAACACCTGGTACTCACCCACTCGGTCACCCACTCAACACTTAAACACCTGGTACTCACCCACTCGGTCACACACTCAACACTTAAACACCTGGTACTCACTCACTTGGTCACACACTCAACACTTAAACACCTGGTACTCACTCACTTGGTCACACACTCAACACTTAAACACCTGGTACTCACTCACTTGGTCACACACTCAACACTTAAACCTGGTACTCACCTAATTAAACACCTGGTACTCACTCACTTGGTCACACACTCAACACTTAAACACCTGTACTCACTCACTTGGTCACACACTCAACACTTAAACACCTGGTACTCACTCACTTGGTCACCCACTCAACACTTAAACACCTGGTACTCACTCACTTGGTCACACACTCAACACTTAAACACCTGGTACTCACTCACTTGGTCACCCACTCAACACTTAAACACCTGGTACTCACTCACTCGGTCACACACTCAACACTTAAACACCTGGTACTCACTCACTTGGTCACACACTCAACACTTAAACACCTGGTACTCACTCACTCGGTCACACACTCAACACTTAAACACCTGGTACTCACTCACTTGGTCACACACTCAACACTTAAACACCTGGTACTCACCCACTTGGTCACACACTCAACACTTAAACACCTGGTACTCACCCACTCGGTCACCCACTCAACACTTAAACACCTGGTACTCACCCACTCGGTCACCCACTCAACACTTAAACACCTGGTACTCACCCACTCGGTCACACACTCAACACTTAAACACCTGGTACTCACTCACTTGGTCACACACTCAACACTTAAACACCTGGTACTCACTCACTTGGTCACACACTCAACACTTAAACACCTGGTACTCACTCACTTGGTCACACACTCAACCTAAACACCTGGTACTCACTCACTTGGTCACACACTCAACACTTAAACCACTTGGTCACACACTCAACACTTAAACACCTGGTACTCACCCACTTGGTCACACACTCAACACTTAAACACCTGGTACTCACTCACTTGGTCACACACTCAACACTTAAACACCTGGTACTCACTCACTTGGTCACACACTCAACACTTAAACACCTGGTACTCACTCACTTGGTCACCCACTCAACACTTAAACACCTGGTACTCACCCACTTGGTCACCCACTCAACACTTAAACACCTGGTACTCACCCACTTGGTCACCCACTCAACACTTAAACACCTGGTACTCACTCACTTGGTCACACACTCAACACTTAAACACCTGGTACTCACTCACTTGGTCACACACTCAACACTTAAACACCTGGTACTCACCCACTTGGTCACACACTCAACACTTAAACACCTGGTACTCACCCACTTGGTCACACACTCAACACTTAAACACCTGGTACTCACTCACTTGGTCACACACTCAACACTTAAACACCTGGTACTCACTCACTTGGTCACACACTCAACACTTAAACACCTGGTACTCACTCACTTGGTCACACACTCAACACTTAAACACCTGGTACTCACCCACTCGGTCACACACTCAACACTTAAACACCTGGTACTCACCCACTCGGTCACCCACTCAACACTTAAACACCTGGTACTCACCCACTCGGTCACACACTCAACACTTAAACACCTGGTACTCACTCACTCGGTCACACACTCAACACTTAAACACCTGGTACTCACTCACTCGGTCACACACTCAACACTTAAACACCTGGTACTCACTCACTCGGTCACCCACTCAACACTTAAACACCTGGTACTCACCCACTCGGTCACACACTCAACACTTAAACACCTGGTACTCACCCACTCGGTCACCCACTCAACACTTAAACACCTGGTACTCACCCACTCGGTCACCCACTCAACACTTAAACACCTGGTACTCACCCACTCGGTCACACACTCAACACTTAAACACCTGGTACTCACTCACTTGGTCACACACTCAACACTTAAACACCTGGTACTCACTCACTTGGTCACACACTCAACACTTAAACACCTGGTACTCACTCACTTGGTCACACACTCAACACTTAAACACCTGGTACTCACTCACTTGGTCACACACTCAACACTTAAACACCTGGTACTCACTCACTTGGTCACCCACTCAACACTTAAACACCTGGTACTCACTCACTTGGTCACACACTCAACACTTAAACACCTGGTACTCACTCACTTGGTCACACACTCAACACTTAAACACCTGGTACTCACTCACTTGGTCACCCACTCAACACTTAAACACCTGGTACTCACTCACTTGGTCACACACTCAACACTTAAACACCTGGTACTCACTCACTTGGTCACCCACTCAACACTTAAACACCTGGTACTCACCCACTTGGTCACACACTCAACACTTAAACACCTGGTACTCACCCACTTGGTCACACACTCAACACTTAAACACCTGGTACTCACTCACTTGGTCACCCACTCAACACTTAAACACCTGGTACTCACTCACTTGGTCACACACTCAACACTTAAACACCTGGTACTCACTCACTTGGTCACACACTCAACACTTAAACACCTGGTACTCACTCACTTGGTCACCCACTCAACACTTAAACACCTGGTACTCACCACTGGTCACCACCAACACTTAAACACCTGGTACTCACCCACTTGGTCACACACTCAACACTTAAACACCTGGTACTCACTCACTTGGTCACACACTCAACACTTAAACACCTGGTACTCACTCACTTGGTCACACACTCAACACTTAAACACCTGGTACTCACTCACTTGGTCACACACTCAACACTTAAACACCTGGTACTCACCCACTTGGTCACACACTCAACACTTAAACACCTGGTACTCACTCACTTGGTCACACACTCAACACTTAAACACCTGGTACTCACTCACTTGGTCACCCACTCAACACTTAAACACCTGGTACTCACTCACTTGGTCACACACTCAACACTTAAACACCTGGTACTCACTCACTTGGTCACACACTCAACACTTAAACACCTGGTACTCACTCACTTGGTCACCCACTCAACACTTAAACACCTGGTACTCACCCACTTGGTCACCCACTCAACACTTAAACACCTGGTACTCACCCACTTGGTCACCCACTCAACACTTAAACACCTGGTACTCACTCACTTGGTCACACACTCAACACTTAAACACCTGGTACTCACCACTTGGTCACCCACTCAACACTTAAACACCTGGTACTCACTCACTTGGTCACCCACTCAACACTTAAACACCTGGTACTCACCCACTTGGTCACCCACTCAACACTTAAACACCTGGTACTCACTCACTTGGTCACACACTCAACACTTAAACACCTGGTACTCACTCACTTGGTCACCCACTCAACACTTAAACACCTGGTACTCACTCACTTGGTCACCCACTCAACACTTAAACACCTGGTACTCACCCACTTGGTCACACACTCAACACTTAAACACCTGGTACTCACTCACTTGGTCACACACTCAACACTTAAACACCTGGTACTCACTCACTTGGTCACACACTCAACACTTAAACACCTGGTACTCACCCACTTGGTCACACACTCAACACTTAAACACCTGGTACTCACCCACTTGGTCACACACTCAACACTTAAACACCTGGTACTCACTCACTTGGTCACACACTCAACACTTAAACACCTGGTACTCACTCACTTGGTCACACACTCAACACTTAAACACCTGGTACTCACTCACTTGGTCACACACTCAACACTTAAACACCTGGTACTCACCCACTCGGTCACCCACTCAACACTTAAACACCTGGTACTCACCCACTCGGTCACACACTCAACACTTAAACACCTGGTACTCACTCACTTGGTCACACACTCAACACTTAAACACCTGGTACTCACTCACTCGGTCACCCACTCAACACTTAAACACCTGGTACTCACTCACTCGGTCACCCACTCAACACTTAAACACCTGGTACTCACCCACTCGGTCACACACTCAACACTTAAACACCTGGTACTCACCCACTCGGTCACCCACTCAACACTTAAACACCTGGTACTCACCCACTCGGTCACCCACTCAACACTTAAACACCTGGTACTCACTCACTCGGTCACACACTCAACACTTAAACACCTGGTACTCACTCACTCGGTCACCCACTCAACACTTAAACACCTGGTACTCACTCACTGGTCACACACTCAACACTTAAACACCTGGTACTCACCACTGGTCCCACTCAACACTTAAACACCTGGTACTCACCACTTGGTCACCACTCAACACTTAAACACCTGGTACTCACTCACTTGGTCACACACTCAACACTTAAACACCTGGTACTCACTCACTTGGTCACACACTCAACACTTAAACACCTGGTACTCACTCACTTGGTCACACACTCAACACTTAAACACCTGGTACTCACTCACTTGGTCACACACTCAACACTTAAACACCTGGTACTCACCCACTCGGTCACCCACTCAACACTTAAACACCTGGTACTCACCCACTCGGTCACACACTCAACACTTAAACACCTGGTACTCACTCACTTGGTCACACACTCAACACTTAAACACCTGGTACTCACTCACTTGGTCACACACTCAACACTTAAACACCTGGTACTCACTCACTTGGTCACACACTCAACACTTAAACACCTGGTACTCACTCACTCGGTCACCCACTCAACACTTAAACACCTGGTACTCACTCACTCGGTCACCCACTCAACACTTAAACACCTGGTACTCACCCACTTGGTCACACACTCAACACTTAAACACCTGGTACTCACTCACTGGTCACACACTCAACACTTAAACACCTGGTACTCACTCACTTGGTCACACACTCAACACTTAAACACCTGGTACTCACCCACTTGGTCACACACTCAACACTTAAACACCTGGTACTCACTCACTCGGTCACCCACTCAACACTTAAACACCTGGTACTCACTCACTCGGTCACACACTCAACACTTAAACACCTGGTACTCACCCACTCGGTCACCCACTCAACACTTAAACACCTGGTACTCACCCACTCGGTCACACACTCAACACTTAAACACCTGGTACTCACTCACTTGGTCACACACTCAACACTTAAACACCTGGTACTCACTCACTTGGTCACACACTCAACACTTAAACACCTGGTACTCACTCACTTGGTCACCCACTCAACACTTAAACACCTGGTACTCACTCACTTGGTCACCCACTCAACACTTAAACACCTGGTACTCACTCACTTGGTCACACACTCAACACTTAAACACCTGGTACTCACTCACTTGGTCACACACTCAACACTTAAACATGGTACTCACCCACTTGGTCACACACTCAACACTTAAACACCTGGTACTCACTCACTTGGTCACACACTCAACACTTAAACACCTGGTACTCACCCACTTGGTCACACACTCAACACTTAAACACCTGGTACTCACTCACTTGGTCACACACTCAACACTTAAACACCTGGTACTCACTCACTTGGTCACACACTCAACACTTAAACACCTGGTACTCACCCACTTGGTCACACACTCAACACTTAAACACCTGGTACTCACCCACTTGGTCACCCACTCAACACTTAAACACCTGGTACTCACTCACTTGGTCACACACTCAACACTTAAACACCTGGTACTCACTCACTTGGTCACACACTCAACACTTAAACACCTGGTACTCACTCA
>CM026401.1:25581121-25598792 GCA_014843695.1 Archivesica marissinica
ACTGCTCGGATGGGGCACTCGGGTGTGAACTACTGCTCGGATGGGGCACTCGGGTGTGAAATACTGCTCGGATGGGGCACTCGGGTGTGAACTACTGCTCGGAGAGGCACTCGGGTGTGAAATACTGCTCGGAGAGGCACTCGGGAATACTGCTCGAAGAGGCACTCGGAAATACTGCTCGGAGAGGCACTCGGAAATACTGCTCGGAGGTGCACTCGGAAATACTTCTCGGAGAGGCACTCGGAAATACTGCTCGGAGGTGCACTCGGGCCTTCCTTGTGTGAAATACTGTTCGGAGGGGCATTCGGGTGTGAAACTACTGCTCGGAGAGGCACTCGGGTTTAAATACTGCTCGAAGAGGCATCGAGAAATACTGCCGAGAGGCACCGGGAAAATGCTCGGTAGCACTCGGAAATACTGCTCGGAGAGGATTCGGAAATACTGCTCGGAGGGCACTCGGTGTGTGAAATACTGCTCGGAGGGGCACTCGGGTGTGAAATACTGCTCGGAGAGGCACTCGGGTGTGAAATACTGCTCGGAGAGGCACTCGGGAATACTGCTCGGAGGGGCACTCGGGAATACTGCTCGGAGAGGCACTCGGGTGTGAAATAATGCTCGGAGAGGCACTCGGGTGTGAAATACTGCTCGGAGGGGCACTCGGGTGTGAAATACTGCTCGGAGAGGCACTCGGGAATACTGCTCGGAGAGGCACTCGGAAATACTGCTCGTAGGTGCACTCGGGAATACTGCTCGGAGAGGCACTCGGTAATACTGCTCGAAGAGGCACTCGGAAATACTGCTCGGAGGTGCACTCGGGAATACTGCTCGGAGAGGCACTCGGTAATACTGCTCGGAGAGGCACTCGGTAATACTGCTCGGAGAGGCACTCGGGTGTAAAATACTGCTCGGAGGGGCACTCGGGAGTGAAATACTGCTCGGAGAGGCACTCGGGTGTGAAATACTGCTCGGAGGGGCACTCGGGGAAATACTGCTCGGAGAGGCACTCGGGAATACTGCTCGGAGGGGCACTCGGGAAATACTGCTCGGAGGGGCACTCGGGTGTGAAATACTGCTCGGAGGGGCACTCGGGTGTGAACTACTGCTCGGATGGGGCACTCGGGTGTGAACTACTGCTCGGATGGGGCACTCGGCTGTGAACTACTGCTCGGATGGGGCACTCGGGTGTGAAATACTGCTCGGATGGGGCACTCGGGTGTGACCTACTGCTCGGAGAGGCACTCGGGTGTGAAATACTGCTCGGAGAGGCACTCGGGAATACTGCTCGGAGAGGCACTCGGAAATACTGCTCGGAGAGGCACTCGGAAATACTGCTCGGAGAGGCACTCGGAAATACTGCTCGGAGAGGCATTCGGGCTGTGAAATACTGCTCGGAGGGGCACTCGGGTGTGAAATACTGCTCGGAGAGGCACTCGGGTGTGAAATACTGCTCGGAGAGGCACTCGGGTGTGAAATACTGCTCGGAGAGGCACTCGGGAATACTGCTCGGATAGGCACTCGGGAATACTGCTCGGAGAGGCACTCGGAAATACTGCTCGGAGGTGCACTCGGGCCTTCCTTGTGGAAATACTGCTCGGAGGGGAACTAGAGTCTTCCTTGTGTGAAATACTGCTCGGAGGGGCACTAGAGTCTTCCTTGTGTGAAATACTGCAAGGAGGGGGACTAGTGTCTTCCTTGTCTGAAATACTGCTCGGAGGGGCACTAGTGTCTTCCTTGTCTGAAATACTGCTCGGAGGGGCACTAGTGTCTTCCTTGTCTGAAATACTGCTCGGAGGGGCACTAGTGTCTTCCTTGTCTGAAATACTGCTCGGAGGAGCACTAGTGTCTTACTTGTGTGAAATACTGCTCGGAGGGGCACTAGTGTCTTCCTTGTCTGAAAAACTGCTCGGAGGGGCACTCGGGTCATCCTACACCAATAATAGTTGGAGAGTCACCATATGACATAAGCTGCTTGTGCCTACTTTAAATTGAAAGAACAATAAACAAAGTTAACGATACCAGTGGGTGACACTGTAATAGTATTGTAATAAAGTTCTACATTTGGAGTCATTTTAAACATAATAAATAATACATTTATTATAACAGTGTGTTGATTTCCATGGCTTCCCCATATAGGATATATTTATTATAACAGTGCAAATATATTCTATATTGGTAAGCCATGGATAACAACAACACACTGTTATAATAAATATATCCTATATGGATAAGCCATGGATAACAACAGCACACTGTTATAATAAATATATCCTATATGGGGAAGCCATGGATAACAACACACTGTTATAATAAATATATCCTATATGGGGAAGCCATGGATAACAACAACACACTGTTATAATAAATATATCCTATATGGGGAAGCCATGGATAGCAACAACACACTGTTATAATAAATATATCCTATATGGATAAGCCATGGATAGCAACAACACACTGTTATAATAAATATATCCTATATGGGGAAGCCATGGATAACAACAACACACTGTTATAATAAATATATCCTATATGGGTAAGCCATGCATAACAACAACAACAACACACTGTTATAATAAATATATCCTATATGGGGAAGCCATGCATAACAACAACAACAACACATTGTTATAATAAATATATCCTATATGGGGAAGCCATGGATAACAACAACACACTGTTATATATACTAACTAAGCTTGGGACAGCTTGTTGAAGAGATAAGGACAGTCACTAACCAAGCTTGGGACAGCTTGTTGAAGAGATTAGGACAGTCACTAACCAAGCTTAGGACAGTTTGTTGAAGAGATTAGGACAGTCACTAACCAAGTTTAGGACAGTTTGTTGAAGAGATTAGGACAGTCACTAACCATGTTTAGGACAGCTTGTTGAAGAGATTAGGACAGTCACTAACCATGTTTAGGACAGCTTGTTGAAGAGATTAGGACAGTCACTAACCATGTTTAGGACAGCTTGTTGAAGAGATTAGGACAGTAAGTCAATACCATAGTAGTTCGTTCCCAGCCACCGCATTCAATAATGAATAATACTGCCTTAATACAGTAACATAGATGTGTCTAATATAAACTTTAATGCAAGAGCTTGCAACCGGCCATTGTTGGGAAAGCTGATTATTTAATACACCTTGTAGAGCTACATGATCTCGTCATATTGAATTTCAGTAATAAAGTCATCTACATAAATGTAGAACACTATTTATATATATTGCCTAATTTGGCAAATTGATTCATTGACATATGTATGCTACTGGTAACCTGGCTAAACAACTACCGAGCCTGTATCTGCTCTATGAGTGGAAATGCAACATTTGTCTTTAACAGAACAACACCAGACGTTACAGAACGTTGGACAGGAACTAGTCGCCGAAGGCATCCTGACGAGTGTAGCTAAAGACTGGTGGCTTACAATATCACGACTTTTCTGAATAACACGTTCTTAATATCTTAGTTTGATGGGAGTTTTTAACCTT
The DNA here is from genome assembly GCA_014843695.1 of Archivesica marissinica. NCBI lineage: Eukaryota > Metazoa > Mollusca > Bivalvia > Venerida > Vesicomyidae > Archivesica > Archivesica marissinica. The sequence continues at coordinate 25,584,609 of CM026401.1, forward strand.
CTTAACACGAGGTATTATTAACACTGTATGTATAATTCTGAAATATAATGTACATAATGTTAAAGAATACAGGGTGATACGTTATAATTCACTTTTGAATGCTAATGTATGTAGTAGTAATTATACTTAAGACTCTAGACAATAGTAAAGAATATATATATATAGTCAACCCTGTGTTAGTGGTCACCTCCATTAAGCAGCCAATCTATTTTAAGAAGCCAGTTTCCGGATTACCAATGTGTTGTTTTATTATACAGTTGTCATATTAAGCAGCCACCTGTGCTAAGCATCTCGTACAGGTTCGACTGTAGTAGCGTCACTCAATATTATGATGGTTAAAAGTGCACTGAAGGATATTAGTCAATCGCTTGCTGTCTCAGTATCAAACATTTTACATTATATTCATTAAAACGTTACTATTTAAGTATTTATAGACCAATGGTATTTGCAAACTTTCATGCATACAATTAAAGATCACATTACATGTTCATGATTGTTAAGCTAATTCGATTATTATAGTTATGAAGTTTGGGTGTTTTTATAATGCTCCCGATATTGAGCGCATTCATTAAACATTTCTACAACAGGTTCTTGGCGTTTGTCAACATACGACTAATGCTGGTGTTACTTGGCGATGAGCATAGCCTATTTTTTAAAAATACAATTCGTTGACTTGACTTGATTGACTTTCGTTCATTTTGCGGCTTTGCGTCAATAGTTGTCATGTAAAGTGGTATGGTTCTGTGTTTGTATCGCCTCTCAGCTAGATTAAACCTATTCCATTCCAGATCACATAACATGGATGGGATATTACAATGCATGATGACGTTCTAGATTTCCGTCAGTCTTTCACCATCTCGGAAACCATTAATATTGAATATTGAACACAAATAATCTTATATTTATTATAAATTGCGTTTAAATGTTTGGACGTAGCCTGCATACAGTTACCAACAGCACAATCAACATACATATCCTAGCTATAGTCTCTTACAAACAACCCTCAATACACTGCACATATTTATACCATATATATTGTAAGTATCACAGTTTGTAATTTATACATAGGTCTTAACATATGTTTTTAAGGTGTCGTACATCAAACAAATGCATTATCATCGTGCAGGCGTCAAGCATCGGTTACGTTCATATTGATTTCATTTCAATACTCGGCATCTGTAAAGAAGATTGATCAAACATAGAATTATGTTAAATCTATCTGCCACAGTCATTTTGGGTTTCACAACAGGGTCCTTCACACTAGGTGTACTTGTGGGTGGGGTATGCTTCAACGCATCATATTCACCCTCTGTCAGAACAACATAATCACTACTCTTCTTTAATGCTTCTAAAATCTGACTAATCTGTGTATTAGTTAAAATATATTCTGTAGTACTGGCATCTACCACCTTTCCACCTTCAGCCATGATTGCTATACACGATATAATAATATAGGTTAATGACAAACAGTATACACTGAAACACAAAATAGCATGAATACCAACTCAATACAATAGCCACATAGTCTTATATAATAGTTCTCTACACAAAATACATGTTGATATTTCAATATACTATATAACTCACAATGACCTATAAAGAATTCCTCAAAACAGCTTATAAACCATGAAATTATTTGCACCCAAATAGGTACTCAAATCAACACAGTATCTAGAACTAACAATGGCTATAAATAGTTTACAAATACAATAAACTATATCTGCATCTATTTCTACAGCTATTCAAAGAGTCCGATTACTATATATAGTATCCAATGTATAATATAGTACACCGCCTGTAACTTCAAATATGTTCTTGTTGTCGTTCACGTAAATAATTTAATATTTAGAAAACGATTTTCAAAATAAGTATTAAATAAACCGTAGTCTAGAATATATTCCGGTTTTCAAAATTGAAACCCACAAATACAATGAAGCAATTATACAACACAAAACATTTATCACTCACCTCCAATGCTCCTCTTTACTATCATTCACGTTCCACTATCTGCTAAGTACAGTGCAAGATATTGTGCAAACAATAAACTACAAAGAGTGCTGATATTAGACCATAAATTGGTATGAATTCGATATATAACACCCTCAAAAATTCAACGAACAAATTTAAATTCTTCAAATAATCCTAAAGACGCTGAATGAGGCCAAACAAACAAAACGTGTGTTTCGGGGAACCCGACCCTACCTGTTGAACCCCCCCCCCGACCCTAAAAATCACAGTAAATACATATAAATACACTTATACATATTCTAAATAAAGCTAATTTATACAATTTCATTCAAAAATACCCACATAGATATATTTGACATAATAATGTTATTATTCACAACTCGCGAAAACATATGACATAATTTTCAATCTGTTGAAGTTTTTCACACTACGAACTTTTCCACGTCGCTACACAAAGAACACACAAATAACTGTAATCTTCACTGATTTCTTTAATCATTTATTTCATTTCACAGTAGTTACCTGCTAATTTGTTTAATTCTCTTCGAATTTCTCTATTTATCCTGGTAATGAATTACCTCTCTTGATTCCGTATAGATTACACGTCGCAATGTTCACACTATGGAAAGCGATTTCCAATTCATTTTCACAATTTTATTTGTACACATATTCACAATTCAACACTTCTAGCTAGCTTATTCACTTTACCGATTTTACTGATGCATCAGATCTTTTCAAAGCTCCTATCCGTTTCGCCCAACCGATCTACATCGCTTGACTCACAGATCCTCCTCTTGTCGACTTTTATGATCGATCCTCGGACATCCGGCCTTCTTCTGGTCCGGGTCCAACACTGTACCACACTGGCCACCAATGTCACAGGGGTCACTTATTACTAAAATCCTGGCGTAGGTTCATATATTTTATTTCCAATTAGCCTACAGTTGGCCTAAAACATACAAATATACGTTTTAGGATAATATAAAAACAATATAAAACAATACAACATGTCACAGTACTCAATAAAACAATCGAAGCGTTAGGGGAATATAAGTAATACATATAGTACATTTACAATTCCTTACCACAGCGGCTGTTGGATATCTATATACACTGTATATACCACAGCGTATGTTGGATATCTATATACACTGTATATACAGGTATCAGAGTAATCTGAATATTACAAAACGTCTATCACGTAAGAGAATTCTGTCCTGACTGCCAGGAAAGATATTCCAAATACCCATCAGTGAAAGAATTATTATTAAACAACCAATGCACGCAATTCGTTCATACTATAATCCATTCATACACATAAAACAGACACAATGATTGGACATATACAAAACAACTCTAACTTTTAATATGTGATATGTGTTCACGGACAATTTGCTCGAAATTACATTGGTAGCATCGACAATTTCCGTCATTGACGTACATTACCGAATGTCTTACATACAATTACTTACACTAGAACACATATAACAACCGGATTAATGAAATCAATATGAACGTAACCGATGTTTGACGCATGCGCGATGATAATGCATATGTTTGATTTACGACACATTAAAAACATATGTTAAGACCTATGTATAAATTACAAACTGTGACATATGTATGTGCAACATTTGTTTTTTTTTACGTTTATTTATCGTCGCTACAGATAGCCCATATGAGCGACGCCTCCTGAAGATATTAGTCATTTTAGATTTTGGAGGATAGTGCAATGATACAGAGAGAGACCCATTCAGAGTCTCCTCTGGTTCTTGTACGTGCACGGTGTAAAGCACCGACACGAGACCTCTGTTTAACGTCCAATCTGAAAGACTGTTAATTTTATTAGGGCCAGACGGGGGATCGAACCTGCGATCCCTGGATTACCAGTCCAGCGTGTTACCACTGGGCTATTGATCCGTCTGTGTATGTGCAACAATGTGCTGGATCGTTATTTATATCGGTACACATCAAACACTGAAACTTGACTTTAGCCAATTAAATTGACCCATTAGCAAATGAGATTACACCATCCGACGAGGAAATTATTTCTCACATAATTCGTTATACTCAAACGTCAAGAAATATATTTATTCTGACCTGCTGTCTATGTATGGATTGTGTGCATATAATTCTTGGTACAGCTATCTGAGCAACATAGAGGTGTATCCAGGAACGAATTAAGGGGGCGCCAAGTTAGCAACACATGCCCAGGGCAGCACAACTGGCCCGGCCGCAGCAGTTGGCCCATCCGAGTGTGGTTCGGGAGGCATAATGCTTCCCCTGAAAAAAATGAAACATTAAATAGGTTGTGCAAGTTGCTGGTACCTGTGGCGTATTGTGAGAATATGGGCTGGTGCAATGATTGTATAAGTTGTTATAGGTTGTGCACGTTCCTGGTACCTGTGGCGTATTGTGAGAATATGTGCTGGTGCAATGATTGTATAAGTTGTTATAGGTTGTGCAAGTTGCTGGTACCTGTGGCGTATTGTGAGAATATGTGCTGGTGCAATGATTGTATAAGTTGTTATAGGTTGTGCAAGTTGCTGGTACCTGTGGCGTATTGTGAGAATATGGGCTGGTGCAATGATTGTATAAGTTGTTATAGGTTGTGCACGTTCCTGGTACCTGTGGCGTATTGTGAGAATATGTGCTGGTGCAATGATTGTATAAGTTGTTATAGGTTGTGCAAGTTGCTGGTACCTGTGGCGTATTGTGAGAATATGTGCTGGTGCAATGATTGTATAAGTTGTTATAGGTTGTGCAAGTTCCTGGTACCTGTGGCGTATTGTGAGAATATGTGCTGGTGCAATGATTGTATAAGTTGTTATAGGTTGTGCAAGTTCTTGGTACCTGTGGCGTATTGTGAGAATATGGGCTGGTGCAATGATTTTATAAGTTGTTATCGGTTGTACAAGTTCCTGGTACCTGTGGCGTATTGTCAGAATATGGGCTGGTGCAATCATTTTATAAGAAATTAATGAGATAAAAAATTCATCATTCTGGAAATTAAGGGGGTGCTTGAGTTCACTGAACACCCCCTCTGGATACGCATCCGCAACATAGTCAAAGCGCCGTATGAATGAAGCTTACATATGCTCTGAAGTTTTCCGGTTGAGAACGAATGCGAGTGATTATAGAATTGCGATTCACTGTCATACATTATTTAGCTTTGTGATGATTTGTGAGGATCATTTATTTTCATTAGATAGAGTGATTGCGGGATGTCAATGAAATCTGATCTGGTCAATGATCACATTAGCCTTAATAAAGTTAGGGTAGTGTGGGTTGATTGGTTCCCTAGAGAATAGTCTCTAGTATACTCTCTCGGTCTGTAAAGAAACCGTTAATTGTGAGGAACCAGTCTTTGAATATTCTCAAAGACGTGTTTGATGATAGAGCCACAACTTGCAGGATTGTCTACATTATTAATTTGGTAGATGAGTTTGGTTACTGTCTTGTTTGAAATGGATATATTTAGGTGGCGCACACTCCGCGCAGTGATACAACCTCAATACGTTATTTGTATCTGTAGGATAGATTCACAACACTACCTTGCAGTTTGTGGGTAGTGTTCTATGTGCAGTATGTTATATTTCAAGATAATATATCTTAAACTTTGCAAATGTTTATACGTCTGTTAGTATGAGCCAAGACCAGATGGTTCAAACTCCGGGCAGTAATGCAGCCCAACAATTGTAAGTGTACATATTATGTTGGATAGAAACGTACCACTATCTTGGGGATGTCGGTAGTGCAAACTAATTAATGTTGCTCAGCTAACCATCAGCTAGTCAGAAGGACTAGACAGCTACATAATGCTCCGTTCCAGCAATACTATATATCGGCTGCAATCTATCTGCTAGTCACTGTCTGGGTTATTCGCTACAATGATGTACACGACATGGTAAGCTATCTTGATGCACTCGATATATGTGAGGTATATATCTATAATTGGTCTTGGAAACAATGTGGCGGACAAACAATATAAATGAATCAGTTCCGCAAATTATTTATTTGGAATGTTAGAAAACAATAAAAGGTTCTAACAAAATATTTAATGCGATACCTAAAAGAGATGTCAGAAAGATATGATGTTTATAACCGGCGTTAGTTCTCCTCTGGGGTCACATTGTCGACTATTTTATGATATATGAAACTGTGAATGCAAGTTATATCATTCAAAATCTACCCATTTATTGAATTATTAATAAACCTTGCTGCAAAGGTGTCAGCTTACAATTTATTCGAAAATGATTACAAGCACATTGCGGCAGAATTATTCAGTTTTCAAATTATCAATGGTTGCAACAATCGATAGCAATAGGAAAACAGTAGCTCTCTGCGGACATTATAAGTATTCGTGATTGTCACGCGGCTGTACATTGACAATGAAGTACAGCTATATGGGATATGTACGGAAGACCGATGCTGACATTCGTTATTTCATCAGTTCGACATCGCTAATTCATAAATTTGAACTTCATGAATTCACAATGTCACGATTTCCACTTCAACTTAGTGAATTTGAAATCGAGAATTCGTGAAGATGAAATTGTGAAATGATGAAATAGTGAATGTTACCGCCTGTCTTTTGTACATTATTGCGGTCAGTATGACCTTGGGATGTCCGTGTCGATTTCTGTAGTTATGATAACCTGTCCGCTTACTTTGCAATAGCACACTATGCATTCTGGATAATTTTGAATAATTGTCTAACTATAGAACTAAACGTTTTGCAGTTATCTAACGGATATGTAGTTAATTATATAAATACTGTCGCTTCCAAGATCAATGGGACCTACTAGTATATAGCTTAGTTAGGATGAGTGTAGGATGGGACGGCACAAGCTTGATCACAATAACCAACGAGACACAATCAAACACTCAGCACAATATTAATACGTTTAATGTACAACGAGCGATGAATACTTACATTAATGAAATGATGACGACAACAAGGGTAACATTAGTTAACGAACTATACTATAACACTGTTAACTGTCCGTTGTGGAAGATAATCGTCACACGAACACGCATTCGCTCACTGGTAACTACGTCACTGAGAGGAAACTCACTATGTGGAGGTAAATGTCCATAACCACCTTCCGTTTACTGAACAGAATAAACACATACGATAGTCATCAAGGACTGATGACTGAGTCACGTAGAACTCGAATAAACGAAAGCACGTAGCCGATTTAAATAACAGGGATCAATCCAAGCAACGCTACTAGTTTTCGTTTCCTTGAGCTTACATCAAGTCCACCAAGACCATCGACAATTTCGACAATTGGACACGGCGTCAACATAGTACATGACGTTATTGCACGCTATAGCATGATGTACTCCGCGTCAACAAGGTACATGCCGGTATTGCACGATATACTCCGCGTCAACAATGTACATGCCGGTATTGCACGATATACTCCGCATCAACACGGTACATGCCGGTATTGCACGATATAATCCACGTTAACACGGTACATGCCGGTATTGCACGATATACTCCGCGTCAACACGGTACATGCCGGTATTGCACGATATAAACAACGTCAACACGGTACATGCCGGTATTGCACGATATACTCCGCGTTAACACGGTACATGCCGGTATTGCACGATATACTCAACGTCAACACGGTACATGCCGGTATTGCACGATATACTCCGGGTTAACACGGTACATGCCGATATTGCACGATATTTTAACGTCAACACGGTACATGACGGTATTGCACGATATAAACAACGTCAACACGGTACATGCCGGTATTGCACGATATGCTCAACGTCAACACGGTACATGCCGGTATTGCACGATATACTCCGCGTTAACACGGTACATGCCGGTATTGCACGATATACTCCGCATTAACACGGTACATGCCGGTATTGCACGATATACTCCGCGTTAACACGGTACATGCTGGTATTGCACGATATACTCCGCGTTAACACGGTACACGCCGGTATTGCACGATATACTCCGCGTTAACACGGTACATGCTGGTATTGCACGATATACTCCGCATTAACACGGTACATGCCGGTATTGCGCGATATACTCCACGTTAACACGGTACATGCTAGTATTGCACGATAGACTCCGCGTTAACACGGTACACGCCGGTATTGCACGATATACTCCGCGTTAACACGGTATATGCTGGTATTGCACGATATACTCCGCGGTAACACAGTACATGCCGGTATTGCACGATATACTCCGCAACGTCAACACGGTACATGCCGGTATTGCACGATATACTCAACGTCAACACGGTACATGCCGGTATTGCACGATATACTCAACGTCAACACGGTACACGCCGGTATTGCACGATATACTCCACGTTAACACGGTACATGCCGGTATTGCACGATATACTCAACGTCAACACGGTGCACGCCGGTATTGCACGATATACTCAACGTCAACACGGTACATGCCGATATTGCACGATATACTCCACGTCAACAAGGTACATGCCGATATTGCACGATATACTCAACGTCAACACGGTACATGCCGGTATTGCACGATATACTCCGCGTTAACACGGTACATGCCGATATTGCACGATATACTCAACGTCAACACGGTACATGCCGGTATTGCACGATATACTCAACGTCAACACGGTACATGCCGATATAGCACGATATACTCCGCGTCAACACGGTACATGCCGATATTGCACGATATACTCAACGTCAACACGGTACATGCCGATATTGCACGATATGCTCAACATCAACACGGTACATGCCGGTATTGCACGATATATTCCGCGTTAACACGGTACATGCCGGTATTGCACGATATACTCCACGTTAACACGTCACATGCCGGTATTGCACGATAAGCTCCGCGTTAACACGGTACATGCCGGTATTGCACGATATACTCAACGTCAACACGGTACATGTCGGTATTGCACGATATACTCCGCGTTAACACGGTACATGTCGGTATTGCACGATATGCTCCTCGTTAACACGGTACATGCTGGTATTGCACGATATACTCCACATCAACACGGTACATGCCGATATTGCACGATATACTCAACGTCAACACGGTACATGCCGATATTGCACGATATACTCAACGTCAACACGGTACATGCCGGTATTGCACGATATAAACAACGTCAACACGGTACATGCCGGTATTGCACGATATAAACAACGTCAACACGGTACATGCCGATATTGCACGATATACTCATCGTCAACACCGTACATGCCGGTATTGCACGATATAAACAACGTCAACACGGTACATGCCGGTATTGCACGATATACTCCGCGTCAACAACGTACATGCCGGTATTGCACGATATAAACAACGTCAACACGGTACATGCCGGTATTGCACGATATAAACAACGTCAACACGGTACATGCCGATATTGCACGATATACTCAAACGTCAACACGGTACATGCCGATATAGCACGATATACTCCGCGTCAACACGGTACATGCCGATATTGCACGATATACTCAACGTCAACACGGTACATGCCGATATTGCACGATATACTCAACGTCAACACGGTACATGCCGGTATTGCACGATATACTCAACGTCAACAAGGTACATGCCGATATTGCACGATATACTCAAAGTCAACACGGTACATGCCGATAGTGCACGATATACTCAACGTCAACAAGGTACATGCCGATATTGCACGATATACTCAAAGTCAACACGGTCATATCGCATACACATATTACATAAATATATCGCATACACATATTACATACATATATTACATACATATATTACATACATATATCGCATACACATATCGCATACACATATTACATACATATATCGCATACACATATCGCATACACATATTACATACACATATTACATACACATATCGCATACACATATCGCATACACATATTACATACACATATCGCATACACATATCGCATACACATATTACATACACATATTACATACACATATCGCATACACATATCGCATACACATATTACATACATATATCGCATACATATATCGCATACACATATTACATACACATATTACATACATATATCGCATACACATATCGCATACACATATTACATACATATATCGCATACATATATCGCATACACATATCGCATACACATATTAACTACACATATTACATACACATATCGCATACACATATCACATACACATATCACATACACATATCGCATACATATATCGCATACATATATCGCATACACATATCACATACACATATCACATACATATATCGCATACATATATCGCATACACATATCACATACACATATTGCATACACATATTACATACACATATTACATACACATATCACATACACATATCACAAACACATATCACATACACATACCACATACACATATCACATACACATATATCGCATACATATATCGCATACATATATCGCATACATATATCGCATACACATATCGCTTACACATAGTACATACATATATCGCATACATATATCGCATACATATATCGCATACACATATCGCTTACACATATTTCATACATATATCGCATACACATATCGCATAAACATATCGCATAAACATATTACATATACATATTACATACACATATTACATACACATATCGCATATACATATCGCTTACACATATTACATACATATATCGCATACACATATTACATACACATATCGCATACACATATTACATACACATATTACATACACATATCGCATACACATATTACATACATATATCGCATACATATATCGCATATACATATTACATACACATATTACATACACATATTACATACACATATTACATACATATATCGCATACATATATCACACACATATATCGCATACACATATTACATACATATATCGCATACACATATTACATACATATATCGCATACACATATTACATACATATATCGCATACACATATTACATACACATATTACATACATATATCGCATACACATATTACATACATATATCGCATACATATATCGCATACATATATCGCATACACATATTACATACAAATATTACATACATATATCGCATACACATATCGCATACACATATTACATACATATATCGCATACATATATTACATACATATATTACATACATATATTACATACATATATCGCATACACATATCGCATACACATATTACATACATATATCGCATACACATATTACATACATATATCGCATACACATATTACATACACATATTACATACATATATCGCATACACATATTACATACATATATCGCATACATATATCGCATACACATATTACATACATATATCGCATACATATATCGCATACACATATTACATACATATATCGCATACATATATCGCATACACATATTACATACATATATCGCATACATATATCGCATACACATATTACATACATATATCGCATACATATATCGCATACACATATTACATACATATATCGCATACACATATTACATACATATATCGCATACACATATTACATACATATATCGCATACACATATTACATACATATATCGCATACATATATCGCATACACATATTACATACATATATCGCATACATATATCGCATACACATATTACATACATATATCGCATACATATATCGCATACACATATTACATACATATATCGCATACACATATTACATACATATATCGCATACATATATCACATACACATATTACATACATATATCGCATACACATATTACATACATATATCGCATACACATATTACATACATATATCGCATACACATATTACATACATATATCGCATACACATATTACATACATATATCGCATACATATATCGCATACACATATTACATACATATATCGCATACATATATCGCATACACATATTACATACATATATCGCATACACATATTACATACATATATCGCATACATATATCGCATACATATATCGCATACATATATCGCATACACATATTACATACATATATCGCATACACATATCGCATACACATATTACATACATATATTACATACACATATTACATACACATATTACATACACATATTACATACACATATCACATACATATATCGCATACACATATTACATACATATATCGCATACACATATCGCATACACATATTACATACATATATCGCATACACATATCGCATACACATATTACATACACATATTACATACACATATCGCATACACATATCGCATACACATATTACATACATATATTACATACACATATTACATACACATATTACATACACATATTACATACATATATCGCATACATATATCGCATACACATATTACATACACATATTACATACATATATCGCATACACATATCGCATACACATATTACATACATATATCGCATACATATATCGCATACACATATCGCATACATATATTAACTACACATATTACATACACATATCGCATACACATATCACATACACATATCACATACACATATCGCATACATATATCGCATACATATATCGCATACACATATCACATACACATATCACATACATATATCGCATACATATATCGCATACACATATCACATACACATATTGCATACACATATTACATACACATATTACATACACATATCACATACACATATCGCAAACACATATCACATACACATACCACATATCACATACACATATATCGCATACATATATCGCATACATATATCGCATACATATATCGCATACACATATCGCTTACACATAGTACATACATATATCGCATACATATATCGCATACATATATCGCATACACATATCGCTTACACATAGTTCATACATATATCGCATACACATATCGCATACACATATCGCATAAACATATTACATATACATATTACATACACATATTACATACAAAATCGCATATACATATCGCTTACACATAGTACATACATATATCGCATACACATATTACATACACATATTACATACAAAATCGCATACACATATTACATACATATATCGCATACACATATTACATACACATATCGCATACACATATTACATACACATATTACATACACATATCGCATACACATATTACATACATATATCGCATACATATATCGCATATACATATTACATACACATATTACATACACATATTACATACACATATTACATACATATATCGCATACATATATCACACACATATATCGCATACACATATTACATACATATATCGCATACACATATTACATACATATATCGCATACACATATTACATACATATATCGCATACACATATTACATACACATATTACATACATATATCGCATACACATATTACATACATATATCGCATACATATATCGCATACATATATCGCATACACATATTACATACAAATATTACATACATATATCGCATACACATATCGCATACACATATTACATACATATATCGCATACACATATTACATACATATATTACATACATATATTACATACATATATCGCATACACATATCGCATACACATATTACATACATATATCGCATAAACATATCGCATACACATATTACATACACATATTACATACACATATCGCATACAAATATCGCATACACATATTACATACATATATCGCATACACATATCGCATACACATATTATATACACATATCGCATACATATATCGCATACACATATTACATACATATATCGCATACACATATTACATACACATATCGCATACACATATTGCATACACATATCGCATACATATATCGCATACACATATTACATACATATATCGCATACAAATATCGCATACACATATTACATACATATATCGCATACACATATTACATACATATATCGCATACACATATTACATACATATATCGCATACATATATCGCATACACATATTACATACACATATTACATGCATATATCGCATACACATATCGCATACACATATTACATACACATATTACATACATATATCGCATACACATATCGCATACACATATTGCATACACATATCGCATACAAATATCACATACACATATCACATACACATATCGCATACATATATCGCATACATATATCGCATACACATATCACATACACATATCACATACATATATCG
>CM026401.1:25599792-25632277 GCA_014843695.1 Archivesica marissinica
AGGATCTACTTACTATATGAGGGCAACTCAGGATCTCATGATCTACTTACTATATGAGGGCAACTCAGGATCTCAGGATCTACTTACTATATGAGGGCAACTCAGGATCTCAGGATCTACTTACTATATGAGGGCAACTCGATCTCAGGATCTCAGGATCTACTTACTATATGAGGGCAACTCAGGATCTCATGATCTACTTACTATATGAGGGCAACTCAGGATCTCAGGATCTACTTACTATATGAGGGCAACTCAGGATCTCAGGATCTACTTACTATATGAGGGCAACTCAGGATCTTAGGATCTACTTACTATATGAGGGCAACTCAGGATCTCAGGATCTACTTACTATATGAGGGCAACTCAGGATCTCAGGATCTACTTACTATATGAGGGCAACTCAGGATTTCATGATCTACTTACTATATGAGGGCAACTCTTGTAAATAATGGAAGCAGGATCTACTTACTATATGAGGGCAACTCTTGTAAATAATGGAAGCAGGATCTACTTACTATATGAGGGCAACTCTTGTAAATAATGGAAGCAGGATCTACTTACTATATGAGGGCAACTCTTGTAAATAATGGAAGCAGGATCTACTTACTATATGAGGGCAACTCTTGTAAATAATGGAAGCAGGATCTACTTACTATATGAGGGCAACTCTTGTAAATAATGGAAGCAGGATCTACTTACTATATGAGGGCAACTCTTGTAAATAATGGAAGCAGGATCTACTTACTATATGAGGGCAACTTTTAAATAATGGAAGCAGGATCTACTTACTATATGAGGGCAACTCTTGTAATAATGGAAGCAGGATCTACTTACTATATGAGGGCAACTCTGTAAATAATGGAAGCATGATCTACTTACTATATGAGGGCAACTCTTGTAAATAATGGAAGCAGGATCTACTTACTATATGAGGGCAACTCTTGTAAATAATGGAAGCAGGATCTACTTACTATATGAGGGCAACTCTTGTAAATAATGGAAGCAGGATCTACTTACTATATGAGGGCAACTCTTGTAAATAATGGAAGCATGATCTACTTACTATATGAGGGCAACTCTTGTAAATAATGGAAGCAGGATCTACTTACTATATGAGGGCAACTCTTGTAAATAATGGAAGCAGGATCTACTTACTATATGAGGGCAACTCTTGTAAATAATGGAAGCATGATCTACTTACTATATGAGGGCAACTCTTGTAAATAATGGAAGCAGGATCTACTTACTATATGAGGGCAACTCTTGTAAATAATGGAAGCAGGATCTACTTACTATATGAGGGCAACTCTTGAATAATGGAAGCAGGATCTACTTACTATATGAGGGCAACTCTTGTAAATAATGGAAGCAGGATCTACTTACTATATGAGGGCAACTCTTGTAAATAATGGAAGCAATCTACTTACTATATGAGGGCAACTTTGTAAATAATGGAAGCAGGATCTACTTACTATATGAGGGCAACTCTTGTAAATAATGGAAGCAGGATCTACTTACTATATGAGGGCAACTCTTGTAAATAATGGAAGCAGGATCTACTTACTATATGAGGGCAACTCTTGTAAATAATGGAAGCAGGATCTACTTACTATATGAGGGCAACTGTTGTAAATAATGGAAGCAGGATCTACTTACTATATGAGGGCAACTCTTGTAAATAATGGAAGCAGGATCTACTTACTATATGAGGGCAACTCTTGTAAATAATGGAAGCATGATCTACTTACTATATGAGGGCAACTCTTGTAAATAATGGAAGCAGGATCTACTTACTATATGAGGGCAACTCTTGTAAATAATGGAAGCAGGATCTACTTACTATATGAGGGCAACTCTTGTAAATAATGGAAGCAGGATCTACTTACTATATGAGGGCAACTCTTGTAAATAATGGAAGCATGATCTACTTACTATATGAGGGCAACTCTTGTAAATAAAGGAAGCAGGATCTACTTACTATATGAGGGCAACTCTTGTAAATAATGGAAGCAGGATCTACTTACTATATGAGGGCAACTCTTGTAAATAATGGAAGCATGATCTACTTACTATATGAGGGCAACTGTTGTAAATAATGGAAGCAGGATCTACTTACTATATGAGGGCAACTCTTGTAAATAATGGAAGCAGGATCTACTTACTATATGAGGGCAACTCTTGTAATAATGGAAGCAGGATCTACTTACTATATGAGGGCAACTCTTGTAAATAATGGAAGCAGGATCTACTTACTATATGAGGGCAACTCTTGTAAATAATGGAAGCATATCTACTTACATATGAGGGCAACTTTAAATAATGGAAGCAGGATCTACTTACTATATGAGGGCAACTCTTGTAAATAATGGAAGCAGGATCTACTTACTATATGAGGGCAACTCTTGTAAATAATGGAAGCAGGATCTACTTACTATATGAGGGCAACTCTTGTAAATAATGGAAGCAGGATCTACTTACTATATGAGGGCAACTCTTGTAAATAATGGAAGCAGGATCTACTTACTATATGAGGGCAACTCTTGTAAATAATGGAAGCAGGATCTACTTACTATATGAGGGCAACTCTTGTAAATAATGGAAGCAGGATCTACTTACTATATGAGGGCAACTCTTGTAAATAATGGAAGCATGATCTACTTACTATATGAGGGCAACTCTTGTAAATAATGGAAGCAGGATCTACTTACTATATGAGGGCAACTCTTGTAAATAAAGGAAGCAGGATCTACTTACTATATGAGGGCAACTCTTGTAAATAATGGAAGCAGGATCTACTTACTATATGAGGGCAACTCAGGATCTCATGATCTACTTACTATATGAGGGCAACTCAGGATCTCAGGATCTACTTACTATATGAGGGCAACTCAGGATCTCAGGATCTACTTACTATATGAGGGCAACTCAGGATCTCAGGATCTACTTACTATATGAGGGCAACTCAGGATCTCAGGATCTACTTACTATATGAGGGCAACTCAGGATCTCAGGATCTACTTACTATATGAGGGCAACTCAGGATCTCAGGATCTACTTACTATATGAGGGCAACTCTTGTAAATAATGGAAGCAGGATCTACTTACTATATGAGGGCAACTCTTGTAAATAATGGAAGCAGGATCTACTTACTATATGAGGGCGGCAACTCTTGTAAATAATGGAAGCAGGATCTACTTACTATATGAGGGCAACTCTTGTAAATAATGGAAGCATTATCTACTTACTATATGAGGGCAACTGTTGTAAATAATGGAAGCAGGATCTACTTACTATATGAGGGCAAATCTTGTAAATAATGGAAGCAGGATCTACTTACTATATGAGGGCAACTGTTGTAAATAATGGAAGCATGATCTACTTACTATATGAGGGCAACTCTTGTAAATAATGGAAGCAGGATCTACTTACTATATGAGGGCAACTCTTGTAAATAATGGAAGCATGATCTACTTACTATATGAGGGCAACTGTTGTAAATAATGGAAGCATTATCTACTTACTATATGAGGGCAACTCTTGTAAATAATGGAAGCAGGATCTACTTACTATATGAGGGCAACTCTTGTAAATAATGGAAGCAGGATCTACTTACTATATGAGGGCAATTCAGGATCTCAGGATCTACTTACTATATGAGGGCAACTCAGGATCTCAGGATCTACTTACTATATGACGGCAACTCAGGATCTCAGGATATACTTACTCTATGAGGGCAACTCAGGATCTTAGGATCTACTTACTATATGAGGGCAACTCAGGATCTCATGATCTACTTACTATATGAGGGCAACTCAGGATCTACTAACTATATGAGGCCAACTCAGGATCTCAGGATCTACTTACTATATGAGGGCAACTCAGGATCTTAGGATCTACTTACTATATGAGGGCAACTCAGGATCTCAGGATCTACTTACTATATGAGGGCAACTCAGGATCTCAGAATCTCAGGATCTACTTACTATATGAGGGCAACTCTTGTAAATAATGGAAGCAGGATCTACTTACTATATGAGGGCAAATCTTGTAAATAATGGAAGCAGGATCTACTTACTATATGAGGGCAACTCTTGTAAATAATGGAAGCAGGATCTACTTACTATATGAGGGCAACTCTTGTATATAATGGAAGCATGATCTACTTACTATATGAGGGCAACTCTTGTAAATAATGGAAGCAGGATCTACTTACTATATGAGGGCAACTCTTGTAAATAATGGAAGCAGGATCTACTTACTATATGAGGGCAACTCTTGTAAATAATGGAAGCATGATCTACTTACTATATGAGGGCAACTCTTGTAAATAATGGAAGCAGGATCTACTTACTATATGAGGGCAACTCTTGTAAATAATGGAAGCAGGATCTACTTACTATATGAGGGCAACTCAGGATTCATGATCTACTTACTATATGAGGGCAACTCTTGTAAATAATGGAAGCAGGATCTACTTACTATATGAGGGCAACTCTTGTAAATAATGGAAGCAGGATCTACTTACTATATGAGGGCAACTCAGGATCTCAGGATCTATTACTATATAAGGGAAACAGGATCTCAGGATCTACTTACTATATGAGGGCAACTCAGGATCTCAGGATCCACTTACTATATGATGGCAACTCAAGATCTCATGATCTACTACTATATGAGAGCAACTCAGGATCTCAGGATCTACTTACTATATGAGGGCAACTCAGGATCTCAGGATCTACTTACTATATGAGGGCAACTCAGGATCTCAGGATCTACTTACTATATGAGGGCAACTCAGGATCTCAGGATCTACTTACTATATGAGGGCAACTCAGGATCTCAGGATCTACTTACTATATGAGGGCAACTCAGGATCTCATGATCTACTACTATGAGAGCAACTCAGGATCTCAGTATCTACTTACTATATGAGGGCAACTCTTGTAAATAATGGAAGCAGGATCTACTTACTATATGAGGGCAACTCTTGTAAATAATGGAAGCAGGATCTACTTACTATATGAGGGCAACTCTGTATATCAGGATCTACTTACTATATGAGGGCAACTCAGGAAGATCTATTACTATATGAGGGCAACTCAGGACTCAGGATCTACTTACTATATGAGGGCAACTATCTCAGGATCTACTACTATATAGGGAACTCAGGACATATCTACTTACTATATGAGGGCAACTCTTGTAAATAATGGAAGCAGGATCTACTTACTATATGATGGCAACTCTTGTAAATAATGGAAGCAGGATCTACTTACTATATGAGGGCAACTCTTGTAAATAATGGAAGCAGGATCTACTTACTATATGAGGGCAACTCGTGTAAATAATGGAAGCAGGATCTACTTACTATATGAGGGCAACTCTTGTAAATAATGGAAGCAGGATCTACTTACTATATGAGGGCAACTGTTGTAAATAATGGAAGCAGGATCTACTTACTATATGAGGGCAACTGTTGTAAATAATGGAAGCATTATCTACTTACTATATGAGGGCAACTGTTGCAAATAATGGAAGCAGGATCTACTTACTATATGAGGGCAACTGTTGTAAATAATGGAAGCATTATCTACTTACTATATGAGGGCAACTGTTGTAAATAATGGAAGCAGGATCTACTTACTATATGAGGGCAACTCTTGTAAATAATGGAAGCATGATCTACTTACTATATGAGGGCAACTCTTTTAAATAATGGAAGCAGGATCTAATTACTATATGAGGGCAACTCTTGTAAATAATGGAAGCAGTATCTACTTACTATATGAGGGCAACTCTTGTAAATAATGGAAGCAGGATCTACTTACTATATGAGGGCAACTCAGGATCTCATGATCTACTTACTATATGAGGGCAACTCAGGATCTCAGGATCTACTTACTATATGAGGGCAACTCAGGATCTCAGGATCTACTTACTATATGAGGGCAACTCAGGATCTCAGGATCTACTTACTATATGAGGGCAACTCAGGATCTCAGGATCTACTTACTATATGAGGGCAACTCAGGATCTCAGGATCTACTTACTATATGAGGGCAACTCAGGATTTCAGGATCTACTTACTATATGAGGGCAACTCTTGTAAATAATGGAAGCAGGATCTACTTACTATATGAGGGCAACTCTTGTAAATAATGGAAGCATGATCTACTTACTATATGAGGGCAACTCTTGTAAATAATGGAAGCAGGATCTACTTACTATATGAGGGCAACTCTTGTAAATAATGGAAGCAGGATCTACTTACTATATGAGGGCAACTCTTGTAAATAATGGAAGCAGGATCTACTTACTATATGAGGGCAACTCAGGATCTCATGATATACTTACTATATGAGGGCAACTCAGGATCTCAGGATCTACTTACTATATGACGGCAACTCAGGATCTCAGGATCTACATACTATATGAGGGCAACTCAGGATCTCATGATCTCAGGATCTACTTACTATATGAGGGCAACTCAGGATCTCATGATCTACTTACTATATGAGAGCAACTCAGGATCTCAGTATCTACTTACTATATGAGGGCAACTCTTGTAAATAATGGAAGCAGGATCTACTTACTATATGAGGGCAACTCTTGTAAATAATGGAAGCATTATCTACTTACTATATGAGGGCAACTGTTGTAAATAATGGAAGCAGGATCTACTTACTATATGAGGGCAACTCTTGTAAATAATGGAAGCAGGATCTACTTACTATATGAGGGCAAATCTTGTAAATAATGGAAGCAGGATCTACTTACTATATGAGGGCAACTCTTGTAAATAAAGGAAGCAGGATCTACTTACTATATGAGGGCAACTCTTGTAAATAATGGAAGCAGGATCTACTTACTATATGAGGGCAACTCTTGTAAATAATGGAAGCAGGATCTACTTACTATATGAGGGCAACTCTTGTAAATAATGGAAGCAGGATCTACTTACTATATGAGGGCAACTCTTGTAAATAATGGAAGCAGGATCTACTTACTATATGAGGGCAACTGTTGTAAATAATGGAAGCAGGATCTACTTACTATATGAGGGCAACTCTTGTAAATAATGGAAGCATTATCTACTTACTATATGAGGGCAACTGTTGTAAATAATGGAAGCAGGATCTACTTACTATATGAGGGCAACTGTTGTAAATAATGGAAGCATGATCTACTTACTATATGAGGGCAACTCTTGTAAATAATGGAAGCAGGATCTACTTACTATATGAGGGCAACTGTTGTAAATAATGGAAGCAGGATCTACTTACTATATGAGGGCAACTCTTGTAAATAATGGAAGCAGGATCTACTTACTATATGAGGGCAACTCTTGTAAATAATGGAAGCAGGATCTACTTACTATATGAGGGCAACTCTTGTAAATAATGGAAGCATGATCTACTTACTATATGAGGGCAACTCTTGTAAATAATGGAAGCAGGATCTACTTACTATATGAGGGCAACTCTTGTAAATAATGGAAGCAGGATCTACTTACTATATGAGGGCAACTCTTGTAAATAATGGAAGCAGGATCTACTTACTATATGAGGGCAACTCAGGATCTCATGATCTACTTACTATATGAGGGCAACTCAGGATCTCAGGATCTACTTACTATATGAGGGCAACTCAGGATCTCAGGATCTACTTACTATATGAGGGCAACTCAGGATCTCAGGATCTACTTACTATATGAGGGCAACTCAGGATCTCATGATCTACTTACTATATGAGGGCAACTCAGGATCTCAGGATCTACTTACTATATGAGGCCAACTCAGGATCTCAGGATCTACTTACTATATGAGGGCAACTCAGGATCTTAGGATCTACTTACTATATGAGGGCAACTCAGGATCTCAGGATCTACTTACTATATGAGGGCAACTCAGGATCTCAGGATCTACTTACTATATGAGGGCAACTCAGGATTTCATGATCTACTTACTATATGAGGGCAACTCTTGTAAATAATGGAAGCAGGATCTACTTACTATATGAGGGCAACTCTTGTAAATAATGGAAGCAGGATCTACTTACTATATGAGGGCAACTCTTGTAAATAATGGAAGCAGGATCTACTTACTATATGAGGGCAACTCTTGTAAATAATGGAAGCAGGATCTACTTACTATATGAGGGCAACTCTTGTAAATAATGGAAGCAGGATCTACTTACTATATGAGGGCAACTCTTGTAAATAATGGAAGCAGGATCTACTTACTATATGAGGGCAACTCTTGTAAATAATGGAAGCATGATCTACTTACTATATGAGGGCAACTATTGGAAATAATGTAAGCAGGATCTACTTACTATATGAGGGCAACTCTTGTAAATAATGGAAGCAGGATCTACTTACTATATGAGGGCAACTCAGGATCTCAGGATCTACTTACTATATGAGGGCAACTCAGGATCTCAGAATCTATTACTATATGAGGGCAACTCAGGATCTCAGGATCTACTTACTATATGAGGGCAACTCAGGATCTCAGGAACTACTTACTATATGAGGGCAACTCAGGATCTCATGATCTACTTACTATATGAGAGCAACTCAGGATCTCAGTATCTACTTACTATATGAGGGCAACTCTTGTAAATAATGGAAGCAGGATCTACTTACTATATGAGGGCAACTCTTGTAAATAATGGAAGCAGGATCTACTTACTATATGAGGCAACTCAGTATCTCAGGATCTACTTACTATATGAGGGCAACTCAGGATCTCAGAATCTATTACTATATGAGGGCAACTCAGGATCTCAGGATCTACTTACTATATGAGGGCAACTCAGGATCTCAGGATCTACTTACTATATGAGGGCAACTCAGGATCTCATAATCTACTTACTATATGAGAGCAACTCAGGATCTCAGAATCTATTACTATATGAGGGCAACTCAGGATCTCAGGATCTACTTACTATATGAGGGCAACTCAGGATCTCAGGATCTACTTACTATATGAGGGCAACTCAGGATCTTAGGATCTACTTACTATATGAGGGCAACTCAGGATCTCAGGATCTACTTACTATATGAGGGCAACTCAGGATCTCAGGATCTACTTACTATATGAGGGCAACTCAGGATTTCATGATCTACTTACTATATGAGGGCAACTCTTGTAAATAATGGAAGCAGGATCTACTTACTATATGAGGGCAACTCTTGTAAATAATGGAAGCAGGATCTACTTACTATATGAGGGCAACTCTTGTAAATAATGGAACATTATCTACTTACTATATGAGGGCAACTGTTGTAAATAATGGAAGCAGGATCTACTTACTATATGAGGGCAACTCTTGTAAATAATGGAAGCAGGATCTACTTTCTATATGAGGGCAACTCTTGTAAATAATGGAAGCAGGATCTACTTACTATATGAGGGCAACTCTTGTAAATAATGGAAGCAGGATCTACTTACTATATGAGGGCAACTCTTGTAAATAATGGAAGCAGGATCTACTTACTATATGAGGGCAACTCTTGTAAATAATGGAAGCAGGATCTACTTACTATATGAGGGCAACTCTTGTAAATAATGGAAGCAGGATCTACTTACTATATGAGGGCAACTCTTGTAAATAATGGAAGCAGGATCTACTTACTATATGAGGGCAACTCTTGTAAATAATGGAGGCAGGATCTACTTACTATATGAGGGCAACTCATGTAAATAATGGAAGCAGGATCTACTTACTATATGAGGGCAACTCTTGTAAATAATGGAAGCATGATCTACTTACTATATGAGGGCAACTCTTGTAAATAATGGAAGCATTATCTACTTACTATATGAGGACAACTCTTGTAAATAATGGAAGCAGGATCTACTTACTATATGAGGGCAACTCTTGTAAATAATGGAAGCAGGATCTACTTACTATACAGGATCTCAGGATCTACTTACTATATGAGGGCAACTCAGGATCTCAGGATCTACTTACTATATGAGGGCAACTCAGGATCTCAGGATCTACTTACTATATGAGGGCAACTCAGGATCTCAGGATCTACTTACTATATGAGGGCAACTCAGGATTTCAGGATCTACTTACTATATGAGGGCAACTCAGGATTTCAGGATCTACTTACTATATGAGGGCAACTCTTGTAAATAATGGAAGCAGGATCTACTTACTATATGAGGGCAACTCTTGTAAATAATGGAAGCAGGATCTACTTACTATATGAGGGCAACTCTTGTAAATAATGGAAGCAGGATCTACTTACTATATGAGGGCAACTCTTGTAAATAATGGAAGCAGGATCTACTTACTATATGAGGGCAACTCTTGTAAATAATGGAAGCAGGATCTACTTACTATATGAGGGCAACTCTTGTAAATAATGGAAGCAGGATCTACTTACTATATGAGGGCAACTCTTGTAAATAATGGAAGCAGGATCTACTTACTATATGAGGGCAACTCTTGTAAATAATGGAAGCATGATCTACTTACTATATGAGGGCAACTCTTGTAAATAATGGAAGCAGGATCTACTTACTATATGAGGGCAACTCTTGTAAATAATGGAAGCAGGATCTACTTACTATATGAGGGCAACTCTTGTAAATAATGGAAGCAGGATCTACTTACTATATGAGGGCAACTCTTGTAAATAATGGAAGCAGGATCTACTTACTATATGAGGGCAACTCTTGTAAATAATGGAAGCATGATCTACTTACTATATGAGGGCAACTCTTGTAAATAATGGAAGCAGGATCTACTTACTATATGAGGGCAACTCTTGTAAATAATGGAAGCAGGATCTACTTACTATATGAGGGCAACTCTTGTAAATAATGGAAGCAGGATCTACTTACTATATGAGGGCAACTCTTGTAAATAATGGAAGCAGGATCTACTTACTATATGAGGGCAACTGTTGTAAATAATGGAAGCAGGATCTACTTACTATATGAGGGCAACTCTTGTAAATAATGGAAGCAGGATCTACTTACTATATGAGGGCAACTCAGGATCTCATGATCTACTTACTATATGAGGGCAACTCAGGATCTCAGGATCTACTTACTATATGAGGGCAACTCAGGATCTCAGGATCTACTTACTATATGAGGGCATCTCAGGATCTACTTACTATATGAGGGCAACTCAGGATCTCATGATCTACTTACTATATCAGGGCAACTCAGGATCTCAGGATCTACTTACTATATGAGGGAACTCAGGATCTCAGGATCTACTTACTATATGAGGGCATCTCAGGATCTACTTACTATATGAGGGCAACTCAGGATCTCAGGATCTACTTACTATATGAGGGCAACTCAGGATCTCAGGATCTACTTACTATATGAGGGCAACTCAGGATCTCAGGATCTACTACTATATGAGGGCAACTCAGGATCTCATGATCTACTTACTATATGAGGGCAACTCAGGATCTCAGTATCTACTTCTAATATGAGGGCAACTCAGGATTCAGATCTACTTACTATATGAGGGCAACTCAGGATCTCAGGATCTACTTACTATATGAGGGCAACTCAGGATCTCAGGATCTACTTACTATATGAGGGCAACTCAGGATCTCAGGATCTACTTACTATATGAGGGCAACTCAGGATCTCAGGATCTACTTACTATATGAGGGCAACTCAGGATCTCAGGATCTACTTGCTATATGAGGGCAACTCAGGATCTCAGGATCTACTTACTATATGAGGGCAACTCAGGATCTCAGGATCTACTTACTATATGAAGGCAACTCTTGTATCGTTGTTTGGATTTATCGATTCCCTACAAGCTGCCAAAATATCGCAACTGACTTCTTGTTGACTGGCCGAGAGAAATAATCCAATATCCAATATTATCTTAAACATTATATTATAATGCGAGAGTATAGAATGTCTTAGCTATACGCGGGTCTTTGTGGATGTCGCTGAAATTTAAATTACTTCAGTGTATATATTTCACTAGCCAACATGTTTATCTAAATTAAACAGGTAGTTTAATATTGACTAAATTTTGAACACAGTTGTGTAAGTGTGTGTGTGTGTGCATTGTGGACTAAATAGAAAATATTCTGAGAAGAAACAAAAACGTTTTATTTTAACAGTGTGTAAATAGAATAAGGATCAGACAGGTATGTAAAACATGGTATCATATAAGATTAATCTACATAGTCGGTACTTTTACGTTACGATCCATGTAAAACTTGAGCATGGTTTGTACTGAAGCACATGTATATATGCCACCTATCGTTTGCATACAAGTACAAATACTGCAGTTTATTGAAACGGGTATCATAGGCTAATATACCCGAACTATATACAGACTACTGCATTCATTTTACTGTCACGCAACGGGTGCCTATTTACAAACCTAGACTGTGTTATGAAAGTATTCGTATGATGTTACATGTAGGTAAGTTTGCAATCGCTATTTAGACTGAAGCGTAGAGTTCACAATAAATGTAGCATTAATCTGTTTGCGATATTATATAACGACAGTCAGTTCCTGTTTCCGTCTGTTCATTATTAAAGGAAATCCACCAACAAGAGTCATGTTAATATTAATGTTCATGTCAATATTCATGTTAATGTTCATGTCAATGTTCATGTTAATGTTCATGTTAATGTTCATGTCAATATTCATGTTCATGTCAATATTCATGTTAATGTTCATGTTAATGTTCATGTTCATGTCAATATTCATGTTAATGTTCATGTCAATGTTCATGTCAATGTTCATGTTAATGTTCATGTCAATATTCATGTTCATGTCAATATTCATGTTAATGTTCATGTTAATGTTCATGTTCATGTCAATATTCATGTTAATGTTCATGTTCATGTCAATATCCATGTAAATGTTCATGTTAATGTTCATGTCAATATCCATGTAAATGTTCATGTTAATGATCGTGTTAATGATCATGTTAATGGTCATGTTAATGACCATGTTAATGTTCATGTTAATGTCCATGTTAATGTTAATATTCATGTTAATGTTCATGTCAATATTCATGTTAATGTTCATGTTAATGTTCATGTCAATATTCATGTTAATGTTCGTGTCAATATTCATGTTAATGTTCTTGTTAATGTTCATGTTAATGTTCATCTCATTATTCATGTCAATATTCATGTTAATGTTCATGTTAATGTTCATGTTAATGTCCATGTTCATAATGTTCATGTTCATGTTCATAATGTTCATGTTAATGTTCATAATGTTCATATTAATGTTCATGTTCATGTTCATGTTCATAATGTTAATGTTCATGTTCATGTTCATAATGTTCATGTTAATGTTCATGTTAATGTTTCAGAATAAAGCTCACTAAAACAATTAAATATGTTGGAAGCACATAAATATGTTGGAAGCACATAAATATGTTGGAAGCACATAAATGTGTTAGAAGCACATAAATGTGTTGGAAGCACATAAATGTGTTAGAAGCACATAAATATGTTGGAAGCACATAAATGTGTTGGAAGCACATAAATATGTTGGAAGCACATAAATGTGTTGGAAGCACATAAATGTGCTGGAAGCATATAAATGTGTTGGAAGCACATAAATGTGTTGAAAGCACATACACAGTAGAAGTTATGACAGATTGATTCTCTCAAACCAATGTGTATGGCGGCCATTTTGGATTGAGCTAGTCACTTTTAAAAACAATCAATTTATACTCATCTAATCACCACAAATATTTCATTTAACATTTCCATTCAAAGCACAAACAAGCTTACTTATTATTGTGTCATGTGCATATATTTTCATTATGCTCCCAGGAAGTTAATCACATACAAATGTTCAAAATTGCAGCTATTTTGAACAATATGTCAAATTTTCAAATTCAAATAAGTGCGAATTTGTTTAGTGTTATTCTCACAATGCCTATTAAATGCTGCTTTATTTGTGCACATTTGGTCTGCTGTAGTGTGTGTTTTACGTTTATTTATCGTCGCTATCGGTTGCCCATATGAGCGACGCCTCCTGAAGAGATTAGTCATTTTAGATTTGTGGAGGATAGTGCAATGATACAGACGGAGACCCATTCCAGAGTCTCCTCTGGTTCTTTTACGTGCACGGTGTAAAGCACCGACAAAAGACCTCAGTTTAACGTCCCATCTGTTAATTTTATTAGGGTCTGGTATAGTGTTTTCATTTGAGCGTTACATTATTGTCGCTCCAGCCTGCGAGGGACGTCTGTCGCCTCAAAGGCACAGACACCTGTCGCCTCTGAGGGACGGGACTCCGAGGGACACCTGCTCAAGTTTATTATTAGTGGTTATTTTAGTTTTAGGACGATAGTGCAAGAGTCAGAACACGTCCCATTTCCAGAATTATGATGGGTTATTGTTTAATATCCTAAATAATATATGAAGAACACCACTAAAGGGGACAGCAATTATATGTATAGTTACCTCCGAAATACCGTCAATGTTATTATGGTGGAGCATGGGGTAGATCTAACAATCCTTGGATTTGCAGTACAACAGTGACCTGCCCCTTTCTACCGTCAAGAAGTCTTCAAACTACTTGGCATATTGCATCGTTTGGTACACAAACCAATGCGTTTCATTTGTTAATACAACACGTATTTTAATAGTACAGCCTGCCCTTAAACTTAGATTTAAATAATAAACACAATTGCATGTAAACCTAAAAATTATACTAGTCAATAAATGTAAATATGATAAACTAATCTACTATACATTTGCTGAGTTCACTGTGTTGATGACAGATGAGTAGATAAGTATATGCGTTGTATTTGATATTATAAGTATGTTCACTGTATTGATGATAGACTGATATCCATTGCGGAACAACAACATTCAAAATGTTCTATTAATCACTCTCGTTGGAGCGGATGAAAACGTGTATAGTAAGTACCTCGTGCAGGATGAACTAGCAGTATTTCCAGAAAAGTCACCTCTCCGGCCGGTCCGGCTTCTACAGAACTATTTCACATATCTCCCAGGTCGTGGGTCGAGAGTGCGTAACAACGGCAAAACGAACAGCAGTAAATGCCAATTTATATATTCACTTTTATTTTAGCTCGATTGCGAAATAACAAATTCTTACAACATTGTTTAATTATTCTCGAGTCCTCCTTCCTGGTGGAATCCGTCGTCATGTTGGCGAGAATATCATTGGACCCACTCATGATTTAGTTTAGTCACAGTCCATTGCTGGGTTCATATTACTTACACGTGTGAATACAAACATGTCAATGCAAATAAATATAAACTGACCGTGCTACATATTCTAGCAACACTATTAACGGTCCTTTAAAATAATTGCGCTAACTTTAGAATCTTCGAATATGTTCATCATTCAGTTCCTTTAGAATATTTATGTCTGATGTTACAATAAATCGTCGTTTCTACGAAACATCACCGATGCCACCAAATACTCGTTCATCTTTCAACAATGCCATCAAATACTCGTTCATCTTTCAACAATGCCACCAAATACTCGTTCATCTTTCAACAATGCCACCAAATACTCGTTCATCTTTCAACAATGCCACCAAATATTAGTTTATCTTTCAACAATGCCACCTAACACTCGTTCATCTTTCAACAATGCCACCAAATACTCGTTCATCTTTCAACAATGCCACCAAATATTAGTTTATCTTTCAACAATGCCACCTAACACTCGTTCATCTTTCAACAATGCCACCTAACACTCGTTCATCTTTCAACAATGCCACCAAATATTAGTTTATCTTTCAACAATGCCACCTAACACTCGTTCATCTTTCAACAATGTCACCACATATTCGTTCACCTTCCAACAATGCCACCAAATATTAGTTCATCTTTCAACAATGCCACCAAATATTCGTTCATCTTCCAACAATGCCACCAAATATTAGTTTATCTTTCAACAATGCCACCAAATATTAGTTCATCTTTCAACAATGCCACCAAATATTAGTTTATCTTTCAACAATGCCACCAAATACTCGTTCATCTTTCAACAATGCCACCAAATATTCGTTCATCTTCCAACAATGCCACCAAACACTCGCTCATCTTTCAACAATGCCACCAAACACTCGTTCTACTTTCAACAATGCCACCTAACATTCGCTCATCTTTCAACAATGCCCCTAAACACTCGCTCATCTTTCAACAATGCCACCAAACACTCGCTCATCTTTCAACAATGCCACCTAACACTCGTTCATCTTTCAACAATGCCACCAAATATTAGTTTATCTTTCAACAATGCCACCAAATACTCGTTCATCTTTCAACAATGCCACCAAATATTCGTTCATCTTCCAACAATGCCACCAAACACTCGTTCATCTTTCAACAATGCCACCAAATACTCGTTCAACTTTCAACAATGCCACCAACTATTCGTTCAACTTTCAACAATGCCACCAACTATTCGTTCATCTTTCAACAATGCCACTAATCACTCGCTCATCTTTCACCAATGCCACTAAGCACTCGCTCATCTTTCACCAATGCCACAAAATACTCGTTCATCTTCCAACAATGCCACCAAACAGTCGTTCTTCTTTCAACAATGCCACCTAACACTCGCTCATCTTTCAACAATGCCACCTAACACTCGTTCTTCTTTCAACAATGCCACCTAACACTAACTCATCTTCCAACAATGCCACCAAACACTCGTTCTTCTTTCAACAATGCCACCTAACATTCGCTCATCTTTCAACAATGCCACAAAATACTCGTTCATCTTTCAACAATGCCACCAACTATTCGTTCATCTTTCATCAATGCCACCTAACACTCGTTCTTCTTTCAACAATGCCACCAAACACTCGTTCTTCTTTCAACAATGCCACCAAACACTCGTTTATCATTTAACAATGCCACCTAACACTCGTTTATCATTTAACAATGCCACCAAACACTCGTTTATCATTTAACAATGCCACAAAACACTCGTTCTTCTTTCAACAATGCACCAAATACTCATTCATCTTTTACCTATGTCACCAAACAGTCGTTCATCATTTAACAATGCTACCTAACACTCGCTCATCTTTCACCAATGCCACTAAGCATTCGCTCATCTTTCAACAATGCCACTAAACACTTGCTCATCTTTAAACAATGCCAACTAGCACTCGTTCATCTTTCAACAATGCCACCACATACTCATTCATATTTCACCTATGCCACTGAACACTCGTTCATCAGTATCTGACATTACCACATCAGTATCTAACATTACCATAGAAGTATCTGACATTACCATAGCAGTATCTAACATTACCATAGCAGTATCTGACATTACCATAGCAGTATCGGACATTACCATAGCAGTATCGGACATTACCATAGCAGTATCTAACATTACCATAGCAGTATCTGACATTACCATAGCAGTATCGGACATTACCATAGCAGTATCGGACATTACCATAGCAGAATCTAACATTACCATAGCAGTATCGGACATTACTATAGCAGTATCGGACATTACCATAGCAGTATCGGACATTACCATAGCAGTATCTAACATTACCACATCAGTATCTAACATTACCATAGCAGGATCTGACATTACCATAGTAGTTTCTGACATTACCACAGCAGTATCGGACATTACCATAGCAGTATCTGACATTACCATAGCAGTATCGGACATTACCATAGCAGTATCTGACATTACCATAGCAGTTTCTGACATTACCACAGCAGTATCTGACATTACCACAGCAGTATCTGACATTACCACAGCAGTTTCTGACATTACCATAGCAGTATCTGATATTACCATAGCAGTATCTGACATTACCATAGCAGTATCTGACATTACCACAGCAGTATCTGACATGTCGCCGTTGTACTTGATAATCAGTATTGGAAGACATGTATAAGACGTACGTTGATTTTTTTAGATCAGATATTGGTTCTACCATCCACCGATGCAAACAATTCTCAATTCTAACTTCTTCAAATACGACCTGTGTCACACTTGTCAGATAATCTAAAATAAAGTTGTAACGATTATGCCAAGATTATGTAAATATACTAGACGAAATTGACAAGACAAACATCAGGAAGGTCAGCATAATCCTGTCAGGGAGCAGACGTTTGCGGAGAGGGAGTCGAGTATAATAAATCCGCGGGAACACTTTTAGTTAATAGTTCCAGTAAAATATAAGATGCATATTAAGGTGTCCATGTTTATAACCGTCACTCAGTTGTCTATTCCATGTTTATATGTGTCGCAATAAAGGTGCAAAATCCTGTATCATTTGATATGCTTGTTCATGGACCAGGAACTGTACTATTACACGTATTTAGACGCATGTTCAGTAAACACATCAGAGAGTACAACATCTCCTATGCCACAAAATCATTAATGAACTCCATAGTTACGTCCAGCTTGGACTACTGTAATGCCCTTCTGTACGGTGTTCCAGCGTACAGTTTAAACAAACTTCAAAACGTCCAGAGCAATGCAGCACAACTCATCACAAAAACTCGCCGTTACGAGCACATTACACCGGTGCTCAAGGTACTTTCATCCACACCTACATGACCAAGGCCCGAAATACATCAAACACATGATTGAAATATAACAGACCTACGCGAAAGCTGAGATCGGAAAAACTCACAAAAACGTGTTGTGCCAACATCACATTTTGTAACATATGGTAGCAGAAGTTTCCAACATGCCGCCATCATTGTGGAATGCACTCTCCAATGTTATAAGACACTGTAATACACTCATAGCATTCAAAACCAAGTCAAAAACACACATGTTCAAGAAACACTATGGAGTGTAAATTACACGAAACATTTTAGAACATTAGTATTAGTGTAACAGTCAAATGGAGTCTATTTCGAGGAGAGTATCACATTTGTAGCGGGAACCTCGTAGGTAGGGATCGACCCAATCACTGGACCGGCTACACTCTGTGATACATTTATTCGAAGTAGATTTTAGTTTGGTGTGTTTCTGGCGTAACTGTGTACTTTGGTTATAATTATTGTGTATGTGCATTAATGCTATAGTGTTAAGAAATTTAAGAGGGCCCCAAGGAAGATTATTTCAGAACTAATCAGGTCACCCTCTATAAATATAGACACCTATCTATCTCTATCTTATTAAGTGTATATATTTGATCGGAGCCTCTTGGCAAATGGGCGATGCCTTCAGAAATGTGTTCATGATACAAAACCTACTTCGGTTCTGTTCCGTGCATTGTATAAATCACCGACACAATAACTCATTTAGGCAACCCAGATGGTACTAATTGTTTTATGTAGAAAAAGATACAGTTGGTAATTATGGTCACTGTCGACTTATTGCATACAGATGTATGAATTATAATGGCGATGTTACGGGATGTTCGTGGAAATGTTGCCGTGGTTTGTTATTCATATAGATGTTGTGGTGGTTTGTTATTCATATAGATGTTGTGGTGGTTTGTTATTCATGTAGATGTTGTGGTGGTTTGTTATTCATGTAGATGTTGTGGTGGTTTGTTATTCATATATATGTTGTGGTGGTTTGTTATTCATATAGATGTTGTGGTGGTTTGTTATTCATGTAGATGTTGTGGTGGTTTGTTATTCATGTAGATGGTGTGGTGGTTTGTTATTCATGTAGATGTTGTGGTGGTTTGTTATTCATGTAGATGTTGTGGTGGTTTGTTATTCATGTAAATGTTGTGGTGGTTTGTTATTCATGTAGATGTTGTGGTGGTTTGTTATTCATGTAGATGTTGTGGTGGTTTGTTATTCATGTAGATGTTGTGGTGGTTTGTTATTCATGTAGATGTTGTGGTGGTTTGTTATTCATGTAGATGTTGTGGTGGTTTGTTATTCATGTATATGTTGTGGTGGTTTGTTATTCATATAGATGTTGTGGTGGTTTGTTATTCATGTAGGTGTTGTGGTGGTTTGTTATTCATGTAGATGTTGTGGTGGTTTGTTATTCATGTAGATGTTGTGGCGGTTTGTTATTCATATAGATGTTGTGGTGGTTTGTTATTCATGTAGATGTTGTGGTGGTTGGTTATTCATGTAGATGTTGTGGTGGTTTGTGATAGATATATCTGTTGTGATGTTTGTT
Organism: Archivesica marissinica; assembly: GCA_014843695.1. Lineage (NCBI taxonomy): Eukaryota > Metazoa > Mollusca > Bivalvia > Venerida > Vesicomyidae > Archivesica > Archivesica marissinica. Next base: position 25,619,897 of record CM026401.1, read on the forward strand.
ATTCGTTGAGATGTTGCGGTTGTTGGTTAATCGTGGATATGTTACAGTGGTTGGTTATTCATGTAGATGTTGCAGTGGTTTGTGATTCACGGATATGTTGCAGTGGGTGGTTATTCATGTAGATATTGCAGTGGTTGGTTATTCATATAGATGTAGTGGTTGGTTATTCATGTAGCTGTTTCAGTGGTTTGTTATTCATGGAAATGTTGCAGTTGTTTGTTATTCATGGAAATGCTGCAGTGATTGGTTAGTCATGGAGATGTTGCGGTTGTTGGTTATTCATGGAAATGTTACGGTGGTTGGTTATTCATGTAGATGTTTCAGTGGATTGTTATTCATGGAAATGTTGCAGTTGTTTGTTATTCATGGAAATGCTGCGGTGATTGGTTAGTCATGGAGATGTTACGGTTGTTGGTTATTCATGGAGATGTTTCAGTGGTTGGTTATTCATGGATATGCTACAGTGGTTGGTTATTCATGGATATGTTGCAGTGGTTGGTTATTCATGGATATATTGCAGTGGTTGGTTATTCATGGATATAATACAGTGGTTGGTTATTCATGGATATGCTACAGTGGTTGGTTATTCATGTAAATATCACAGTGGTTGGTTATTCATGTAGATATTACAGTGGTTGGTTATTTATGTAGATATTACAGTGGTTGGCTATGCATGGATATGTGGCAGTAGTTGGTTATTCATGGATATGCTACAGTGGTTGGTTATTCATGGATATGTTGCAGTGGTTGGTTATTCATGGAGATATTGCAGTGGTTGGTTATGCATGGATATGTTGCGGTGGTTGGTTATTCATGGATATGCTACAGTGGTTGGTTATTCATGGATTATGTTGCAGTGGTTGGTTGTTCATGGATATGTTGCAGTGGTTGGTTATTCATGTAAATATCACAGTGGTTGGTTATTCATGTAGATATTACAATGGTTGGTTATTCATGTAGATATTACAGTGGTTGGTTATTCATGTAGATATTACAGTGGTTGGTTATTCATGTAGATGTTACAGTGATTGGTTATTCATGTAGATGTTACAGTGGTTGGTTATTCCTGTAGATGTTAAAGTGGTTGGTTATTCATGAAAATGTAGCAGTTGTTTGTTATTCATGGAAATGCTACGGTGATTGGTTAGTCATGGAGATGTTACGGTGGTGTGTTATTCATGGAGATGTTACGGTGGTTGATTATTCATGGAGATATTGCAGTGGTTGGTTAATCATGGAGATGTTACGGTGGTGTGTTATTCATGGATATGTTACGGTGGTTGGTTATTCATGTAGATATTGCAGTGGTTAGTTATTCATGTAGATATTGCAGTGCTTGGTTATTCATGTAGATATTACAGTGGTTGGTTATTCATGTAGATATTACAGTGGTTGGTTATTCATGTAGATATTACAGTGGTTGGTTATTCATGTAGATATTAAAGTGGTTGGTTATTCATGTAGATGTTACAGTGGTTGGTTATTCATGTAGATGTTATAGTGGTTGGTTATTCCTGTATATGTTACAGTGGTTGGTTATTCCTGTAGATGTTACAGTGGTTGGTTATTCCTGTATATGTTACAGTGGTTGGTTATTCCTGTATATATTACAGTGGTTTGTTATTCATGGATATGTTACAGTTGTTGGTTATTCCTGTATATGTTACAGTGGTTGGTTATTCATGTAGATGTTACAGTGTTTGGTTATTCCTTTAGATGTTACAGTGGTTGGTTATTCCTTTAGATGTTACAGTGGTTGGTTTTTCCTGTATATGTTACAGTGGTATGTTATTCATGTAGATGTTACAGTGGTTGGTTATTCATGTAGATGTTACAGTGATTGGTTATTCATGTAGATATTACAGTGGTTGGTTATTCATGTAGATGTTAGAGTGGTTGGTTATTCATGTAGATATTACAGTGGTTGGTTATTCATGTAGATGTTACAGTGGTTGTTTATTCATGTAGATGTTACAGTGGTTGGTTATTTCTGTATATGTTACAGTGGTTGGTTATTCCTGTAGATGTTACAGTGGTATGTTATTCATGTAGATGTTACAGTGCTTGGTTATTCCTGTATATGTTACAGTGGTTGGTTATTCCTGTATATGTTACAGTGGTTGGTTATTCCTGTAGATATTACAGTAGTTTGTTATTCATGGATATGTTACAGTTGTTGGTTATTCATGGAGATATTACAGTGGTTGGTTATTCCTGGATATGTTACAGTGGTTGATTATTCATGGAGATGTTACAGTGGTTGGTTATTCCTGTAATGTTACAGTGGTTGTTATTCCTGAATGTTACAGTGGTTGGTTATTCCTGTAGATGTTACAGTGGTTGGTTATTCCTGTAGATGTTACAGTGGTATGTTATTCCTGTAAATGTTACAGTGGTTGGTTATTCCTGTAGATGTTACAGTGGTTGGTTATTCATATAGATGTTACAGTGGTATGTTATTCATGTAGATGTTACAGTGGTTGGTTATTCCTGTAGATGTTACAGTGGTTGGTTATTCCTGTATATATTGCAGTGGTTGGTTATTCAAGTAGATGGTGCAGTGGTTGGTTATTCCTGTAGATGTTGCAGTGGTTAGTTATTCATGGAGATATTGCAGTGGTTGGTTATTCCTGTAGATGGTACAGTGGTTGGTTATTCCTGTAGATGGTACAGTGGTTGGTTATTCATGTAGATGTTACAGTGGTTGGTTATTCATGGATATATTGCAGTGGTTGGTTATTCCTGTATATGGTACAGTGGTTGGTTATTCATGTAGATGTTACAGTGTTTGGTTATTCATTGAGATATTGCAGTTGTTGGTTATTCATGTAGATGGTGCAGTGGTTGGTTATTCCTGTAGATGTTGCAGTGGTTAGTTATTCATGGAGATATTGCAGTGGTTGGTTATTCCTGTAGATGGTACAGTGGTTCGTTATTCATGTAGATGTTACAGTGGTTGGTTATTCATGGATATATTGCAGTGGTTGGTTATTCCTGTATATGGTACAGTGGTTGGTTATTCATGTAGATGTTACAGTGGTTGGTTATTCATTGAGATATTGCAGTGGTTGGTTATTCATGTAGATGTGACAGTGGTTGGTTATTTATGGAGATATTGCAGTGGTTGGTTATTCATGTATATGTTACAGTCGTTGGTTATTCATGGAGATATTGCAGTGGTTGGTTATTCATGTATATGTTACATTGGTTGGTTATTCATGGAAATATTGCAGTGGTTGGTTATTCAAGTAGATGTTACAGTGGTTGGTTATTCATGGATATATTACGGTGGTTGCAGTGTACCAGAATGTCTAGTAGCGTATATATATTGAAGTGAATCGAACAAATTACAACTGACGTTTCTTCTAAATATAAAACTCACAACCAGCGACACGCACCTATTATCCCGAAAATAAATGTATGTTTACGTCGTTCAATAGAAAGAAAATGTGATCAGACATCCATTTGTTTGGTAAATCAACAAGCTTTGTAACGTGGTTTACTCTGATGTGTGAAAAGTATGGTAATTTCGACAACTTGATGGGAAAGGAAACCATTAATTGTAAGGCTGTATCGTATCAATATAGAATGAAATGATTTCTGACTATTTATATTCCACCCGACAACATTGAGCTAAGACGGATATGTAGTCCAGTGGTAACACGCTGGACTGGTAATCCAGGGATCGCAGGTTCGATCCCCCGTCTGACCCTAATAAAATTAACAGTCTTTCAGATGGGACGTTAAACCGAGGTCTCGTGTCGGTGCTTTACACCGTGCACGTAAAAGAACCAGAGGATACTCTGGAATAGTCTCTATCTGTACCATGCACTATTCTCCAAAATCTAAATTAACTAATCTCTTCAGGAGGCGTCGCTCATATGGGCAACCGGCAGCGACGATAAATAAACGTAAACACACATTGAGTTAAGGTGCGTTCGGTTATTATATTGATCATAAGAGAATGCAATTAAAATGCAAATTCAATTGATGAGCGTTTTGCGTGTTTATAGCTACAGTAATTGCAGACGGCTACAAGGGTTTATATTGTTTTTAGATTGATCCCGAGTGGATTTTCAAACAATGTCTGGCAACAATAGCAAGACAGAGAACTTTTTTTTTCGTATGAATATGTTTGATCGAATTATTTGTCAAGAAAACGGAACCAAATTGAAAGCCGTATGTTTAATATTTCAATATGTGCGTGCTTGAATTTAAACAAACACATTTATGTTATACTCGGACATAGTAACGATACTATTTGCTTTAAAGCAACGTAACATCACAAACCACAACACAAATCACGTTTTCTCTTATAAATAGCATTGCTCCTACATATTCTTCTGAAATCATTTGAATCATTAATTTGCACCAGTAAACTAGGTCTATGCCATCTACAAGCTCACAGAAGTGAAAACAGGAGTTTACGAAACAGTTAACACTAGCCGGAAGGACAGTTGCCTATTCCTGCTATTCAATGGAGATAATCCAATCCCTGATACTACCGTATTGATATAGATTAACTACGATTACTGCGACACTAATTATGTGCAGTTGCATAAATGTATGGGTGTGTGTGTGTGTGTGTGTGTGTGTGTGTGGTGTGCGTGCGTGCGTGCGTGCGTGCGTGCGTGCGTGCGTGCGTGCGTGCGTGCGTGCGTGCGTGCGTGGGCGTGCGTGCGTGCGTGCGTGCGTGCGTGCGTGCGTGCGTGCGTGCGTGCGTGCGTGCGTGCGTGCGTGCGTGCGTGCGTGCGTGCGTGCGTGCGTGCGTGCGTGCGTGCGTGCGTGCGTGCTGCGTGCGTGCTGCGTGCGTGCGTGCGTGCGTGCGTGCGTGCGTGCGTGCGTGCGTGCGTGCGTGCGTGCGTGCGTGCGGCGTGCGTGCGTGCGTGCGTGCGTGCGTGCGTGCGTGCGTGCGTGCGTGCGTGCGTGCGTGCGTGCGTGCGTGCGTGCGTGCGTGCGTGCGTGCGTGCGTGCGTGCGTGCGTGCGTGCGTGCGTGCGTGCGTGCGTGCGTGCGTGCGTGCGTGCGTGCGTGCGTGCGTGCGTGCGTGCGTGCGTGCGTGCGTGCGTGCGTGCGTGCGTGCGTGCGTGCGTGCGTGCGTGCGTGCGTGCGTGCGTGCGTGCGTGCGTGCGTGCGTGCGTGCGTGCGTGGTGCGTGCGTGCGTGCGTGCGTGCGTGCGTGCGTGCGTGCGTGCGTGCGTGCGTGCGTGCGTGCGTGCGTGCGGCGTGCGTGCGTGCGTGCGTGCGTGCGTGCGTGCGTGCGTGCGTGCGTGCGTGTTTACGTTTATTTACCGTCGCTACCGGTTGCCCATATGAGCGACGCCTCCTGACGAGATTAGTGATTTTAGATTTTTGGAGGATAGTGCAATGATACAGAGAAAAACCCTTTCCAGAGTCTCTGGTTCTTTTACGTGCACGGTGTAAAGCACCGACACGAGTCCTCGGTTTAAAGCCCCATCTGTTATATGTATTAGGGCCAAACAGGGCATCAAAGCTGCGATCCCTGTATTAACAGTCCAACATGTTAACCACTGAACAACAGATCCGTCTGTAATACATTTATATGAACATTATGTGTGATCATTGGCATATCTTTAATTGTTTATATACATTTGATATGTCAACAAACGTCGTATTAGTTGAAATACTCAGTTTCGATGGCAACTATTTGGGGGGATGTACACAATATAATAGGAAACTGCATTCTGCAGAAATTAACTTTTTTCACCATTTTAATGTCGCCATTTATATCCAGAAATCTTGCGCGATGATGATGTATTCAATTGTAGTAGTTGGGAGCCAAGAAGCTTAAGTGTTAGTAAAATTATACATGTACATGCTACACACACATTATTATAATATTATATATATCAATGATAATTCCGCTAGAATTCTAGCCAGCTGAATAGCTTCCTCAAATGAAATAACTGGTTTTTATAAAGTTTAAACTAAACCCCAAATAATTCGGTTATTTTAGCTCGATTGCGAAACAAGTTCTTTCAACTTATATTAATCACTCTCTAGACCTCATTCCTGATGGAATCCATCGCAAAGAGGGAGAGAGAAGGGACAATGTGGAATATAAATGCCTTGCCTAAGGGCACAATCGTAACGGCTTCAGTGGGGTTAGAACTCCGGACATTTCGCACCTGAAACCAACGCGCATCCACTGCGCTATTACGACTTCCGATGAATGAAATAACTCGACACCCACCCCCAGTGGGATTCGAACCTATATAGGTGAGGGGTAAGCCACTTGAAGTCAACGACCACAACAACTATTGGCGACGTAAACAAATATTTGTATAAATACTGCGTCTGATCCGGGTCAACAACAAGTACTGTTGTGGCCATGGAGACCATGTTGCGGGCAGTCCGTATGTATTTTCTACCCTAAAATTTACCTGATGATAGATCTGGTAATCCATACAAGCGCTAGATTTTCCTCTGCACATGTTTTCATGTTTTTGTTACTACAATGTGCACATTATATAATGCACCACTTGGGGATACATTCCATTCTCATTGTAGAGCCCCTGATTTAAATCTGTTTAATGTCACTCATTTCACTAGTAAAAGTGACATTAACTGTCTTCCTCGATGTCGGCATTAAAATACGCTTTAATTCAGATGTTCTCTGACGATAATAATAAGTTGCGCTCAATGTGTCACTGTTTATTATAGCATTGTAACATACAACATGTGTACCATGGTATTACATATAAACCATTGTAACATCCACCATGTGTACCGTGGTATTACATATAAACCATTGTAACATACAACATGTGTACCGTGGTATTATATATAAACCATTGTAATATCCACCATGTGTACCGTGGTATTACATATAAACCATTGTAACATCCACCATGTGTATCGTGGTATTACATATAAACCATTGTAACATCCTCCATGTGTACCGTGGTATTACATATAAACCATTGTAACATCCACCATGTGTATCGTGGTATTATATATAAACCAGTGTAACATCCGCCATGTGTACCGTGGTATTATATATAAACGATTGTAACATCCTCCATGTGTACCCTGGTATTATATATAAACCATTGTAACAACCTCCATGTGTACCGATGTATTATATATAAACCATTGTAACATCCTCCATGTGTACCGTGGTATTACATATAAACCATTGTAACATCCTCCATGTGTACCGTGGTATTACATATAAACCATTGTAGCATCCACCATGTGTACCTTGGTATTATATATAAACCATTGTAACATCCACCATGTGTACCGTGGCATTACATATAAACCATTGTAGCATCCACCATGTGTACCGTGGTATTACATATAAACCATTGTAACATCCACCATGTGTACCGTGGTATTACATATAAACCATTGTAACATACAACATGTGTACCGTGGTATTACATATAAACCATTGTAACATACAACATGTGTACCCTGGTATTACATATAAACCATTGAAATATCCACCAGGTGTAGCGTGGTATTACATCTAAACCATTGTAACATCCACCATGTGTACCGTGGTATTACATATAAACCGTTGTAACATCCGCCATGTGTACCGTGGTACTACATATAAACCATTGTAACATCCTCCATGTGTACCGTAGTATTACATATAAACCATTGTAACATACAACATGTGTACCGTGGTATTACATATAAACCATTGTAACATCCACCATGTGTACCGTGGTATTACCTATAAACCATTGTAACATCCGCCATGTGTACCGCGGTATTACATATAAACCATTGTAACATCTGCCATGTGTATCGTGGTATTACATATAAAACATTGTAACAAACAACATGTGTACCGTGGTATTACATATAAACCATTGTAACATCCACCATGTGTACCGTGGTATTACATATAAACCATTGTAACATCCACCATGTGTACCGTGGTATTATATATAAACCATTGTAACATCCACCATGTGTACCGTGGTATTACATATAAACCATTGTAACATACAACATGTGTACCGTGGTATTACATATAAACCATTGTAACACAACATGTGTACCGTGGTATTACATATAAACCATTGTAACATCCACCATGTGTACCGTGGTATTACATATAAACCATTGTAACATCCACCATGTGTACCGTGGTATTACATATAAACCATTGTAACATACAACATGTGTACCGTGGTATTACATATAAACCATTGTAACATCCGCCATATGTACCGTGGTATTACATATAAACCATTGTAACATAAAACATGTGTACCGTGGCATTACATATAAACCATTTTAACATCCACCATGTGTACCGTGGTATTATATATAAACCATTGTAACATCCGCCATGTGTACCGTGGTATTACATATAAATCATTGTAACATCCGCCATATGTACCGTGGTATTACAGATAAACCATTGTAACATACAACATGTGTACCGTGGTATTACATATAAACCATTGTAACATCCACCATGTGTACCGTGGTATTACAGATAAACCATTGTAACATACAACATTTGTACCGTGGTATTACATATAAACCATTGTAACATCCACCATGTGTACCGTGGTATTACAGATAAACCATTGTAACATACAACATGTGTACCGTGGTATTACAGATAAACCATTGTAACATCCACCATGTGTACCGTGGTATTACATATAAACCATTGTAACATCCTCCATGTGTACCGTGGTATTACATATAAACCATTGTAACATCCTCCATGTGTACCGTGGTATTATATATAAACCATTGTAACATCCGCCATGAGTACGGTGGTATTACATATAAACCATTGTAACATCCTCCATGTGTACCGTGGTATTATATATAAACCATTGTAACATCCGCCATATGTACCGTGGTATTACATATAAACCATTGTAACATCCACCTTGTGTACCGTGGTATTACATATAAACCATTGTAACATTCACCATGTGTACCGTGGTATTATATATAAACCATTGTAACATCCACCATGTGTACCGTGGTATTACATATAATACCATTGTAACATACAACATGTGTACCGTGGTATTACATATAAACCATTGTAACATCCGCCATGTGTACCGTGGTATTACATATAAACCATTGTAGCATCCGCCATGTGTACCGTGGTATTATATATAAACCATTGTAGCATACAACATGTGTACCGTGGTATTACATATAAACCATTGTAACATCCGCCATGTGTACCGTGGTATTACATATAAACCATTGTAATATCCAACATGTGTACCGTGGTATTACATATAAACCATTGTAGCATCCGCCATGTGTACCGTGGTATTACATATAAACCATTGTAACATCCACCATTTGTATCGTGGTATTACATATAAACCATTGTAACATCTGCCATGTGTACCGTGGTATTACATATAAACCATTGTAACATCCGCCATATGAACCGTGGTATTACATATAAACCATTGTAGCATAAAACATGTGTACCGTGGCATTACATATAAACCATTTTAACATCCACCATGTGTACCGTGGTATTATATATAAACCATTGTAACATCCGCCATGTGTACCGTGGTATTACATATAAATCATTGAAACATCCGCCATATGTACCGTGGTATTACAGATAAACCATTGTAAGATACAACATGTGTACCGTGGTATTACATATAAACCATTGTAACATCCACCATGTACCGTGGTATTACAGATAAACCATTGTAACATACAACATGTGTACCGTGGTATTACAGATAAACCATTGTAACATCCACCATGTGTACCGTGGTATTACATATAAACCATTGTAACATCCTCCATGTGTACCGTGGTATTATATATAAACCATTGTAACATCCGTCATGTGTACCGTGGTATTACAAATAAACCATTGTAACATCCTCCTTGTGTACCGTGGTATTATATATAAACCATTGTACCATCCGCCATATGTACCGTGGTATTACATATAAACCATTGTAACATCCGCCATGTGTACCGTGGTATTACATAAAAACCATTGTGACATACAACATGTGTACCGTGGTATTATATATAAACCATTGTAACATCCACCATGTGTACCGTGGTATTACATATAAACCATTGTAACATCCACCATGTGTACCGTGGTATTATATATAAACCATTGTAACATCCACCATGTGTACCGTGGTATTATATATAAACCATTGTAACATCCACCATGTGTACCGTGGTATTATATATAAACCATTGTAACATCCACCATGTGTACCGTGGTATTACATATAAACCATTGTAACATCCACCATGTGTACCGTGGTATTACATATAAACCATTGTAACATCCACCATGTGTACCGTGGTATTACATATAAACCATTGTAACATCCGCCATGTGTACCGTGGTATTACAGATAAACCATTGTAACATACAACATGTGTACCGTGGTATTACATATAAACCATTGTAACATACAACATGTGTACCGTGGTATTACATATAAACCATTGTAACATCCACCATGTGTACCGTGGTATTACATATAAACCATTGTAACATCCCCATGTGTACCGTGGTATTACATATAAACCATTGTAACATCACCATGTGTACCGTGGTATTACATATAAACCATTGTAACATCCACCATGTGTACCGTGGTATTACATATAAACCATTGTAACATCCACCATGTGTACCGTGGTATTACATATAAACCATTGTAACATCCACCATGTGTACCGTGGTATTACATATAAACCATTGTAACATCCACCATGTGTACCGTGGTATTACATATAAACCATTGTAACATCCACCATGTGTACCGTGGTATTATATAAACCATTGTAACATCCACCATGTGTACCGTGGTATTACATATAAACCATTGTAACATCCACCATGTGTACCGTGGTATTACATATAAACCATTGTAACATCCACCATGTGTACCGTGGTATTACATATAAACCATTGTAACATCCACCATGTGTACCGTGGTATTACATATAAACCATTGTAACATCCGCCATGTGTACCGTGGTATTACATATAAACCATTGTAACATCCAACATGTGTACCGTGGTATTACATATAAACCATTGTAACATCCGCCATGTGTACCGTGGTATTACATATAAACCATTGTAACATAAACATGTGTACCGTGGTATTACATATAAACCATTGTAACATCCACCATGTGTACCGTGGTATTACATATAAACCATTGTAACATCCACCATGTGTACCGTGGTATTACATATAAACCATTGTAACATCCGCCATGTGTACCGTGGTATTACAATAAACCATTGTAACATCCAACATGTGTACCGTGGTATTACATATAAACCATTGTAACATCCACCATGTGTACCGTGGTATTACATATAAACCATTGTAACATCCGCCATGTGTACCGTGGTATTACATATAAACCATTGTAACATACAACATGTGTACCGTGGTATTACATATAAACCATTGTAACATACAACATGTGTACCGTGGTATTACATATAAACCATTGTAACATCCACCATGTGTACCGTGGTATTACATATAAACCATTGTAACATACAACATGTGTACCGTGGTATTACATATAAACCATTGTAACATACAACATGTGTACCGTGGTATTACATATAAACCATTGTAACATCCGCCATGTGTACCGTGGTATTACATATAAACCATTGTAACATCCGCCATGTGTACCGTGGTATTACATATAAACCATTGTAACATCCTCCATGTGTACCGTGGTATTACATATAAACCATTGTAGCATCCACCATGTGTACCGTGGTATTACATATAAACCATTGTAACATCCACCATGTGTACCGTGGTATTACATATAAACCATTGTAACATCCACCATGTGTACCGTGGTATTACATATAAACCATTGTAACATCCACCATGTGTACCGTGGTATTACATATAAACCATTGTAACATCCACCATGTGTACCGTGGTATTACATATAAACCATTGTAACATCCACCATGTGTACCGTGGTATTACATATAAACCATTGTAACATCCACCATGTGTACCGTGGTATTATATATAAACCATTGTAACATCCACCATGTGTACCGTGGTATTACATATAAACCATTGTAACATCCACCATGTGTACCGTGGTATTACAGATAAACCATTGTAACATACAACATGTGTACCGTGGTATTACATATAAACCATTGTAACATACAACATGTGTACCGTGGTATTACATATAAACCATTGTAACATCCACCATGTGTACCGTGGTATTATATATAAACCATTGTAACATCCACCATGTGTACCGTGGTATTACATATAAACCATTGTAACATCCACCATGTGTACCGTGGTATTACATATAAACCATTGTAACATCCGCCATGTGTACCGTGGTAT
>CM026401.1:25633277-25754099 GCA_014843695.1 Archivesica marissinica
CGGTCACCCACTCAACACTTAAACACCTGGTACTCACCCACTTGGTCACACACTCAACACTTAAACACCTGGTACTCACCCACTCGGTCACCCACTCAACACTTAAACACCTGGTACTCACCCACTCGGTCACCCACTCAACACTTAAACACCTGGTACTCACCCACTCGGTCACACACTCAACACTTAAACACCTGGTACTCACTCACTTGGTCACACACTCAACACTTAAACACCTGGTACTCACTCACTCGGTCACCCACTCAACACTTAAACACCTGGTACTCACTCACTCGGTCACCCACTCAACACTTAAACACCTGGTACTCACCCACTCGGTCACACACTCAACACTTAAACACCTGGTACTCACCCACTCGGTCACCCACTCAACACTTAAACACCTGGTACTCACCCACTCGGTCACACACTCAACACTTAAACACCTGGTACTCACCCACTCGGTCACCCACTCAACACTTAAACACCTGGTACTCACCCACTCGGTCACCCACTCAACACTTAAACACCTGGTACTCACCCACTCGGTCACACACTCAACACTTAAACACCTGGTACTCACTCACTTGGTCACACACTCAACACTTAAACACCTGGTACTCACTCACTTGGTCACACACTCAACACTTAAACACCTGGTACTCACTCACTTGGTCACCCACTCAACACTTAAACACCTGGTACTCACTCACTTGGTCACACACTCAACACTTAAACACCTGGTACTCACTCACTCGGTCACACACTCAACACTTAAACACCTGGTACTCACTCACTTGGTCACACACTCAACACTTAAACACCTGGTACTCACTCACTCGGTCACACACTCAACACTTAAACACCTGGTACTCACTCACTTGGTCACACACTCAACACTTAAACACCTGGTACTCACTCACTCGGTCACCCACTCAACACTTAAACACCTGGTACTCACCCACTCGGTCACCCACTCAACACTTAAACACCTGGTACTCACCCACTCGGTCACCCACTCAACACTTAAACACCTGGTACTCACCCACTCGGTCACACACTCAACACTTAAACACCTGGTACTCACTCACTTGGTCACACACTCAACACTTAAACACCTGGTACTCACTCACTTGGTCACACACTCAACACTTAAACACCTGGTACTCACCCACTCGGTCACCCACTCAACACTTAAACACCTGGTACTCACCCACTCGGTCACCCACTCAACACTTAAACACCTGGTACTCACCCACTCGGTCACACACTCAACACTTAAACACCTGGTACTCACTCACTTGGTCACACACTCAACACTTAAACACCTGGTACTCACTCACTTGGTCACACACTCAACACTAACACCTGGTACTCACTCACTGGTCACACACTCAACACTTAAACACCTGGTACTCACTCACTCGGTCACCCACCCAACACTTAAACACCTGGTACTCACTCACTCGGTCACCCACTCAACACTTAAACACCTGGTACTCACCCACTTGGTCACACACTCAACACTTAAACACCTGGTACTCACCCACTCGGTCACCCACTCAACACTTAAACACCTGGTACTCACCCACTCGGTCACCCACTCAACACTTAAACACCTGGTACTCACCCACTCGGTCACACACTCAACACTTAAACACCTGGTACTCACTCACTTGGTCACACACTCAACACTTAAACACCTGGTACTCACTCACTCGGTCACCCACCCAACACTTAAACACCTGGTACTCACTCACTCGGTCACCCACTCAACACTTAAACACCTGGTACTCACCCACTCGGTCACACACTCAACACTTAAACACCTGGTACTCACCCACTCGGTCACCCACTCAACACTTAAACACCTGGTACTCACCCACTCGGTCACACACTCAACACTTAAACACCTGGTACTCACCCACTCGGTCACACACTCAACACTTAAACACCTGGTACTCACCCACTCGGTCACCCACTCAACACTTAAACACCTGGTACTCACCCACTCGGTCACACACTCAACACTTAAACACCTGGTACTCACTCACTTGGTCACACACTCAACACTTAAACACCTGGTACTCACTCACTTGGTCACACACTCAACACTTAAACACCTGGTACTCACTCACTTGGTCACACACTCAACACTTAAACACCTGGTACTCACCCACTCGGTCACCCACTCAACACTTAAACACCTGGTACTCACCCACTCGGTCACACACTCAACACTTAAACACCTGGTACTCACTCACTTGGTCACACACTCAACACTTAAACACCTGGTACTCACTCACTTGGTCACACACTCAACACTTAAACACCTGGTACTCACTCACTCGGTCACCCACTCAACACTTAAACACCTGGTACTCACTCACTCGGTCACCCACTCAACACTTAAACACCTGGTACTCACCCACTTGGTCACACACTCAACACTTAAACACCTGGTACTCACTCACTTGGTCACACACTCAACACTTAAACACCTGGTACTCACTCACTCGGTCACCCACTCAACACTTAAACACCTGGTACTCACTCACTCGGTCACCCACTCAACACTTAAACACCTGGTACTCACCCACTCGGTCACACACTCAACACTTAAACACCTGGTACTCACCCACTCGGTCACCCACTCAACACTTAAACACCTGGTACTGTATCACTCACTTGGTCACACACTCAACACTTAAACACCTGGTACTCACTCACTTGGTCACACACTCAACACTTAAACACCTGGTACTCACTCACTTGGTCACACACTCAACACTTAAACACCTGGTACTCACTCACTCGGTCACACACTCAACACTTAAACACCTGGTACTCACTCACTCGGTCACACACTCAACACTTAAACACCTGGTACTCACTCACTTGGTCACACACTCAACACTTAAACACCTGGTACTCACTCACTCGGTCACCCACTCAACACTTAAACACCTGGTACTCACTCACTCGGTCACACACTCAACACTTAAACACCTGGTACTCACTCACTCGGTCACACACTCAACACTTAAACACCTGGTACTCACTCACTTGGTCACACACTCAACACTTAAACACCTGGTACTCACTCACTTGGTCACCCACTCAACACTTAAACACCTGGTACTCACTCACTCGGTCACCCACTCAACACTTAAACACCTGGTACTCACCCACTTGGTCACACACTCAACACTTAAACACCTGGTACTCACCCACTCGGTCACCCACTCAACACTTAAACACCTGGTACTCACCCACTCGGTCACCCACTCAACACTTAAACACCTGGTACTCACCCACTCGGTCACACACTCAACACTTAAACACCTGGTACTCACTCACTCGGTCACACACTCAACACTTAAACACCTGGTACTCACTCACTCGGTCACCCACTCAACACTTAAACACCTGGTACTCACCCACTCGGTCACCCACTCAACACTTAAACACCTGGTACTCACCCACTCGGTCACCCACTCAACACTTAAACACCTGGTACTCACCCACTCGGTCACACACTCAACACTTAAACACCTGGTACTCACCCACTCGGTCACCCACTCAACACTTAAACACCTGGTACTCACCCACTCGGTCACACACTCAACACTTAAACACCTGGTACTCACTCACTTGGTCACACACTCAACACTTAAACACCTGGTACTCACTCACTTGGTCACACACTCAACACTTAAACACCTGGTACTCACTCACTTGGTCACACACTCAACACTTAAACACCTGGTACTCACTCACTTGGTCACACACTCAACACTTAAACACCTGGTACTCACCACTGTCACACTCAACACTTAAACACCTGGTACTCACCCACTCGGTCACCCACTCAACACTTAAACACCTGGTACTCACCCACTCGGTCACACACTCAACACTTAAACACCTGGTACTCACTCACTTGGTCACACACTCAACACTTAAACACCTGGTACTCACCCACTTGGTCACACACTCAACACTTAAACACCTGGTACTCACTCACTTGGTCACACACTCAACACTTAAACACCTGGTACTCACTCACTTGGTCACACACTCAACACTTAAACACCTGGTACTCACTCACTTGGTCACACACTCAACACTTAAACACCTGGTACTCACCCACTGGTCACCACCAACACTAACACCTGTACTCACTCACTGTCACCACCAACACTTAAACACCTGGTACTCACTCACTGGTCACCACTCAACACTTAAACACCTGGTACTCACCACTTGGTCACACACTCAACACTTAAACACCTGGTACTCACTCACTTGGTCACCCACTCAACACTTAAACACCTGGTACTCACTCACTTGGTCACACACTCAACACTTAAACACCTGGTACTCACCCACTCGGTCACCCACTCAACACTTAAACACCTGGTACTCACCCACTCGGTCACCCACTCAACACTTAAACACCTGGTACTCACTCACTCGGTCACCCACTCAACACTTAAACACCTGGTACTCACCCACTCGGTCACACACTCAACACTTAAACACCTGGTACTCACCCACTCGGTCACCCACTCAACACTTAAACACCTGGTACTCACTCACTTGGTCACACACTCAACACTTAAACACCTGGTACTCACTCACTCGGTCACACACTCAACACTTAAACACCTGGTACTCACTCACTTGGTCACACACTCAACACTTAAACACCTGGTACTCACTCACTTGGTCACACACTCAACACTTAAACACCTGGTACTCACTCACTCGGTCACCCACTCAACACTTAAACACCTGGTACTCACCCACTCGGTCACCCACTCAACACTAAAACCTGGTACTCACCCACTGGTCACACTCAAACTTAAACACCTGGTACTCACCCACTCGGTCACACACTCAACACTTAAACACCTGGTACTCACTCACTTGGTCACACACTCAACACTTAAACACCTGGTACTCACCCACTTGGTCACACACTCAACACTTAAACACCTGGTACTCACCCACTCGGTCACCCACTCAACACTTAAACACCTGGTACTCACCCACTCGGTCACCCACTCAACACTTAAACACCTGGTACTCACCCACTCGGTCACACACTCAACACTTAAACACCTGGTACTCACTCACTTGGTCACACACTCAACACTTAAACACCTGGTACTCACTCACTTGGTCACACACTCAACACTTAAACACCTGGTACTCACTCACTTGGTCACCCACTCAACACTTAAACACCTGGTACTCACTCACTTGGTCACCCACTCAACACTTAAACACCTGGTACTCACTCACTTGGTCACACACTCAACACTTAAACACCTGGTACTCACTCACTTGGTCACCCACTCAACACTTAAACACCTGGTACTCACTCACTTGGTCACACACTCAACACTTAAACACCTGGTACTCACCCACTCGGTCACCCACTCAACACTTAAACACCTGGTACTCACCCACTCGGTCACACACTCAACACTTAAACACCTGGTACTCACTCACTTGGTCACACACTCAACACTTAAACACCTGGTGTACTCACTCACTTGTCACACACTCAACACTTAAACACCTGGTACTCACTCACTCGGTCACCCACCCAACACTTAAACACCTGGTACTCACTCACTCGGTCACCCACTCAACACTTAAACACCTGGTACTCACCCACTTGGTCACACACTCAACACTTAAACACCTGGTACTCACTCACTTGGTCACACACTCAACACTTAAACACCTGGTACTCACTCACTCGGTCACCCACCCAACACTTAAACACCTGGTACTCACTCACTCGGTCACCCACTCAACACTTAAACACCTGGTACTCACCCACTCGGTCACCCACTCAACACTTAAACACCTGGTACTCACCCACTCGGTCACCCACTCAACACTTAAACACCTGGTACTCACTCACTTGGTCACACACTCAACACTTAAACACCTGGTCTCACCACTGGTCACACACCAACACTAACACCTGGTACTCACTCACTTGGTCACACACTCAACACTTAAACACCTGGTACTCACTCACTCGGTCACCCACCCAACACTTAAACACCTGGTACTCACTCACTCGGTCACCCACTCAACACTTAAACACCTGGTACTCACCCACTCGGTCACCCACTCAACACTTAAACACCTGGTACTCACTCACTTGGTCACACACTCAACACTTAAACACCTGGTACTCACCCACTCGGTCACCCACTCAACACTTAAACACCTGGTACTCACTCACTTGGTCACACACTCAACACTTAAACACCTGGTACTCACTCACTTGGTCACACACTCAACACTTAAACACCTGGTACTCACTCACTTGGTCACACACTCAACACTTAAACACCTGGTACTCACTCACTTGGTCACACACTCAACACTTAAACACCTGGTACTCACTCACTTGGTCACACACTCAACACTTAAACACCTGGTACTCACTCACTCGGTCACACACTCAACACTTAAACACCTGGTACTCACTCACTTGGTCACACACTCAACACTTAAACACCTGGTACTCACTCACTCGGTCACACACTCAACACTTAAACACCTGGTACTCACTCACTTGGTCACACACTCAACACTTAAACACCTGGTACTCACTCACTCGGTCACCCACCAACATAAACACCTGGTACTCACTCACTCGGTCACACACTCAACACTTAAACACCTGGTACTCACTCACTCGGTCACCCACTCAACACTTAAACACCTGGTACTCACTCACTTGGTCACACACTCAACACTTAAACACCTGGTACTCACTCACTTGGTCACACACTCAACACTTAAACACCTGGTACTCACTCACTCGGTCACCCACTCAACACTTAAACACCTGGTACTCACTCACTTGGTCACACACTCAACACTTAAACACCTGGTACTCACCCACTCGGTCACCCACTCAACACTTAAACACCTGGTACTCACCCACTCGGTCACCCACTCAACACTTAAACACCTGGTACTCACCCACTCGGTCACACACTCAACACTTAAACACCTGGTACTCACTCACTCGGTCACACACTCAACACTTAAACACCTGGTACTCACTCACTTGGTCACACACTCAACACTTAAACACCTGGTACTCACTCACTCGGTCACCCACCCAACACTTAAACACCTGGTACTCACCCACTCGGTCACCCACTCAACACTAAACACCTGGTACTCACCCACTCGGTCACCCACTCAACACTTAAACACCTGGTACTCACCCACTCGGTCACACACTCAACACTTAAACACCTGGTACTCACCCACTCGGTCACCCACTCAACACTTAAACACCTGGTACTCACCCACTCGGTCACCCACTCAACACTTAAACACCTGGTACTCACCCACTCGGTCACACACTCAACACTTAAACACCTGGTACTCACTCACTTGGTCACACACTCAACACTTAAACACCTGGTACTCACTCACTTGGTCACACACTCAACACTTAAACACCTGGTACTCACTCACTTGGTCACACACTCAACACTTAAACACCTGGTACTCACTCACTTGGTCACACACTCAACACTTAAACACCTGGTACTCACCCACTCGGTCACCCACTCAACACTTAAACACCTGGTACTCACCCACTCGGTCACCCACTCAACACTTAAACACCTGGTACTCACTCACTCGGTCACCCACTCAACACTTAAACACCTGGTACTCACCCACTCGGTCACACACTCAACACTTAAACACCTGGTACTCACCCACTCGGTCACCCACTCAACACTTAAACACCTGGTACTCACTCACTTGGTCACACACTCAACACTTAAACACCTGGTACTCACTCACTCGGTCACACACTCAACACTTAAACACCTGGTACTCACTCACTTGGTCACACACTCAACACTTAAACACTGGTACTCACACTGGTCACACACTCAACACTTAAACACCTGGTACTCACTCACTTGGTCACACACTCAACACTTAAACACCTGGTACTCACCCACTTGGTCACACACTCAACACTTAAACACCTGGTACTCACCCACTCGGTCACCCACTCAACACTTAAACACCTGGTACTCACCCACTCGGTCACCCACTCAACACTTAAACACCTGGTACTCACCCACTCGGTCACACACTCAACACTTAAACACCTGGTACTCACTCACTTGGTCACACACTCAACACTTAAACACCTGGTACTCACTCACTTGGTCACACACTCAACACTTAAACACCTGGTACTCACTCACTTGGTCACCCACTCAACACTTAAACACCTGGTACTCACTCACTTGGTCACCCACTCAACACTTAAACACCTGGTACTCACTCACTTGGTCACACACTCAACACTTAAACACCTGGTACTCACTCACTGGTCACCCACTCAACACTTAAACACCTGTACTCACCACTGGTCACCATCAACACTTAAACACCTGGTACTCACCCACTCGGTCACCCACTCAACACTTAAACACCTGGTACTCACCCACTCGGTCACACACTCAACACTTAAACACCTGGTACTCACTCACTTGGTCACACACTCAACACTTAAACACCTGTCTCACCATGGTCACACCAACACTAACACCTGGTACTCACTCACTTGGTCACACACTCAACACTTAAACACCTGGTACTCACTCACTCGGTCACCCACTCAACACTTAAACACCTGGTACTCACTCACTTGGTCACACACTCAACACTTAAACATTAAACACCTGGTACTCACTCACTCGGTCACCCACCCAACACTTAAACACCTGGTACTCACTCACTCGGTCACCCACTCAACACTTAAACACCTGGTACTCACCCACTTGGTCACACACTCAACACTTAAACACCTGGTACTCACCCACTCGGTCACCCACTCAACACTTAAACACCTGGTACTCACCCACTCGGTCACCCACTCAACACTTAAACACCTGGTACTCACCCACTCGGTCACTTAAACACCTGGTACTCACTCACTCGGTCACCCACTCAACACTTAAACACCTGGTACTCACCCACTCGGTCACACACTCAACACTTAAACACCTGGTACTCACCCACTCGGTCACCCACTCAACACTTAAACACCTGGTACTCACCCACTCGGTCACACACTCAACACTTAAACACCTGGTACTCACCCACTCGGTCACCCACTCAACACTTAAACACCTGGTACTCACCCACTCGGTCACCCACTCAACACTTAAACACCTGGTACTCACCCACTCGGTCACACACTCAACACTTAAACACCTGGTACTCACTCACTTGGTCACACACTCAACACTTAAACACCTGGTACTCACTCACTTGGTCACACACTCAACACTTAAACACCTGGTACTCACTCACTTGGTCACCCACTCAACACTTAAACACCTGGTACTCACTCACTTGGTCACACACTCAACACTTAAACACCTGGTACTCACTCACTCGGTCACACACTCAACACTTAAACACCTGGTACTCACTCACTTGGTCACACACTCAACACTTAAACACCTGGTACTCACTCACTCGGTCACACACTCAACACTTAAACACCTGGTACTCACTCACTTGGTCACACACTCAACACTTAAACACCTGGTACTCACTCACTCGGTCACCCACTCAACACTTAAACACCTGGTACTCACCCACTCGGTCACCCACTCAACACTTAAACACCTGGTACTCACCCACTCGGTCACCCACTCAACACTTAAACACCTGGTACTCACCCACTCGGTCACACACTCAACACTTAAACACCTGGTACTCACTCACTTGGTCACACACTCAACACTTAAACACCTGGTACTCACCCACTTGGTCACACACTCAACACTTAAACACCTGGTACTCACCCACTCGGTCACCCACTCAACACTTAAACACCTGGTACTCACCCACTCGGTCACCCACTCAACACTTAAACACCTGGTACTCACCCACTCGGTCACACACTCAACACTTAAACACCTGGTACTCACTCACTTGGTCACACACTCAACACTTAAACACCTGGTACTCACTCACTTGGTCACACACCAACACAACTTACTCACCTGTCACACACTCAACACTTAAACACCTGGTACTCACTCACTCGGTCACCCACCCAACACTTAAACACCTGGTACTCACTCACTCGGTCACCCACTCAACACTTAAACACCTGGTACTCACCCACTGGTCACACACTCAACACTTAAACACCTGGTACTCACCCACTCGGTCACCCACTCAACACTTAAACACCTGGTACTCACCCACTCGGTCACCACTCAACATTAAACACCTGGTACTCACCCACTCGGTCACACACTCAACACTTAAACACCTGGTACTCACTCACTTGGTCACACACTCAACACTTAAACACCTGGTACTCACTCACTCGGTCACCCACCCAACACTTAAACACCTGGTACTCACTCACTCGGTCACCCACTCAACACTTAAACACCTGGTACTCACCCACTCGGTCACACACTCAACACTTAAACACCTGGTACTCACCCACTCGGTCACCCACTCAACACTTAAACACCTGGTACTCACCCACTCGGTCACACACTCAACACTTAAACACCTGGTACTCACCCACTCGGTCACACACTCAACACTTAAACACCTGGTACTCACCCACTCGGTCACCCACTCAACACTTAAACACCTGGTACTCACCCACTCGGTCACACACTCAACACTTAAACACCTGGTACTCACTCACTTGGTCACACACTCAACACTTAAACACCTGGTACTCACTCACTTGGTCACACACTCAACACTTAAACACCTGGTACTCACTCACTTGGTCACACACTCAACACTTAAACACCTGGTACTCACCCACTCGGTCACCCACTCAACACTTAAACACCTGGTACTCACCCACTCGGTCACACACTCAACACTTAAACACCTGGTACTCACTCACTTGGTCACACACTCAACACTTAAACACCTGGTACTCACTCACTGTCACACACTCAACACTTAAACACCTGGTACTCACTCACTCGGTCACCCACCCAACACTTAAACACCTGGTACTCACTCACTCGGTCACCCACTCAACACTTAAACACCTGGTACTCACCCACTTGGTCACACACTCAACACTTAAACACCTGGTACTCACTCACTTGGTCACACACTCAACACTTAAACACCTGGTACTCACTCACTCGGTCACCCACTCAACACTTAAACACCTGGTACTCACTCACTCGGTCACCCACTCAACACTTAAACACCTGGTACTCACCCACTCGGTCACACACTCAACACTTAAACACCTGGTACTCACCCACTCGGTCACCCACTCAACACTTAAACACCTGGTACTCACCCACTCGGTCACCCACTCAACACTTAAACACCTGGTACTCACTCACTTGGTCACACACTCAACACTTAAACACCTGGTACTCACTCACTTGGTCACACACTCAACACTTAAACACCTGGTACTCACTCACTTGGTCACACACTCAACACTTAAACACCTGGTACTCACTCACTTGGTCACACACTCAACACTTAAACACCTGGTACTCACTCACTCGGTCACACACTCAACACTTAAACACCTGGTACTCACTCACTTGGTCACACACTCAACACTTAAACACCTGGTACTCACTCACTTGGTCACACACTCAACACTTAAACACCTGGTACTCACTCACTCGGTCACCCACTCAACACTTAAACACCTGGTACTCACTCACTCGGTCACACACTCAACACTTAAACACCTGGTACTCACTCACTCGGTCACACACTCAACACTTAAACACCTGGTACTCACTCACTTGGTCACACACTCAACACTTAAACACCTGGTACTCACTCACTTGGTCACCCACTCAACACTTAAACACCTGGTACTCACTCACTCGGTCACCCACTCAACACTTAAACACCTGGTACTCACCCACTTGGTCACACACTCAACACTTAAACACCTGGTACTCACCCACTCGGTCACCCACTCAACACTTAAACACCTGGTACTCACCCACTCGGTCACCCACTCAACACTTAAACACCTGGTACTCACCCACTCGGTCACACACTCAACACTTAAACACCTGGTACTCACTCACTCGGTCACACACTCAACACTTAAACACCTGGTACTCACTCACTCGGTCACCCACTCAACACTTAAACACCTGGTACTCACCCACTCGGTCACCCACTCAACACTTAAACACCTGGTACTCACCCACTCGGTCACCCACTCAACACTTAAACACCTGGTACTCACCCACTCGGTCACACACTCAACACTTAAACACCTGGTACTCACCCACTCGGTCACCCACTCAACACTTAAACACCTGGTACTCACCCACTCGGTCACACACTCAACACTTAAACACCTGGTACTCACTCACTTGGTCACACACTCAACACTTAAACACCTGGTACTCACTCACTTGGTCACACACTCAACACTTAAACACCTGGTACTCACTCACTTGGTCACACACTCAACACTTAAACACCTGGTACTCACTCACTTGGTCACACACTCAACACTTAAACACCTGGTACTCACCACTGGTCACACTCAACACTTAAACACCTGGTACTCACCCACTCGGTCACCCACTCAACACTTAAACACCTGGTACTCACCCACTCGGTCACACACTCAACACTTAAACACCTGGTACTCACTCACTTGGTCACACACTCAACACTTAAACACCTGGTACTCACCCACTTGGTCACACACTCAACACTTAAACACCTGGTACTCACTCACTTGGTCACACACTCAACACTTAAACACCTGGTACTCACTCACTTGGTCACACACTCAACACTTAAACACCTGGTACTCACTCACTTGGTCACACACTCAACACTTAAACACCTGGTACTCACCCACTGGTCACCACCAACACTACACCACTGTCACCACCAACACTTAAACACCTGGTACTCCACTGGTCAACACTCAACACTTAAACACCTGGTACTCACCACTGGTCACACACTCAACACTTAAACACCTGGTACTCACTCACTTGGTCACCCACTCAACACTTAAACACCTGGTACTCACTCACTTGGTCACACACTCAACACTTAAACACCTGGTACTCACCCACTCGGTCACCCACTCAACACTTAAACACCTGGTACTCACCCACTCGGTCACCCACTCAACACTTAAACACCTGGTACTCACTCACTCGGTCACCCACTCAACACTTAAACACCTGGTACTCACCCACTCGGTCACACACTCAACACTTAAACACCTGGTACTCACCCACTCGGTCACCCACTCAACACTTAAACACCTGGTACTCACTCACTTGGTCACACACTCAACACTTAAACACCTGGTACTCACTCACTCGGTCACACACTCAACACTTAAACACCTGGTACTCACTCACTTGGTCACACACTCAACACTTAAACACCTGGTACTCACTCACTTGGTCACACACTCAACACTTAAACACCTGGTACTCACTCACTCGGTCACCCACTCAACACTTAAACACCTGGTACTCACCCACTCGGTCACCCACTCAACACTAAAACCTGGTACTCACCCACTCGGTCACACTCAACACTTAAACACCTGGTACTCACCCACTCGGTCACACACTCAACACTTAAACACCTGGTACTCACTCACTTGGTCACACACTCAACACTTAAACACCTGGTACTCACCCACTTGGTCACACACTCAACACTTAAACACCTGGTACTCACCCACTCGGTCACCCACTCAACACTTAAACACCTGGTACTCACCCACTCGGTCACCCACTCAACACTTAAACACCTGGTACTCACCCACTCGGTCACACACTCAACACTTAAACACCTGGTACTCACTCACTTGGTCACACACTCAACACTTAAACACCTGGTACTCACTCACTTGGTCACACACTCAACACTTAAACACCTGGTACTCACCCACTTGGTCACCCACTCAACACTTAAACACCTGGTACTCACTCACTTGGTCACCCACTCAACACTTAAACACCTGGTACTCACTCACTTGGTCACACACTCAACACTTAAACACCTGGTACTCACTCACTTGGTCACACACTCAACACTTAAACACCTGGTACTCACTCACTTGGTCACACACTCAACACTTAAACACCTGGTACTCACCCACTCGGTCACCCACTCAACACTTAAACACCTGGTACTCACCCACTCGGTCACACACTCAACACTTAAACACCTGGTACTCACTCACTTGGTCACACACTCAACACTTAAACACCTGGTACTCACTCACTTGGTCACACACTCAACACTTAAACACCTGGTACTCACTCACTCGGTCACCCACCCAACACTTAAACACCTGGTACTCACTCACTCGGTCACCCACTCAACACTTAAACACCTGGTACTCACCCACTTGGTCACACACTCAACACTTAAACACCTGGTACTCACTCACTTGGTCACACACTCAACACTTAAACACCTGGTACTCACTCACTCGGTCACCCACTCAACACTTAAACACCTGGTACTCACTCACTCGGTCACCCACTCAACACTTAAACACCTGGTACTCACCCACTCGGTCACCCACTCAACACTTAAACACCTGGTACTCACCCACTCGGTCACCCACTCAACACTTAAACACCTGGTACTCACTCACTTGGTCACACACTCAACACTTAAACACCTGGTACTCACCACTTGGTCACACACTCAACACTAACACCTGGTACTCACTCACTTGGTCACACACTCAACACTTAAACACCTGGTACTCACTCACTCGGTCACCCACCAACACTTAAACACCTGGTACTCACTCACTCGGTCACCCACTCAACACTTAAACACCTGGTACTCACCCACTCGGTCACCACTCAACACTTAAACACCTGGTACTCACTCACTTGGTCACACACTCAACACTTAAACACCTGGTACTCACCCACTCGGTCACCCACTCAACACTTAAACACCTGGTACTCACTCACTTGGTCACACACTCAACACTTAAACACCTGGTACTCACTCACTTGGTCACACACTCAACACTTAAACACCTGGTACTCACTCACTTGGTCACACACTCAACACTTAAACACCTGGTACTCACTCACTTGGTCACACACTCAACACTTAAACACCTGGTACTCACTCACTTGGTCACACACTCAACACTTAAACACCTGGTACTCACTCACTCGGTCACACACTCAACACTTAAACACCTGGTACTCACTCACTTGGTCACACACTCAACACTTAAACACCTGGTACTCACTCACTCGGTCACACACTCAACACTTAAACACCTGGTACTCACTCACTTGGTCACACACTCAACACTTAAACACCTGGTACTCACTCACTCGGTCACCCACTCAACACTTAAACACCTGGTACTCACTCACTGGTCACCACTCAACACTTAAACACCTGGTACTCACTCACTCGGTCACCCACTCAACACTTAAACACCTGGTACTCACTCACTTGGTCACACACTCAACACTTAAACACCTGGTACTCACTCACTTGGTCACACACTCAACACTTAAACACCTGGTACTCACTCACTCGGTCACCCACTCAACACTTAAACACCTGGTACTCACTCACTTGGTCACACACTCAACACTTAAACACCTGGTACTCACCCACTCGGTCACCCACTCAACACTTAAACACCTGGTACTCACCCACTCGGTCACCCACTCAACACTTAAACACCTGGTACTCACCCACTCGGTCACACACTCAACACTTAAACACCTGGTACTCACTCACTCGGTCACACACTCAACACTTAAACACCTGGTACTCACTCACTTGGTCACACACTCAACACTTAAACACCTGGTACTCACTCACTCGGTCACCCACTCAACACTTAAACACCTGGTACTCACCCACTCGGTCACCCACTCAACACTTAAACACCTGGTACTCACCCACTCGGTCACCCACTCAACACTTAAACACCTGGTACTCACCCACTCGGTCACACACTCAACACTTAAACACCTGGTACTCACCCACTCGGTCACCCACTCAACACTTAAACACCTGGTACTCACCCACTCGGTCACCCACTCAACACTTAAACACCTGGTACTCACCCACTCGGTCACACACTCAACACTTAAACACCTGGTACTCACTCACTTGGTCACACACTCAACACTTAAACACCTGGTACTCACTCACTTGGTCACACACTCAACACTTAAACACCTGGTACTCACTCACTTGGTCACACACTCAACACTTAAACACCTGGTACTCACTCACTTGGTCACACACTCAACACTTAAACACCTGGTACTCACCCACTCGGTCACCCACTCAACACTTAAACACCTGGTACTCACCCACTCGGTCACCCACTCAACACTTAAACACCTGGTACTCACTCACTCGGTCACCCACTCAACACTTAAACACCTGGTACTCACCCACTCGGTCACACACTCAACACTTAAACACCTGGTACTCACCCACTCGGTCACCCACTCAACACTTAAACACCTGGTACTCACTCACTTGGTCACACACTCAACACTTAAACACCTGGTACTCACTCACTCGGTCACACACTCAACACTTAAACACCTGGTACTCACTCACTTGGTCACACACTCAACACTTAAACACCTGGTACTCACACTGGTCACACACTCAACACTTAAACACCTGGTACTCACTCACTTGGTCACACACTCAACACTTAAACACCTGGTACTCACCCACTTGGTCACACACTCAACACTTAAACACCTGGTACTCACCCACTCGGTCACCCACTCAACACTTAAACACCTGGTACTCACCCACTCGGTCACCCACTCAACACTTAAACACCTGGTACTCACCCACTCGGTCACACACTCAACACTTAAACACCTGGTACTCACTCACTTGGTCACACACTCAACACTTAAACACCTGGTACTCACTCACTTGGTCACACACTCAACACTTAAACACCTGGTACTCACTCACTTGGTCACCCACTCAACACTTAAACACCTGGTACTCACTCACTTGGTCACCCACTCAACACTTAAACACCTGGTACTCACTCACTTGGTCACACACTCAACACTTAAACACCTGGTACTCACTCACTTGGTCACCCACTCAACACTTAAACACCTGGTACTCACTCACTTGGTCACACACTCAACACTTAAACACCTGGTACTCACCCACTCGGTCACCCACTCAACACTTAAACACCTGGTACTCACCCACTCGGTCACACACTCAACACTTAAACACCTGGTACTCACTCACTTGGTCACACACTCAACACTTAAACACCTGGTACTCACCACTTGGTCACACACCAACACTTAAACACCTGGTACTCACTCACTTGGTCACACACTCAACACTTAAACACCTGGTACTCACTCACTCGGTCACCCACCCAACACTTAAACACCTGGTACTCACTCACTCGGTCACCCACTCAACACTTAAACACCTGGTACTCACCCACTTGGTCACACACTCAACACTTAAACACCTGGTACTCACTCACTTGGTCACACACTCAACACTTAAACACCTGGTACTCACTCACTCGGTCACCCACCCAACACTTAAACACCTGGTACTCACTCACTCGGTCACCCACTCAACACTTAAACACCTGGTACTCACCCACTCGGTCACCCACTCAACACTTAAACACCTGGTACTCACCCACTCGGTCACCCACTCAACACTTAAACACCTGGTACTCACTCACTTGGTCACACACTCAACACTTAAACACCTGGTACTCACCACTTGGTCACACACTCAACACTTAAACACCTGGTACTCACTCACTTGGTCACACACTCAACACTTAAACACCTGAATTAAACACCTGGTACTCACCACTGGTCACCCCAACACTTAAACACCTGGTACTCACCACTGGTCACCACTAACACTTAAACACCTGTACTCACTCACTTGGTCACACACTCAACACTTAAACACCTGGTACTCACCCACTCGGTCACCCACTCAACACTTAAACACCTGGTACTCACTCACTTGGTCACACACTCAACACTTAAACACCTGGTACTCACTCACTTGGTCACACACTCAACACTTAAACACCTGGTACTCACTCACTTGGTCACACACTCAACACTTAAACACCTGGTACTCACTCACTTGGTCACACACTCAACACTTAAACACCTGGTACTCACTCACTTGGTCACACACTCAACACTTAAACACCTGGTACTCACTCACTTGGTCACACACTCAACACTTAAACACCTGGTACTCACTCACTTGGTCACACACTCAACACTTAAACACCTGGTACTCACCCACTTGGTCACACACTCAACACTTAAACACCTGGTACTCACTCACTGGTCACCCACTCAACACTTAAACACCTGGTACTCACTCACTTGGTCACACACTCAACACTTAAACACCTGGTACTCACTCACTCGGTCACCCACTCAACACTTAAACACCTGGTACTCACCCACTCGGTCACACACTCAACACTTAAACACCTGGTACTCACTCACTCGGTCACCCACCAACACTTAAACACCTGGTACTCACGTCCACACTCAACACTTAAACACCTGGTACTCACCCACTCGGTCACCCACTCAACACTTAAACACCTGGTACTCACCCACTCGGTCACCCACTCAACACTTAAACACCTGGTACTCACCCACTCGGTCACACACTCAACACTTAAACACCTGGTACTCACTCACTCGGTCACACACTCAACACTTAAACACCTGGTACTCACTCACTCGGTCACACACTCAACACTTAAACACCTGGTACTCACTCACTCGGTCACCCACTCAACACTTAAACACCTGGTACTCACCCACTCGGTCACACACTCAACACTTAAACACCTGGTACTCACTCACTTGGTCACACACTCAACACTTAAACACCTGGTACTCACTCACTTGGTCACACACTCAACACTTAAACACCTGGTACTCACTTGGTCACACACTCAACACTTAAACACCTGGTACTCACTCACTTGGTCACACACTCAACACTTAAACACCTGGTACTCACTCACTTGGTCACCCACTCAACACTTAAACACCTGGTACTCACTCACTTGGTCACACACTCAACACTTAAACACCTGGTACTCACTCACTCGGTCACACACTCAACACTTAAACACCTGGTACTCACTCACTTGGTCACACACTCAACACTTAAACACCTGGTACTCACTCACTCGGTCACACACTCAACACTTAAACACCTGGTACTCACTCACTCGGTCACCCACTCAACACTAAACACCTGGTACTCACCCACTCGGTCACCCACTCAACACTTAAACACCTGGTACTCACCCACTCGGTCACACACTCAACACTTAAACACCTGGTACTCACCCACTCGGTCACCCACTCAACACTTAAACACCTGGTACTCACCCACTCGGTCACCCACTCAACACTTAAACACCTGGTACTCACCCACTCGGTCACACACTCAACACTTAAACACCTGGTACTCACTCACTTGGTCACACACTCAACACTTAAACACCTGGTACTCACCCACTTGGTCACACACTCAACACTTAAACACCTGGTACTCACTCACTTGGTCACACACTCAACACTTAAACACCTGGTACTCACTCACTTGGTCACACACTCAACACTTAAACACCTGGTACTCACCCACTTGGTCACCCACTCAACACTTAAACACCTGGTACTCACTCACTTGGTCACCCACTCAACACTTAAACACCTGGTACTCACTCACTTGGTCACACACTCAACACTTAAACACCTGGTACTCACTCACTTGGTCACACACTCAACACTTAAACACCTGGTACTCACTCACTCGGTCACACACTCAACACTTAAACACCTGGTACTCACTCACTTGGTCACACACTCAACACTTAAACACCTGGTACTCACTCACTCGGTCACCCACTCAACACTTAAACACCTGGTACTCACTCACTCGGTCACACACTCAACACTTAAACACCTGGTACTCACTCACTCGGTCACCCACTCAACACTTAAACACCTGGTACTCACTCACTCGGTCACACACTCAACACTTAAACACCTGGTACTCACTCACTTGGTCACACACTCAACACTTAAACACCTGGTACTCACTCACTCGGTCACACACTCAACACTTAAACACCTGGTACTCACTCACTTGGTCACACACTCAACACTTAAACACCTGGTACTCACTCACTCGGTCACCCACTCAACACTTAAACACCTGGTACTCACTCACTTGGTCACCCACTCAACACTTAAACACCTGGTACTCACTCACTCGGTCACACACTCAACACTTAAACACCTGGTACTCACCCACTCGGTCACCCACTCAACACTTAAACACTTTACTCACCACTGGTCACCACTCAACACTAAACACCTGGTACTCACCCACTGGTCACCACTCAACACTTAAACACCTGGTACTCACCCACTCGGTCACACACTCAACACTTAAACACCTGGTACTCACCCACTCGGTCACCCACTCAACACTTAAACACCTGGTACTCACCCACTCGGTCACCCACTCAACACTTAAACACCTGGTACTCACCCACTCGGTCACACACTCAACACTTAAACACCTGGTACTCACTCACTTGGTCACACACTCAACACTTAAACACCTGGTACTCACCCACTTGGTCACACACTCAACACTTAAACACCTGGTACTCACTCACTTGGTCACACACTCAACACTTAAACACCTGGTACTCACTCACTTGGTCACACACTCAACACTTAAACACCTGGTACTCACTCACTTGGTCACACACTCAACACTTAAACACCTGGTACTCACCCACTTGGTCACCCACTCAACACTTAAACACCTGGTACTCACTCACTTGGTCACCCACTCAACACTTAAACACCTGGTACTCACTCACTTGGTCACACACTCAACACTTAAACACCTGGTACTCACTCACTTGGTCACACACTCAACACTTAAACACCTGGTACTCACTCACTTGGTCACACACTCAACACTTAAACACCTGGTACTCACTCACTTGGTCACACACTCAACACTTAAACACCTGGTACTCACTCACTCGGTCACCCACTCAACACTTAAACACCTGGTACTCACTCACTCGGTCACACACTCAACACTTAAACACCTGGTACTCACTCACTGTCACCACTCAACACTTTTAAACACCTGGTACTCACTCACTGGTCACACACTCAACACTTAAACACCTGGTACTCACTCACTCGGTCACACACTCAACACTTAAACACCTGGTACTCACTCACTCGGTCACACACTCAACACTTAAACACCTGGTACTCACCCACTCGGTCACACACTCAACACTTAAACACCTGGTACTCACCCACTCGGTCACACACTCAACACTTAAACACCTGGTACTCACCCACTCGGTCACCCACTCAACACTTAAACACCTGGTACTCACCCACTCGGTCACCCACTCAACACTTAAACACCTGGTACTCACCCACTCGGTCACCCACTCAACACTTAAACACCTGGTACTCACCCACTCGGTCACACACTCAACACTTAAACACCTGGTACTCACTCACTTGGTCACACACTCAACACTTAAACACCTGGTACTCACTCACTTGGTCACACACTCAACACTTAAACACCTGGTACTCACCCACTCGGTCACACACTCAACACTTAAACACCTGGTACTCACCCACTCGGTCACCCACTCAACACTTAAACACTTGTACTCACCCACTCGGTCACCCACTCAACACTTAAGGCGTGTACTCATCCACTCGGTCACCCACTCAACACTTAAGGCATGTACTCACCCACTCGGTCACCCACTCAACACTTAAGGCATGTACTCACCCACTCGGTCACCCACTCAACACTTAAGGCGTGTACTCACTAGCTTCAGCTATAATTATGTTTGGAATAAATGATGTTAGTCTAAACGTGAGATTTCTTCAAAATGGTTCTTTGGTCTTAAATATATATTAAATTAAATAATTAGTCATTTAAGTGATGCTTACTAATATTAAAACTTCTATGAGTTGTAGTACTTTGAATCTATTTTAAGCTGTATAGAATATAAGAATTATATCTGTTTGCAATATCTAGTCTCCTGTAACTCAATGTTTGAGTGGCAGTATACATTATATTTTTATGTTTTATATAAATTATATGTTTATTTAACAACAACTTTCCTGGGCAGGCTCCAGCGGTTAACCAGTACTTGGTTCACCAACCTCCGTAAGAAACTGCCAACTTTGTCTTATAAATGAGACACTGTCTGAGCGGGGCTCGAACCCGTGACCATCAGAGATAACAGGTTACAGTGGTATACAAGTCAGCGACCTTAACCACTCGACCACGGAGGCTGTCATATATATGTACATGTTTGTATTGTATATATGGTGATGAGATAAATTTGTTTTTAATTGTTTTATGTGTTATTAGTAACTTTGATATTTTTATTATAATGCCATCTGTTGCATAGTAGTAGATATTTCGAAATTAGAATTGATTGGTCTCAGGTTCAATAATCGGTTGCGTATTGTCCTTGAGCCAGGTACGTCCCACGCACTTCTGGTTAAAAGCTCAGGTCCGCCTATGTCCGCAAGGGAGTTGATTTATATGGAAAATAGAATATAGAATAATTATTCCAATATCCCTAATAGTTAATAAATATACTGTATCAAATTAAATATGGAATGTTTAAACTATGAATATATGAATAACAGGTACATAGAGGAATTGAAATCGTGATTAAAATGCGCAGCCTCCTTGTTTGTGTCGCCAACCTAAAAATCACGTACCCATCATTGCTGTAAGTTTGGAACTCGCTGGGTATATCGACTTATGTCACATGAAGAAGCCACCTAGCTGGCTTTCGGAAACGCGGTGGTTCTACCTGTCGTAGTATTGCCTAAGGAAGGCTTTCAGACACGCGGTGGTTCTACCTGTCGTAGTATTGCCTAAGGAAGGCTTTCAGACACGCGGTGGTTCTACCTGTCGTAGTATTGCCTAAGGAAGGCTTTCAGACACGCGGTGGTTCTACCTGTGGTAGTATTGCCTAAGGAAGGCTTTCAGACACGCGGTGGTTCTACCTGTCGTAGTATTGCCTAAGAAAGGCTTTCAGACACGCGGTGGTTCTACCTGTGGTAGTATTGCCTAAGGAAGGCTTTCAGACACGCGGTGGTTCTACCTGTGGTATTATTGCCTAAGGAAGGCACCAACGCGGTGGTTCTACCTGTGGTAGTATTGTCTAAGGAAGGCTTTCAGACACGCGGTGGTTCTACCTGTCGTAGTATTGCCTAAGGAAGGCTTTCAGAAACGCGGTGGTTCTACCTGTCGTAGTATTGCCTAAGGAAGGCTTTCAGAAACGCGGTGGATCTACCTGTGGTAGTATTGCCTAAGGAAGGCACCATCGCGGATACTCGTTTAATTAGAGAGTATTGCAGTATTGTGTATTTATGTATGTTCCATTAATGTCAAACCCCTTGCGGGGAGGTAGACATGTATTCCTGGTCAAGATTAGCCGACCTAAGTGGGTAACCAGTACTAACCAATGTTTGGGAGGTGCCTTGCTCAATGACACTACATAATTACGTGGCCTGACAGAGTATCTAACCTGGGACCGTTCGATTCCAAATCCGACACTCTACCACTGGTATGCTTGGTCATTCATACTTTATTCTATTCACCTGCTGTTCCATGTGTGTGTTTTGTGTCGTCATACATACTTTATTCTATTCACCTGTTGTTCCATGTGTGTGTGTCGTCATACATACATTATTCTATTCACCTGCTGTTCCATTTGTGTGTCGCCATACATACATTATTCTATACACCTGCTGTTCCATTTGTGTGTTTATGTCATAAATACTGTATTCTATAAACCTGATGCTCCATGTGTGTGTGTGTCAAACATACATTATTCTATACACCTGCTGTTCCATGTGTGTGTCATACATACATTATTCTATACACCTGCTGTTCAATTTGTGTGTCATACATAATTTATTCAATACACCTGATGTTCCATGTGTGTGCGTTGTCATACATACATTATTCTATTCACCTGATGTTATATGTGTTTGTTGTCATACATACATTATGCTACACACCTAATGCTCCACGTGTGTGTGTCATACATACATTATTCTATACACCTAATGCTCCATGTGTGTGTGTCATACATACATTATTCTATACACCTGATGCTCCATGTGTGTGTGTCATACATACATTATTCTATTCACCTGATGTTCTATGTGTTTGTTGTCATACATATATTATTCTATTCACCTGATGTTCCATGTGTGTGTTTGTCATACATACATTATTCTATACACCTGCTGTTCCATTTGTGTGTTTGTCATACATACATTATTCTATACACCTGATGTTCCATGTGTGTGTCGTCATACATACATTATTCTATTCACCTGCTGTTCCATTTGTGTGTGTATCATACATACTTTATTCTATACACTTGCTGTTCCATTTGTGTGTCGTCATATATACGCTATTCTATACACCTGCTGTTCCATTTGTGTGTCGTCATACAATCGCTATCCTATACACCTGCTGTTCCATGTGTGTGTTTGTCATACTTACATTATTCTATACACCTGCAGTTCCATGTGTGTGTGTCATACAAATATTATTCTATACACCTGCTGTTCCATTTGTGTGTCGTCATACATACACTATTCTATACATGTCCTGTTCCATTGTGTGTTTGTCATACTTACATTATTCTATACACCTGCTGTTCCATTTGTGTGTTTGTCATACATACGTTATTCTATACACCTGAAGTTACATTTGTGTGTTTGTCATACATACATTATTCTATACACCTGCAGTTCCATTTGTGTGTGTGTCATACATACTTTATTCTATACACCTGCTGTTCCATTTGTGTGTTTGTCATACATACTTTATTCTACACACCTGCTGTTCCATTTGTGTGTTTGCCATACATACATATCTATACACCTGCTGTACCATTTGTGTGTCGTCATACATACGCTATTCAATAAACCTGCTGTTCCATTTGTGTGTTTGTCATACATACTTTATTCTATACACCTGCTGTTCCATTTGTGTGTCGTCATACATACACTATTCTATACATGTTCTGTTCCATTGTGTGTTTGTCATACTTACATTATTCTATACACCTGCTGTTCCATTTGTGTGTTTGACATACATACATTATTCTATACACCTGTTGTTCCATTTGTGTGTCGTCATACATACACTATTCTATACATGTTCTGTTCCATTGTGTGTTTGTCATACTTACATTATTCTATACACCTGCTGTTCCATTTGTGTGTTTGTCATACATACTTTATTCTATACACCTGCTGTTCCATTTGTGTGTTTGCCATACATACATTATTCTATACACCTGCTGTTACATTTGTGTGTCGTCATACATACGCTATTCAATAAACCTGCTGTTCCATTTGTGTGTTTGTCATACATACGTTATTCTATACACCTGCTGTTCCATTTGTGTGTTTGTCATACATACTTTATTCTATACACCTGCTGTTCCATTTGTGTGTTTGCCATACATACATTATTCTATACACCTGCTGTTCCATTTGTGTGTCGTCATACATACGCTATTCAATAAACCTGCTGTTCCATTTGTGTGTTTGTCATACATACGTTATTCTATACACCTACTGTTCAATTAGTGTGTTTGTCATACATACGTTATTCTATACACCTGAAGTTACATTTGTGTGTTTGTCATACATACATTATTCTATACACCTGCTGTTCCATTTGTGTGTTTGTCATACATACTTTATTCTATACACCTGCTGTTCCATTTGTGTGTCGTCATACATACACTATTCTATACATGTTCTGTTCCAATGTGTGTTTGTCATACTTACATTATTCTATACACCTGCTGTTCCATTTGTGTGTTTGTCATACATACTTTATTCTATACACCTGCTGTTCCATTTGTGTGTTTGCCATACATACATTATTCTATACACCTGCTGTTCCATTTGTGTGTCGTCATACATACGCTATTCAATAAACCTGCTGTTCCATTTGTGTGTTTGTCATACATACGTTATTCTATACACCTACTGTTCAATTAGTGTGTTTGTCATACATACGTTATTCTATACACCTGAAGTTACATTTGTGTGTTTGTCATACATACATTATTCTATACACCTACTGTTCCATTTGTGTGTTTGTCATACATACTTTATTCTATACACCTGCTGTTCCATTTGTGTGTCGTCATACATACACTATTCTATACATGTTCTGTTCCATTGTGTGTTTGTCATACTTACATTATTCTATACACCTGCTGTTCCATTTGTGTGTTTGCCATACATACATTATTCTATACACCTGCTGTTCCATTTGTGTATCGTCATACATACACTATTCTATACATGTTCTGTTCCATTGTGTGTTTGTCATACTTACATTATTCTATACACCTGCTGTTCCATTTGTGTGTTTGTCATACATACTTTATTCTATACACCTGCTGTTCCATTTGTGTGTCGTCATACATACGCTATTCAATAAACGTGCTGTTCCATTTGTGTGTTTGTCATACATACGTTATTCTATACACCTACTGTTCAATTAGTGTGTTTGTCATACATACGTTATTCTATACACCTGAAGTTACATTTGTTTGTTTGTCATACATACATTATTCTATACACCTGCTGTTCCATTTGTGTGTTTGTCATACATACTTTATTCTATACACCTGCTGTTCCATTTGTGTGTCGTCATACATACACTATTCTATACATGGTCTGTTCCATTGTGTGTTTGTCATACTTACATTATTCTATACACCTGTTGTTCCATTTGTGTGTTTGCCATACATACATTATTCTATACACCTGCTGTTCCATTTGTGTGTCGTCATACATACACTATTCTATAAATGTTCTGTTCCATTGTGTGTTTGTCATACTTACATTATTCTATACACCTGCTGTTCCATTTGTGTGTTTGTCATACATACTTTATTCTATACACCTGCTGTTCCATTTGTGTGTTTGCCATACATACATTATTCTATACACCTGCTGTTACATTTGTGTGTCGTCATACATACGCTATTCAATAAACCTGCTGTTCCATTTGTGTGTTTGTCATACATACGTTATTCTATACACCTGCTGTTCCATTTGTGTGTTTGTCATACATACATTATTCTATACACCTGCTGTTCCAGTTGTGTGTTTGTCATTCTTACATTATTATATACACCTGCTGTTCCATTTGTGTGTTTGTCATACATACGTTATTCTATACACCTGCTATTCCATTTGTTTGTCGTCATACATACATTATTCTGTACACCTGATGTTCCATTTGTGTGTTTGTCATACATGCTTTATTCTATACACTTAATGCTTCATGTATGTGTTTGTTATACATATGTTATTCTATGCACCTGCTGTTCCATTTGTGTGTTTGTCGTACATACATTATTCTATACACCTGTAGTTCCATGTGTGTGTTTGTCATACATACATTATTATATACACCTGTTGTTCCATTTGTGTATTTGTCATAAATACATCATTCTATACACCTGCTGTTCCATTTGTGTGTCGTCATACATACATTATTCTATACATCTGCTGATCCATTTGTGTGTTTTTCATACATACATTATTCTATACACCTGCTGTTCCATTTGTATGTTTGCCATACATACATTATTGTATACACCTGTTGTTCCATGTGTGTGTTTGTCAAACATACATTAATCTATACACCTGCTGTTCCATTTGTGTGTCATACATACATTATTCTATACACCTGATGCTCCATTTGTGTGTTTGTCATAAATACATTATTCTATACAACTGATGTTCCATTTGTGTGTTTGTCGTAGATACATTATTCTATACACCTGTTGTTCCATGTGTGTGTTTGTCATACATACATTATTATATACACCTGCTGTTCCATGTGTGTGTTTGTCATACAAACATTAATCTGTACACTTGCTGTTCCATCTGTGTGTTTGTCATACATACATTAATCTATACACCTGATGTTCCATGTGTGTGTGTGTCATACATACATTATTCTATACACCTGATGTTCCATGTGTGTGTCGTCATACATACATTATTCTATTCACCTGCTGTTCCATTTGTGTGTTTGTCGTAGATACATTATTCTATACACCTGTTGTTCCATGTGTGTGTTTGTCATACATACATTATTATATACACCTGCTGGTCCATGTGTGTGATTGTCATACATACATTAATCTATACACTTGCTGTTCCATTTGTGTGTTTGTCATACATACATTAATCTATACACCTGATGTTCCATGTGTGTGTGTGTCATACATACATTATTCTACACACCTGCTGTTCCATTCGTGTGTTTGTCATACATACGCTATTCTATAAACCTGCTGATCAATGTGTGTGTTTGTCATACATACATTATTCTATACACTTGCTGTTCCATTTGTGTATTTGTCATACATACATCATTCTATACACCTGCTGTTCCATTTGTGTGTCTTCATACATACATCATTCTATACACCTGCTGTTCCATTTTTGTGTCGTCATACATACATTATTCTATACACCTGCTGTTCCATTTGTGTATTTGTCATACATACATCATTCTATACACCTGCTGATCCATTTGTGTGTTTGTCATACATACATTATTCTATACACCTGATGCTCCATGTCAGTGTTTGTCATACATACAGTATTCTATAAATCTGCTGTTCCTATTAGGTGTTTCTCATACATACATTATTCTATACACCTGCTGTTCCATGTGTGTTCTATGCATACATTATTATATACCCCTGCTGTTCCATTTGTGTGTCGTCATACATACATTATTCTATACATCTACTGATCCATTTGTGTGTTTGTCATACATACGCTTTTCTATAAACCTGCTGATCCATTTGTGTGTTTGTCATACATACGCTATTCTATACACCTGCTTTTCCATT
Source organism: Archivesica marissinica (assembly GCA_014843695.1). Lineage (NCBI taxonomy): Eukaryota > Metazoa > Mollusca > Bivalvia > Venerida > Vesicomyidae > Archivesica > Archivesica marissinica. The sequence goes on from CM026401.1 coordinate 25,662,412, forward strand.
TGTTTGTTGTCATACATACATTATTCTATACACCTGATGTTCCATTTGTGTGTTTGTCATACATGATTTATTCTATACACCTAATGCTTCATGTATGTGTTGTTATACATACGTTATACAATACACCTGCTGTTCCATTTGTGTGTTTGTCGTACATACATTATTCGATACACCTGCTGAACCATTTGTTTGTTTGTCATACATACATTATTCTAAACACCTGATGTTCCATGTATGTGTGTGTCATACATACATTAGTATGTACACCTGCTGTTGCATTTGTGTGTCATTATACATACAATAGTCTATACACCTGCTGTTCCATTTGTTTGTTTGTCATACATACATTATTCTATACACCTTCTGTTCCATTTGTTTGTCGTCATACATACATTATTCTATACACCTGATGTTCCATTTGTGTGTTTGCCATACATGCTTTATTCTATACACCTAATGCTCCAGGTATGTGTTTGTTATACATACATTATTCTATACACCTGCTGTTCCATTTGTGTTTTTGTCATACATACATTATTCTATACACCTGCTGTTCCATTTGTGTGTTTGTCATACATACGCTATTCTATACACCTGCTCTTCCATTTGTGTGTCGTCATACATACGCTATTCTATAAACCTGCTCTTCCATGTGTGTGTTTGTCATACATACATTATTCTATACACCTGCTGAACCATTTGTTTGTTTGTCATACATACATCATTCTATACACCTACTGTTCCATTTGTGTTTGTCATACATACATTATTCTATACACCTGATGTTCCATGTATGTGTGTGTCATACATACATTATTCTGTACACCTGCTGTTGCATTTGTGTGTCATTATACATACAATAGTCTATACACCTGCTGTTCCATTTGTGTTTTTGTCATACATACATTATTCTGTACACCTACTGTTGCATGTGTGTGTCATTATACATACATTAGTCTATACACCTGCTGTTCCATTTGTGTGTCGTCATACATACATTATTCTGTACATCTGCTGATCCATTTGTGTGTTTTTCATACATACATAATTCTATTCACCTGCTGTTCCATTTGTGTGTCGTCATACATACATTATTCTATACACCTTCTGTTCCATTTGTGTGTTTATCATACATACATAATTCTATACACCTGTTGTTCCATTTGTGTGTCGTCATACATACATTATTCTATACACCTTCTGTTCCATTTGTGTGTTTGTCATACATACATTATTCTATACATCTGCTGTTCCTTTTGTGTGTTTCTCATACATACTTTATTCTATACACCTTCTGTTCTATTTGTGTGTTTGTCATACAAACTTTATTCTATACACCTGCTGTTCCATTTGTGTGTTTGGCATACATACATTATTCTATACACCTGATGGTCCATTTGTGTGTTTGTCATACATGCTTTATTCTATACACTTAATGCTTCATGTATGTGTTTGTTATACATACGTTACTCTATGCACCTGCTGTTCCATTTGTGTATTTGTCGTACATACATTATTCTATACACCTATTGTTCCATGTGTGTGTTTGTCATACATACATTATTATATACATCTGCTGTTCCATGTGTGTGTTTGTCATACATACATTAATCTATACACTTGCTGTTCCATTTGTGTGTTTGTCATACATACATTAATCTATACACCTGATGTTCCATGTATGTGTGTGTCATACAATCATTATTCTACACACCTGCTGTTCCATTTGTGTGTTTGTCAAACATACGCTATTCTATAAACCTGCTCTTCCATGTGTGTGTTTGTCATACATACATTATTCTATACACCTGCAGAACCATTTGTTTGTTTGTCATACATACATCATTCTATACACCTACTGTTCCATTTGTGTTTGTCATACATACATTATTCTATACACCTGATGTTCCATGTATGTGTGTGTCATACATACATTATTCTGTACACCTGCTGTTGCATTTGTGTGTCATTATACATACAATAGTCTATACACCTGCTGTTCCATTTGTGTTTTTGTCATACATACATTATTCTGTACACCTACTGTTGCATGTGTGTGTCATTATACATACATTAGTCTATACACCTGCTGTTCCATTTGTGTGTCGTCATACATACATTATTCTGTACATCTGCTGATCCATTTGTGTGTTTTTCATACATACATAATTCTATACACCTGCTGTTCCATTTGTGTGTCGTCATACATACATTATTCTATACACCTTCTGTTCCATTTGTGTGTTTATCATACATACATAATTCTATACACCTGTTGTTCCATTTGTGTGTCGTCATACATACATTATTCTATACACCTTCTGTTCCATTTGTGTGTTTGTCATACATACATTATTCTATACATCTGCTGTTCCTTTTGTGTGTTTCTCATACATACTTTATTCTATACACCTTCTGTTCTATTTGTGTGTTTGTCATACAAACTTTATTCTATACACCTGCTGTTCCATTTGTGTGTTTGGCATACATACATTATTCTATACACCTGATGGTCCATTTGTGTGTTTGTCATACATGCTTTATTCTATACACTTAATGCTTCATGTATGTGTTTGTTATACATACGTTACTCTATGCACCTGCTGTTCCATTTGTGTATTTGTCGTACATACATTATTCTATACACCTATTGTTCCATGTGTGTGTTTGTCATACATACATTATTATATACATCTGCTGTTCCATGTGTGTGTTTGTCATACATACATTAATCTATACACTTGCTGTTCCATTTGTGTGTTTGTCATACATACATTAATCTATACACCTGATGTTCCATGTATGTGTGTGTCATACAATCATTATTCTACACACCTGCTGTTCCATTTGTGTGTTTGTCAAACATACGCTATTCTATAAACCTGCTGATCTATGTGTGTGTTTGTCAAACATACATTATTCTATACACCCGCTGTTCCATTTGTGTATTTTTCATACATACATCATTCTATACACCTGCTGTTCCATTTGTGTGTCGTCATACATACATTATTCTATACATCTACTGATCCATTTGTGTGTTTGTCAAACATACGCTATTCTATAAACCTGCTGATCCATTTGTGTGTTTGTCATACATACGCTATTCTATACACCTGCTGTTCCATTTGTTTGTTTGTCATACATACATTATTCTATACACCTGATGTTCCATTTGTGTGTTTGTCATACATGATTTATTCTATACACCTAATGCTTCATGTATGTGTTTGTTATACATACGTTATTCTATACACCTGCTGTTCCATTTGTGTGTTTGTCGTACATACATTATTCGATACACCTGCTGAACCATTTGTTTATTTGTCATACATACATCATTCTATACACCTACTGTTCCATTTGTTTGTTTGTCATACATACATTATTCTATACAACTGCTGTTCCATTTGTTTGTTTGTCATACATACATTATTCTATACACCTTCTGTTCCATTTGTTTGTCGTCATACATACATTATTCTATACACCTGATGTTCCATTTGTGTGTTTGCCATACATGCTTTATTCTATACACCTAGTGATCCATGTATGTGTTTGTTATACATACATTATTCTATAAACCTGCTGTTCCATTTGTGTGTTTGTCATAAATACATTATTCTATACAACTGCTCTTCCATTTGTGTGTCGTCATACATACGCTATTCTATAAACCTGCTGATCTATGTGTGTGTTTGTCAAACATACATTATTCTATACACCCGCTGTTCCATTTGTGTATTTGTCATACATACGCTATTCTATAAACCTGCTGATCCATTTGTTTGTTTGTCATACATACATTATTCTATACACCTGATGTTCCATTTGTGTGTTTGTCATACATACGCTATTCTATAAACCTGCTGATCCATTTGTGTGTTTGTCATACATATGCTATTCTATACACCTGCTGTTCCATTTGTTTGTTTGTCATACATACATTATTCTATACACCTTATGTTCCATTTGTGTGTTTGTCATACATGATTTATTCTATACACCTAATGCTTCATGTATGTGTTTGTTATACATACGTTATTCTATACACCTGCTGTTCCATTTGTGTGTTTGTCGTACATACATTATTCGATACACCTGCTGAACCATTTGTTTGTTTGTCATACATACATTATTCTATACACCTTCTGTTCCATTTGTGTGTTTATCATACATACATAATTCTATACACCTGCTGTTCCATTTGTGTGTCGTCATACATACATTATTCTATACACCTTCTGTTCCATTTGTGTGTTTGTCATACATACATTATTCTATACATCTGCTGTTCCTTTTGTGTGTTTCTCATACATACTTTATTCTATACACCTTCTGTTCTATTTGTGTGTTTGTCATACAAACTTTATTCTATACACCTGCTGTTCCATTTGTGTGTTTGGCATACATACATTATTCTATACACCTGATGGTCCATTTGTGTGTTTGTCATACATGCTTTATTCTATACACTTAATGCTTCATGTATGTGTTTGTTATACATACGTTACTCTATGCACCTGCTGTTCCATTTGTGTATTTGTCGTACATACATTATTCTATACACCTATTGTTCCATGTGTGTGTTTGTCATACATACATTATTATATACATCTGCTGTTCCATGTGTGTGTTTGTCATACATACATTAATCTATACACTTGCTGTTCCATTTGTGTGTTTGTCATACATACATTAATCTATACACCTGATGTTCCATGTATTTGTGTGTCATACAATCATTATTCTACACACCTGCTGTTCCATTTGTGTGTTTGTCATACATACGCTATTCTATAAACCTGCTTATCTATGTGTGTGTTTGTCAAACATACATTAATCTATACACCCGCTGTTCCATTTGTGTATTTGTCATACATACATCATTCTATACACCTGCTGTTCCATTTGTGTGTCGTCATACATACATTATTCTATACACCTTCTGTTCCATTTGTTTGTCGTCATACATACATTATTCTATACACCTGCAGTTCCATTTGTGTGTTTGCCATACATGCTTTATTCTATACACCTAATGCTCCATGTATGTGTTTGTTATACATACATTATTCTATACACCTGCTGTTCCATTTGTGTTTTTGTCATACATACATTATTCTATACACCTGCTGTTCCATTTGTGTGTTTGTCATAAATACATTATTCTATACAACTGCTCTTCCATTTGTGTGTCGTCATACATACGCTATTCTATAAACCTGCTGTTCCATTTGTGTGTTTGTCATACATACATTATTCTATACACCTGCTGAACCATTTGTTTGTTTGTCATACATACATCATTCTATACACCTACTGTTCCATTTGTGTTTGTCATACATACATTATTCTATACACCTGATGTTCCATTTGTGTGTTTGTCATACATACATTATTCTATACACCTGATGTTCCATGTGTGTGTGATTCAAACATACATTATTCTATACAACTGCTGTTCCATTTGTATGTTTGTCATACATACGCTATTCTATACACATGCTGTTCCATTTGTGTGTTTGTCATACATACATTATTCTACACACCTGATGTTCCATGTATGTGTGTGTCATACATACATTATTCTGTACACCTGCTGTTGCATTTGTGTGTCATTATACATACAATAGTCTATACACCTGCTGTTCCATTTGTGTGTTTGTCATACATACATTATTCTGTACACCTACTGTTGCATTTGTGTTTCATTATACATACATTAGTCTATACACCTGCTGTTCCATTTGTGTGTCGTCATACATACATTATTCTGTACATCTGCTGATCCATTTGTGTGTTTGTATACATACATAATTCTATACACCTGCTGTTCCATTTGTGTGTCGTCATACATACATTATTCTATACACCTGCTGTTCCATTTGTGTGTTTATCATACATACATAATTCTATACACCTGCTGTTCCATTTGTGTGTGTCATACATACATTATTCTATACACCTGCTGTTCCATTTGTGTGTTTGTCATACATACATTATTCTATACACCTGCTGTTCCATTTGTGTGTTTGTCATACATACATTATTCTATACACCTGCTGTTCTATTTGTGTGTTTGTCATACATACATTATTCTATACACCTGCTGTTCCATTTGTTGTTTGCATACATACTTATTCTATACACTGTTCCATTTGTGTGTTTGTCATACATCTTATTCTATACACTTTGTTTTGGTTGTTTTTATCTATCACCTGTGTTATTTGTGTTTGTCTACATACATTATTCTATACACTATTTGTGTGTTTGTCATACATACATTATTCTATACACCTGCTGTTCCATTTGTGTGTTTGTCATACATACATTAATCTATACACTTGCTGTTCCATTTGTGTGTTTGTCATACATACATTATTCTATACACCTGTGTTCCATTATTGTTGTCATACATATATCTACACCTGCTGTTATTGGTGTTACATATTCTATACACCTGCTTTCCATTTGTGTGTGTCATACATACATTATTCTTACATGCTGTTCCATTCGTGTGTTTGTCATACATACACTATTCTATGCACCTGCTGTTCCATTAGTGTGTTTGTCATACATACATCAATCTATACACCTGCTGTTATATGTGTGTGTTTGTCATAAATACATTATTCTATACACCTGCTGTTCCATTTGTGTGTTTGTCATACATACACTATTCTATACACCTGCTGTTCCATTAGTGTGTTTGTCATACATACATCAATCTATACACCTGCTCTTCCATTTGTGTGTTTGTCATACATACATTATTCTATACACCTGCATTTCAAAATGTGTGTCGCCATACAAACATTATTCTATACACCTGCTGTTCCATGTATGTGTGTCATACATACATTATTCTATACACCTGCTGTTCTATTTGTGTGTCGTCATACATACATTATTCTATACACCTGCTGTTCCAGTTGTGTGTTTGTCATACTTACATTATGCTATACACCTGCTGTTCCATTTGTTTGTCGTTATACATACCTTATTCTATACACCTGCTCTTCCATTCGTGTTTTCTCATACATACATTATTCTATACACCTGCTGTTCCATTTGTGTGTCGTCATACATATATAGTTCTATACACCTGCTCTTCCATTAGTGTTTTGTCATACATACATTATTCTATACACCTGCTGTTCCATTTGTGTGTTTGGCATACATACATTATTCTATACACCTGCTGTTCCAAGTGTGTGTTTGGCATACATACATTATTCTATACACCTGCTGTTCCATTTATTTGTTTGTCATACATACATTATTCTAATCACCTTCTGTTCCATTTGTGTGTTTGTCATACATACATTATTCTATACACCTGCTGTTCCATTTATTTGTTTGTCATACATACATTATTCTAATCACCTTCTGTTCCATTTGTGTGTTTGTCATACATACATTATTCTATTCACCTGTTGTAGCATTTGTTTGTCGTCATACATCCATTATTCTATACACCTGTTGTTCCATTTGTGTGTCATTATACATACATTATTCTATACACCTGATGTTCCATTTGTATGTTAGTCATACATGCTTTATTCTATGCAACTAATGCTCCATGTATGTGTTTGTTATACATACATTGTTCTATACACCTGCTCATCCATTCGTGTGTTGTCATACATACATTATTCTATACACCTGCTGTTCCATTTTTGTGTTTGGCATACATACATCATTCTATACACCTGATGTTCCATGTGTGTGTTTGTCATGCATACATTATTCTATACACCTGCTGTTCCATTTTTGTGTTTGTCATACTTACATTATTCTATACACCTGATAGTCCATGTGTGTGTGTGTATGTCAAAGATACATTATTCTACACACCTGCTGTTCCATTGATGTGTTTGTGATACATACGCTATTCTATGCACCTGCTGTTCCATTTGTGTGTTTGTCATACATGCATTATTCTATTTACCTGCTGTTCCATTAGTATGTTTGTCATACATACACCAATCTATACACCTATTGTTCCGTGTGTGTGTTTGTCATACATACATTATTCTATACACCTGCTGTTCCATTTGTGTGTCGTCATACAAACATTATTCTATACACCTGCTGTTCCATTTGTGTGTCGTCATACATACATTATTCTATACACCTGCTGTTTCATTTGTGTGTCGTCATACATACATTATGCTATACACCTGCAGTTCCATTTGTGTGTTTGTCATACTTACATTATTCTATACACCTGGTGCTCCATTTGTGTGTCGTCATACAAACATTATTCTATACACCTGCTGTTCCATTTGTGTGTTTGTCATACATACGCTATTCTATAAACCTGCTGTTCCATTTGTGTGTTTGCCATACATACATTATTCTATGCACCTGCTGTTCCATTTGTGTGTTTGTCATACATACGCTATTCTATAAACCTGCTGTTCCATTTGTGTGTTTGTCATACATACATTATTCTATACACCTGCTTTTCCATTTGTGTGTTTGTCATACATACGCTATTCTATAAACCTGCTGTTCCATTTGTGTGTATGTCATACATACATTATTCTATACACCTGCTGTTCCATTTGTGTGTTTGTCATACATACGCTATTCTATAAACCTGCTGTTCCATTTGTGTGTTTGTCATACATACATTATTCTATACACCTGCTGTTCCATTTTTGTATTTGTCATGCATACATTATTCTATTCACATGATGTTTCATGTGTGTGTTGTCATTCATACATTATTCTATTCACATGATGCTTCATGTGTGAGTTTGTCATTCATACATTATTCTGTACACCTGATGTTCCATTTGTGTGTTTTTGGAGGTTAAGGTCACAGAAGCAGCTTACTCTAGCTATTATTGGTGTATGTAGATACAATGTGCCCCCGAACAGTATTTGCACGGACGCGGGTACAAGTGTAGAACAAAGCCAGCTGGATCGTTTTCTCCTCACATGAATTAAATATAGATCCCAACATTGGAACCTACAGTGATGAGGGGCAGGTGTCACTTGAAGTCAACGACCGTAACTACTTGGCACCCGGCTCCGTGTGTATCATTGTGATATCACCCAAAACTTAAAATTACTAGAAACTTACGAGAAACGCAAACTCTCGATAGCATTGCCGTGATAGAAGTCATCGATAGATGATTGTAGCTATCTATTACAGAAATTACTTGAACACCGAGGACATGTATACAACTTATAGCTCTGTATATGTAGACAGCATTGCAATTATGTCGGAGATGATAATAAGTAGATAACTGTACACACATGATCGTTATACAGACGGTCGGCGTAAGTTCGAACACGCATATGTATCAAATATTACATGATCTCTATATATTTCTACACTTGTATGGGACACATTGTATTTATGTTAATACAAGCCATGATATCTGTCCACATATGGAATATGCCTCAACCATAGAGATGGGCAAGCGACACATTAGTGGAGAGATCCTCCCAACACAGACAGAGCAGCCCGTTGATCAGATACATTTCAATATAATGCTATATAACTGATCAGATACATTTCAGTATAATGCTATAGAACTGATCAGATACATTTCAATATAATGCTATAGAACTGATCAGATACCTTTCAATATAATGCTATAGAACTGATCAGATACATTTCAATATAATGCTATAGAACTGATCAGATACCTTTCAATATAATGCGATAGAACTGATCAGATACCTTTCAATATAATGCTATAGAACTGATCAGATACATTTCAATATAATGCTATAGAACTGATCAGATACATTTGAATATAATGCTATAGAACTGATCAGATACCTTTGAATTATCTAGATAATAATATAGAACTGATCAGATACCTTTGAATTATCTAGATAATAATATAGAACTGATCAGATACCTTTGAATATAGTGCTATATAACTGATCAGATACCTTTGAATATAGTGCTATAGAACTGATCAGATACCTTTAAATTAACTAGATCATAATATTGAACTGATCAGATACCGTTGAATTAACTAGATACTGATATATATTAAACTCTCACCAACAGCTCCTCCCCAAAACCTCATGTGCCCCTCCGAGCAGTAATACAGGCACGGACTGGCTCCCTGGTAGAACCACCGACCATCCCCATTATATCGCGCACTGTTGTTGTGCTATTTAAGGACTACATTAAGCCAACCTGTGAACAGAAACACAGATATATGTACCTTGTACCTATCTTCCTATCCCCGGACATTACTCAAAATTAAGAGCTTCAAATCAATGTGTGCCCGCTATTCAATTTGAGAGTTTTAAAAATAAAATTCAAAGTCTATCTAAATAAGTTGATTACTACTATTATTCATTGCCCTTTGCATGAGAGAAGAGGCAATGTAAATTTAGGCGTGTTGCTTAAGGACACAATGACAGTTGTTCTCGTGGGACTCTAGCTCACAACCTATCGGTGATGAGGTGGATACCGTGTCCATTACACCACGGGAACTCCAGTAGTGCACAACCTATCGGTGATGAGGTGGATACCGTGTCCATTACACCACGGGAACTCCAGTAGTGCACAACCTATCGGTGATGAGGTGGATACCGTGTCCATTACACCACGGGAACTCCAGTAGTGCACAACCTATCGGTGATGAGGTGGATACCGTGTCCATTACACCACGGGAACTCCAGTAGTGCACAACCTATCGGTGATGAGGTGGATACCGTGTCCATTACACCACGGGAACTCCAGTAGTGCACAACCTATCGGTGATGAGGTGGATACCGTGTCCATTACACCACGGGAACTCCAGTAGTGCACAACCTATCGGTGATGAGGTGGATACCGTGTCCATTACACCACGGGAACTCCAGTAGTGCACAACCTATCGGTGATGAGGTGGATACCGTGTCCATTACACCACGGGAACTCCAGTAGTGCACAACCTATCGGTGATGAGGTGGATACCGTGTCCATTACACCACGGGAACTCCAGTAGTGCACAACCTATCGGTGATGAGGTGGATACCGTGTCCATTACACCACGGGAACTCCAGTAGTGCACAACCTATCGGTGATGAGGTGGATACCGTGTCCATTACACCACGGGAACTCCAGTAGTGCACAACCTATCGGTGATGAGGTGGATACCGTGTCCATTACACCACGGGAACTCCAGTAGTGCACAACCTATCGGTGATGAGGTGGATACCGTGTCCATTACACCACGGGAACTCCAGTAGTGCACAACCTATCGGTGATGAGGTGGATACCGTGTCCATTACACCACGGGAACTCCAGTAGTGCACAACCTATCGGTGATGAGGTGGATACCGTGTCCATTACACCACGGGAACTCCAGTAGTGCACAACCTATCGGTGATGAGGTGGATACCGTGTCCATTACACCACGGGAACTCCAGTAGTGCACAACCTATCGGTGATGAGGTGGATACCGTGTCCATTACACCACGGGAACTCCAGTAGTGCACAACCTATCGGTGATGAGGTGGATACCGTGTCCATTACACCACGGGAACTCCAGTAGTGCACAACCTATCGGTGATGAGGTGGATACCGTGTCCATTACACCACGGGAACTCCAGTAGTGCACAACCTATCGGTGATGAGGTGGATACCGTGTCCATTACACCACGGGAACTCCAGTAGTGCACAACCTATCGGTGATGAGGTGGATACCGTGTCCATTACACCACGGGAACTCCAGTAGTGCACAACCTATCGGTGATGAGGTGGATACCGTGTCCATTACACCACGGGAACTCCAGTAGTGCACAACCTATCGGTGATGAGGTGGATACCGTGTCCATTACACCACGGGAACTCCAGTAGTGCACAACCTATCGGTGATGAGGTGGATACCGTGTCCATTACACCACGGGAACTCCAGTAGTGCACAACCTATCGGTGATGAGGTGGATACCGTGTCCATTACACCACGGGAACTCCAGTAGTGCACAACCTATCGGTGATGAGGTGGATACCGTGTCCATTACACCACGGGAACTCCAGTAGTGCACAACCTATCGGTGATGAGGTGGATACCGTGTCCATTACACCACGGGAACTCCAGTAGTGATATTATCATTATTGGTGACTTTTCATAATACAATTTATATATTGATGAAATCTTAAATATTTAACAAGTACTTTTAAAAACACCGCGAATACTAGTAACAAGGAAGACGTGCAAGTTAACTCTATGTTTCTACAACTATTCAGGCATACTTTCACAAACAGGCTCTACACAATTAGATTGTTTGGTTTGTTCCCACTTTCCCAACCTTTTATGTTCACACATACTAATTATCCCCAATTATCTCTTCGCCCCTCAAACTTACCTGTATTTTCTATACTGTTCAAAAAATAAATGAAAGGCACACATAAACTTGTACTTACAGTGTACTATTTCAATGTTATTTATCTTGTTCCATCTGTTGAAAATACTTACTTATTCTAGAATAAACTATTTTTTTGTTATTTTTGTTTCCAGTGCATATGCATATCTTTAAGGAGAAAAGTGTTCCTTTAATTGTGTATAAATTAAAATTGTCAGTATGTACGTTTAACATTAATAATTCAGATAAAGGTTCATAATAATAATATAGCAGACATATTTTAATTTTGAAATGTGAACTATAAAGATACAAACAATTAACAATATGTATCTATTATTTATTTATGATTATAACAGTTATACTAGGTAATTACATAATTATATATCAACACTATTTTTTAATTAGCAATTATGAACTGATTGCAAATTAGTCTGAGAACAACAATAATGATTAATGAAATTAACAATTTACTTATAACTAACTGTTGAAAACTAAGAAAAACAGGTCACTAACTGTAAGTCATTCTTTAACATAGTATAAAATGAAGGTCAGTTTCCTCTGTAATCATAAATCTCTAAAATGGCAAATGCGCTAGTCAATATACGGTTCATAGAGAATAGCAGAGGAAGTCAGACTCTAGTTCTAAATGGTTACATGTACAGCCTGAAAATCAGAAAACGGGAGTGTCGCTACTGGAACTGTGTCAACAAAGCATCCAATGCTAAAATTAACACTAAGAATGAGCTTCCTACCAAAATCGATGATGAACACAATCACCCAAGAGATGACAGCAGAATTGTTGCTGCGGACATCATGAGTGGTGTCCGAAAGCAGGTCCGAGGGTCAACACAGCCGGTGCCCTCCATCTATAACGATATGCTGGCAGACACAAGATCGATCGAATGGGACAATTCCACCCAAGAGGTTGTGGCTAATCTACCCACTTTCTACGAAGCCAAATCCAGTTTATATAGACAGCGGTCTAATACTAGACCAGTTCTGCCAAAGACAAGGGCGGATGTCAACTTGGAAGGGAAGTGGATAGAGTCGCTTGCAGGGGAGCCATTCATAATCGCCAATGACGGTAATGTGGCGCGAATGCTCATATTCGCCACCGTTGACAACCTGGCCCAGCTGTCTACAGCCGAGACCTGGTATATGGACGGTACCTTCTACGCTTCGCCGTCATATTTCTACCAGCTATACACCATCCACGCTATGATCGACGGGTATATGTGTCCCCTAGTGTATGGACTACTCCCAAATAAACAACAGACAATGTACACCAGATTCTTCACACTCATCCAGAATTTCGCCCGTGAACATAACATTCCTCTGTCCCCAGAAACGATAATGATGGACTTCGAAACAGCAGCGTGGCGTGCTGTCAGTATCGTGTTTGTTGGTGTTCAAGTCCGTGGTTGTTTCTTTCACTTCACACAGTGTATGTGGAGAAAAGTACAATATTGTGGTCTTGTTGCTGACTTCAAGGACAATGAAGAAGTGAAGAAACTTGTGCTACGTGCTTCGGTACTGCCACTTGTCCCCCTAGCCTCTGTCGAAGATGTGTGGTTCCAAACTCTGGAAGAATGTGACAATGACTCAGTGCTGGTGTCTAAGCTTAAGGACTATGTGACTGAGCAGTGGGTAGAGGGAGACCGCCGCTCCTGGAATCATTACGAGAATGATGGTCCACGCACTACCAATCATGTTGAGGGTTGGCACCATAAAATAAACAACCAACTACGACACTGCCATCCTAATATTTATACATTGATAGACCTGGTCCAGAAAGAGCAGGCTGCTAACGAGGCGAAGCTGTTTCAGCACGCCAACGGTGGAAAGCAGCGACCAAGGAAGCGGGTATACCGTGAGCGTGAGCAAATGCTCATCAGACTGAAGCACCAACTGCGAACTGGCGACATGGACATCATGACGTATGTTGATGCTGCTTCTCACTTAGTCAAATTAAAGTGAATATGTACAATAAAAATATTTCAAGATTTATATCTATTATGTGCTATGCATGTTCATGTGTTTGTCTTATCCATGTAAATATCTATGTTTTCGATTTAATGCTTATAACTCAAAATAAAGAATATCTATCTATATGAAACTTATATTTATGAACAACTTTCCCAAATTTAGAAACACAAATTTTCAGTACAGTATAGCAATTTTCGCCAATTATCACCTTTCAACTTTATTGTTACACTGAACAATACATTCCCCCAACACCTACCTCAATTTCTATAGGACTAATAAAAGGTTGGGAAAGAGGGAACACACCGATTGTTTGTCTAACTACCAGCTATATCGATCACGTTTGTAAAAAGTGTTTCTTTATTATAGTGTTACCCCTATTTTTAAATAAATAAATGGCCCTTTAGGGCCAGCCATTTCTGACTTATGAGACACCTCTTTTTTTTTATGAACATCAGTACTTCCCGAATCCTATGCAATCGGTAACCATTATTTAACTAGCTGGCGACTCACCAACCGACCATATCAGAACAAACCCCTGGCGAGATTCGAACCTTCGACCTCCCGCTCCGTAGGCGGACGCCTTAACCAATGGGCCACGGAGACGGTATATGGTGTATGTATGGTGTCAACACCAACAATCGTATCCGTTTACAACACGATCCATTCTCACCTAATCCGTGAATATCCCCATCCATTCTCGCCTAATCCGTGTACACCACCATCCATTCTCACCTAATCCGTGAATATCCCCATCCATTCTCGCCTAATCCGTGTACATCACCATACATTCTCGCCTAATCCGTGTACATCACCATCCATTCTCGCCTAATCCGTGTACATCACCATCCATTCTCGCCTAATCCGTGTACATCACCATCCATTCTCACATAATCCATCCGTGTACATCACCATCCATTCTCACCTAATCCGTGTACATCACCATCCATTCTCACATAATCCGTGTACAACACCATTCATTCTCACATAATCCGTGTACATCACCATCCATTCTCGCCTAATCCGTGTACATCATCATCCATTCTCGCCTAATCCGTGTACATCACCATCCATTCTCACCTAATCCGTGTACATCACCATCCATTCTCACCTAATCCGTGTACATCACTATCCATTCTCACCTAATCCGTGTACATCACCATCCATTCTCACCTAATCCGTGTACATCACTATCCATTCTCACCTAATCCGTGTACATCACCATCCATTCTCACCTAATCCGTGTACATCACTATCCATTCTCACCTAATCCGTGTACATCACCATCCATTCTCACCTAATCCGTGTACATCACCATCCATTCTCGCCTAATCCGTGTACAATACCATCCATTCTCACCTAATCCGTGTACATCACTATCCATTCTCACCTAATCCGTGTACACCACCATCCATTCTCACCTAATCCGTGTACACCACCATCCATTCTCACCTAATATGTGTACACCACCATCAATTCTCACCTAATCCGTGTACATCACATCCATTCTCGCCTAATCCGTGTACACCACCATCTATTCTCGCCTAATATGTGTACACCACCATCCATTCTCGCCCAATATGTGTAATATACCACTCATCCTCACCTAATATGTGTAATATACCATCCATCCTCACCTAATCCGTGTTCATCACAATCCATTCTCGCCTAATCCGTGTACAACGCCATCCATTCTCGCCTAATCAGTGTACAACACCATCCATTCTCGCCTAATCCGTGTACACCATCATCCATTCTCACCAAATCCGTGTACATCACCATACATTCTCGCCTAATCCGTGTACAATACCATCCATTCTCACCTAATCCGTGTACAGCACCATCCATTCTCACCTAATCCGTGTACATCACTATCCATTCTCGCCTAATCCGTGTACATCACCATCCATTCTCACATAATCCGTGTACAACACCATTCATTCTCACATAATCCGTGTACATTACCATCCATTCTCGCCTAATCCGTGTACAGCACATCCATTCTCACCTAATCCTTGTACATCACTATCCATTCTCACCTAATCCGTGTACATCACATTCATTCTCGCTTATCCGTGTACATCACTATCCATTCTCACCTAATCCGTGTACATCACCATCCATTCTCACCTAATCCGTGTACATCACTATCCATTCTCACCTAATCCGTGTACATCACCATCCATTCTCACCTAATCCGTGTACATCACTATCCATTCTCACCTACTATGTGTACACCACCATCCATTCTCACCTAATCCGTGTACATCACATCCATTCTCGCCTAATCCGTGTACACCACCATCCATTCTCGCCTAATATGTGTACACCACCATCCATTCTCGCCTAATATATCTAATATACCATCCATCCTCACCTAATATGTGTAATATACCATCCATCCTCGCCTAATCCGTGTTCATCACCATCCCTTCTCGTCTAATCCGTGTACACCATCATCCATTCTCGCCTAATATGTGTACACCACCATCCATTCTCGCCTAATATGTGTAATATACCATCCATCCTCACCTAATCCGTGTAATATACCATCCATCCTCACCTAATCCGTGTTCATCACAATCCATTCTCGCCTAATCCGTGTACACCACCATCCATTCTCGCCTAATCAGTGTACAACACCATCCATTCTCGCCTAATCCGTGTACACCACCATCCATTCTCGCCTAATCAGTGTACAACACCATCCATTCTCGCCTAATCCGTGTACACCACCATCCATTCTCGCCTAATCAGTGTACAACACCATCCATTCTCGCCTAATCAGTGTACAACACCATCCATTCTCGCCTAATCAGTGTACACCACCATCCATTCTCGCCTAATCAGTGTACAACACCATCCATTCTCGCCTAATCCGTGTACACCACCATCCATTCTCACCTAATCCGTGTACATCACCATCCATTCTCACCTAATCCGTGTACATCACTATCCATTCTCGCCTAATCCGTGTACATCACCATTCATTCTCACATAATCCGTGTACATCACCATCCAATCTCGCCTAATCCGTGTACAACACCATTCATTCTCACCTAATCCGTGTACATCACTATCCATTCTCACCTAATCCGTGTACACCACATCCATTCTCACCTAATCCGTGTAAATTACCATCCATTCTCACCTATTCATTGTACATCACCATTCATTCTCGCCTAATCCGTGTACAATACCATCCATTCTCACCTAATCCGTGTACATATCCATCCATTCAAGCCTAATCCGTGTACATCATCATCCATTCTCGCCTAATCCGTGTACAATACCATCCATTCTCACCTAATCCGTGTACATCACCATCCATTCTCACCTAATCCGTGTACATCACTATCCATTCTCACCTAATCCGTGTACATCATATCCATTCTCACCTAATCCGTGTACAATACCATCCATTCTCACCGAACCCGTGTACACCACCATCCATTCTCACCTAATCCGTGTACAATACCATCCATTCTCACCTAATCCGTGTACATCACCATCCATTCTCACCTAATCCGTGTACATCACCATCCATTCTCCCCTAATCAGTGTACATCACCATCCATTCTCCCCTAATCCGTGTACATCACCATCCATTCTCGCCTAATCCGTGTTCATCACCATCCATTCTCACCTAATCCGTGTACATCTCCATCCATTCTCACCTAATCCGTTTAATTCACCATCCATTCTCGCCTAATCCGTGTACATCAACATCCATTCTCACCTAATCCGTGTACATCACCATCCATTCTCGCCTAATCCGTGTATATCACCATCCATTCTCGCCTAATCCGTGTACAACACCATCCATTCTCCCCTAATCCGTGTACATCACTATTCATTATTCCCTAATCCGTGTACATCACCATCCATTCTCACCTAATCCGTGTACATCACTATCCATTATCCCCTAATCCGTGTACATCATCATCCATTCTCACCTAATCCGTGTACATCACCATCCATTCTCACCAAATCCGTGTACATCACCATCCATTCTCGCCTAATCCGTGTACAATACCATCCATTCTCACCTAATCCGTGTACATCACTATCCATTCTCACCTAATCCGTGTACATCACATCCATTCTCGCCTAATCCGTGTACACCACCATCCATTCTCGCCTAATATGTGTACACCACCATCCATTCTCGCCTAATATATCTAATATACCATCCATCCTCACCTAATATGTGTAATATACAATCCATCCTCACCTAATCCGTGTTCATCACCATCCCTTCTCGTCTAATCCGTGTACACCATCATCCATTCTCGCCTAATATGTGTACACCACCATCCATTCTCGCCTAATATGTGTAATATACCATCCATCCTCACCTAATCCGTGTAATATACCATCCATCCTCACCTAATCCGTGTTCATCACAATCCATTCTCGCCTAATCCGTGTACACCACCATACATTCTCGCCTAATCAGTGTACAACACCATCCATTCTCGCCTAATCCGTGTACACCACCATCCATTCTCACCAAATCCGTGTACATCACCATCCATTCTCGCCTAATCCGTGTACAATACCATCCATTCTCACCTAATCCGTGTACATCACCATCCATTCTCACCTAATCCGTGTACATCACTATCCATTCTCGCCTAATCCGTGTACATCACCATCCATTCTCACATAATCCGTGTACAACACCATTCATTCTCACATAATCCGTGTACATCACCATCCATTCTCGCCTAATCCGTGTACAACACCATTCATTCTCACCTAATCCGTGTACATCACTATCCATTCTCACCTAATCCGTGTACACCACATCCATTCTCACCTAATCCGTGTACCACACATCCATTCTCGCCTAATCCGTGTACCTCGCCATCCATTCTCGCCTAATCCGTTTACATCACCATCCATTCTCCCCTGATCAGTGTACATTACCATCCATTCTCACCTATTCATTGTACATCACCATTAATTCTCGCCTAATCCGTGTACTATACCATCCATTCTCACCTAATCCGTGTACATATCCATCCATTCTCGCCTAATCCGTGTACATCATCATCCATTCTCGCCTAATCCGTGTACAATACCATCCATTCTCACCTAATCCGTGTACATCACCATCCATTCTCACCTAATCCGTGTACATCACTATCCATTCTCACCTAATCCGTGTACATCACATCCATTCTCACCTAATCCGTGTACAATACCATCCATTCTCACCGAACCCGTGTACACTACCATCCATTCTCACCTAATCCGTGTACAATACCATCCATTCTCACCTAATCCGTGTACATCACCATCCATTCTCACCTAATCCGTGTACATCACCATCCATTCTCCCCTAATCAGTGTACATCACCATCCATTCTCCCCTAATCCGTGTACATCACCATCCATTCTCGCCTAATCCATGTTCATCACCATCCATTCTCGCCTAATCCGTGTTCATCACATCCATTCTCGCCTAATCCGTGTACATCACCATCCATTCTCATCTAATCCGTTTAATTCACCATCCATTCTCGCCTAATCCGTGTACATCAACATCCATTCTCACCTAATCCGTGTACATCACCATCCATTCTCGCCTAATCCGTGTTCATCACATCCATTCTCGCCTAATCCGTGTACATCACCATCCATTCTCGCCTAATCCGTGTACATCACCATCCATTATCGCCTAACCCGTGTATATCACCATCCATTCTCGCCTAATCCGTGTATATCACCATCCATTCTCGCCTAATCCGTGTACATCACTATTCATTATTCCCTAATCCGTGTACATCACCATCCATTCTCCCCTAATCCGTGTACATCACTATTCATTATTCCCTAATCCGTGTACATCACCATCCATTCTCCCTTAATCCGTGTACATCACTATTCATTATTCCTTAATCCGTGTACAACACCATCCATTCTCCCCTAATCCGTGTACATCACTATTCATTATTCCCTAATCCGTGTACAACACCATCCATTCTCACCTAATCCGTGTACATCACTATCCATTATCCCCTAATCCGTGTACATCACCATCCATTCTCACCTAATCCGTGTACATCACCATCCATTCTCACCAAATCCGTGTACATCACCATCCATTCTCGCCTAATCCGTGTACAATACCATCCATTCTCACCTAATCCGTGTACATCACTATCCATTCTCACCTAATCCGTGTACATCACATCCATTCTCACCTAATCCGTGTACATCACCATCCATTCTCACCTAATCCGTGTACATCTCCATCCATTCTCACCTAATCCGTGTAATTCACCATCCATTCTCGCCTAATCCGTGTACATCACCATCCATTCTCACCTAATCCGTGTACATCACCATCCATTCTCGCCTAATCCGTGTACAACACCATCCATTCTCCCCTAATCCGTGTACATCACTATTCATTATTCACTAATCCGTGTACATCACCATCCATTCTCACCTAATCCGTGTACATCACTATCCATTATCCCCTAATCCGTGTACATCACTATTCATTATTCCCTAATCCGTGTACATCACCATCCATTCTCACCTAATCCGTGTACATCACTATCCATTATCCCCTAATCCGTGTACATCACTATTCATTATTCCCTAATCCGTGTACATCACCATCCATTCTCACCTAATCCGTGTACATCACTATCCATTATCCCCTAATCCGTGTACATCACTATTCATTATTCCCTAATCCGTGTACATCACCATCCATTCTCACCTAATCCGTGTACATCACCATCCATTCTCACGTAATCCGTGTACATCACCATCCATTCTCGCCTAATCCGTGTATATCACCATCCATTCTCGCCTAATCCGTGTACATCAACATCCATTCTCACCTAATCCGTGTACATCACCATCCATTCTCACCTAATCCGTGTACATCACCATCCATTCTCACCTAATACGTGTACATCACATCCATTCTCATCTAATCCGTGTACATCACCATCCATTCTCACCTAATCCGTGTACATCACCATCCATTCTCCCCTGATCCGTGTACACCACCATCCATTCTCACCTAATCCGTGTACATCACCATCCATTCTCACCTAATCCGTGTAAATCATCATCCATTCTCGCCTAATCCGTGTACATCACCATCCATTCTCACCTAATCATTGTACATCACCATCCATTCTCACCTAATCCGTATACATCACTATCCATTCTCACCTAATCCGTGTACATCACATCCATTCTCACCTAATCCGTGTACAATACCATCCATTCTCACCTAACCCGTGTACAGCACCATCCATTCTCACCTAATCCGTGTACAATACCATCCATTCTCACCTAATCCGTGTACATCACTATCCATTCTCACCTAATCCGTGTACATCACATCCATTCTCACCTAATCCGTGTACCACACATCCATTCTCGCCTAATCCGTGTACATCACCATCCATTCTCGCCTAATCCGTGTACATCACCATCCATTCTCACCTAATCCGTGTAAATCACCATCCATTCTCCCCTGATCAGTGTACATCACCATCCATTCTCACCTAATCCGTGTACATAACCATCCATTCTCCCCTAATCAGTGTACATCACCATCCATTATCCCCTAATCCGTGTACATCACCATCCATTCTCGCCTAATCCGTGTTCATCACCATCCATTCTCACCTAATCCGTTTACATCTCCATCCATTCTCACCTAATCCGTGTAATTCACCATCCATTCTCGCCTAATCCCTGTACATCACCATCCATTCTCACCTAATCCGTGTACATCACCATCCATTCTAGCCTAATCCGTGTATATCACCATCCATTCTCGCCTAATCCGTGTACAACACCATCCATTCTCCCCTAATCCGTGTACATTACTATTCATTATTCCCTAATCCGTGTACATCACCATCCATTCTCACCTAATCCGTGTACATCACTATTCATTATTCCCTAATCCGTGTACATCACTATCCATTCTCACCTAATCCGTGTACATCACCATCCATTCTCACCTAATCCGTGTATATCACCATCCATTCTCACCTAATCCGTGTACATCACCATCCATTATTACCTAATCCGTGTACATCACCATCCATTCTCCCCTGATCAGTGTACATCACCATCCATTCTCACCTAATCCGTGTACATAACCATCCATTCTCCCCTAATCAGTGTACATCACCATCCATTATCCCCTAATCCGTGTACATCACCATCCATTCTCGCCTAATCCGTGTTCATCACCATCCATTCTCACCTAATCCGTTTACATCTCCATCCATTCTCACCTAATCCGTGTAATTCACCATCCATTCTCGCCTAATCCCTGTACATCACCATCCATTCTCACCTAATCCGTGTACATCACCATCCATTCTAGCCTAATCCGTGTATATCACCATCCATTCTCGCCTAATCCGTGTACAACACCATCCATTCTCCCCTAATCCGTGTACATTACTATTCATTATTCCCTAATCCGTGTACATCACCATCCATTCTCACCTAATCCGTGTACATCACTATCCATTCTCACCTAATCCGTGTACATCACCATCCATTCTCACCTAATCCGTGTATATCACCATCCATTCTCACCTAATCCGTGTACATCACCATCCATTATTACCTAATCCGTGTACATCACCATCCATTCTCACCTAATCCGTGTATATCACCATCCATTCTCACGTAATCCGTGTACATCACCATCCATTATTACCTAATCCGTGTACATCACTATCCATTCTCACCTAATCCGTGTACAACACCATTCATTCTCACCTAATCCGTGTACATCACTATCCATTCTCACCTAATCCGTGTACACCACATCCATTCTCACCTAATCCGTGTACCACATATCCATTCTCGCCTAATCCGTGTACCTCGCCATCCATTCTCGCCTAATCCGTGTACATCACCATCCATTCTCACCTTATCCGTGTAAATCACCATCCATTCTCCCCTGATCAGTGTACATTACCATCCATTCTCACCTATTCATTGTACATCACCATTCATTCTCGCCTAATCCGTGTACAATACCATCCATTCTCACCTAATCCGTGTACATATCCATCCATTCAAGCCTAATCCGTGTACATCATCATCCATTCAAGCCTAATCCGTGTACAATACCATCCATTCTCACCTAATCCGTGTACATCACCATCCATTCTCACCTAATCCGTGTACATCACTATCCATTCTCACCTAATCCGTGTACATCACATCCATTCTCACCTAATCCGTGTACAATACCATCCATTCTCACCGAACCCGTGTACACCACCATCCATTCTCACCTAATCCGTGTACAATACCATCCATTCTCACCTAATCCGTGTACATCACCATCCATTCTCACCTAATCCGTGTACATCACCATCCATTCTCCCCTAATCAGTGTACATCACCATCCATTCTCCCCTAATCCGTGTACATCACCATCCATTCTCGCCTAATCCGTGTTCATCACCATCCATTCTCACCTAATCCGTGTACATCTCCATCCATTCTCACCTAATCCGTTTAATTCACCATCCATTCTCGCCTAATCCGTGTACATCAACATCCATTCTCACCTAATCCGTGTACATCACCATCCATTCTCGCCTAATCCGTGTATATCACCATCCATTCTCGCCTAATCAGTGTACAACACCATCCATTCTCCCCTAATCCGTGTACATCACTATTCATTATTCCCTAATCCGTGTACATCACCATCCATTCTCACCTAATCCGTGTACATCACTATCCATTATCCCCTAATCCGTGTACATCACCATCCATTCTCACCTAATCCGTGTACATCATCATCCATTCTCACCTAATCCGTGTACATCACCATCCATTCTCACCAATCCGTGTACATCACCATCCATTCTCGCCTAATCCGTGTACATACCATCCATTCTCACCTAATCCGTGTACATCACTATCCATTCTCACCTAATCCGTGTACATCACATCCATTCTCGCCTAATCCGTGTACACCACCATCCATTCTCGCCTAATATGTGTACACCACCATCCATTCTCGCCTAATATATCTAATATACCATCCATCCTCACCAAATATGTGTAATATACAATCCATCCTCACCTAATCCGTGTTCATCACCATCCCTTCTCGTCTAATCCGTGTACACCATCATCCATTCTCGCCTAATATGTGTACACCACCATCCATTCTCGCCTAATATGTGTAATATACCATCCATCCTCACCTAATCCGTGTAATATACCATCCATCCTCACCTAATCCGTGTTCATCACAATCCATTCTCGCCTAATCCGTGTACACCACCATACATTCTCGCCTAATCAGTGTACAACACCATCCATTCTCGCCTAATCCGTGTACACCACCATCCATTCTCACCAAATCCGTGTACATCACCATCCATTCTCGCCTAATCCGTGTACAATACCATCCATTCTCACCTAATCCGTGTACATCACCATCCATTCTCACCTAATCCGTGTACATCACCATCCATTCTCACCTAATCCGTGTACATCACCATCCATTCTCACCTAATCCGTGTACATCACCATCCATTCTCACCTAATCCGTGTACATCACCATCCATTCTCGCCTAATCCGTGTACATCACCATCCATTCTCACCTAATCCGTGTACATCACCATCCATTCTCACCTAATCCGTGTACATCACATCCATTCTCACCTAATCCGTGTACATCACCATCCATTCTCGCCTAATCCGTGTACCTCGCCATCCATTCTCGCCTAATCCGTTTACATCACCATCCATTCTCACCTAATCCGTGTAAATCACCATCCATTCTCCCCTGATCAGTGTACATTACCATCCATTCTCACCTATTCATTGTATATCACCATTCATTCTCGCCTAATCCGTGTACTATACCATCCATTCTCACCTAATCCGTGTACATATCCATCCATTCTCGCCTAATCCGTGTACATCATCATCCATTCTCGCCTAATCCGTGTACAATACCATCCATTCTCACCTAATCCGTGTACATCACCATCCATTCTCACCTAATCCGTGTACATCACTATCCATTCTCACCTAATCCGTGTACATCACATCCATTCTCACCTAATCCGTGTACAATACCATCCATTCTCACCGAACCCGTGTACACTACCATCCATTCTCACCTAATCCGTGTACAATACCATCCATTCTCACCTAATCCGTGTACATCACCATCCATTCTCACCTAATCCGTGTACATCACCATCCATTCTCCCCTAATCAGTGTACATCACCATCCATTCTCCCCTAATCCGTGTACATCACCATCCATTCTCGCCTAATCCGTGTTCATCACCATCCATTCTCACCTAATCCGTGTACATCTCCATCCATTCTCACCTAATCCGTTTAATTCACCATCCATTCTCGCCTAATCCGTGTACATCAACATCCATTCTCACCTAATCCGTGTACATCACCATCCATTCTCGCCTAATCCGTGTTCATCACATCCATTCTCGCCTAATCCGTGTACATCACCATCCATTCTCGCCTAATCCGTGTACATCACCATCCATTATCGCCTAACCCGTGTATATCACCATCCATTCTCGCCTAATCCGTGTATATCACAATCCATTCTCGCCTAATCCGTGTACATCACTATTCATTATTCCCTAATCCGTGTACATCACCATCCATTCTCCCCTAATCAGTGTACATCACTATTCATTATTCCCTAATCCGTGTACAACACCATCCATTCTCCCCTAATCAGTGTACATCACTATTCATTATTCCCTAATCCGTGTACATCACCATCCATTCTCACCTAATCCGTGTACATCACCATCCATTATCCCCTAATCCGTGTACATCACCATCCATTCTCACATAATCCGTGTACATCACCATCCATTCTCACCAAATCCGTGTACATCACCATCCATTCTCGCCTAATCCGTGTACAATACCATCCATTCTCACCTAATCCGTGTACATCACTATCCATTCTCACCTAATCCGTGTACATCACATCCATTCTCACCTAATCCGTGTACCACACATCCATTCTCGCCTAATCCGTGTACATCACCATCCATTCTCACCTAATCCGTGTACATCTCCATCCATTCTCACCTAATCCGTGTAATTCACCATCCATTCTCGCCTAATCCGTGTACATCACCATCCATTCTCACCTAATCCGTGTACATCACCATCCATTCTCGCCTAATCCGTGTATATCACCATCCATTCTCACCTAATCCGTGTACATCAACATCCATTCTCGCCTAATCCGTGTACAACACCATCCATTCTCCCCTAATCCGTGTACATCACTATTCATTATTCACTAATCCGTGTACATCACCATCCATTCTCACCTAATCCGTGTACATCACTATCCATTATCCCCTAATCCGTGTACATCACTATTCATTATTCCCTAATCCGTGTACATCACCATCCATTCTCACCTAATCCGTGTACATCACTATCCATTATCCCCTAATCCGTGTACATCACTATTCATTATTCCCTAATCCGTGTACATCACCATCCATTCTCACCTAATCCGTGTACATCACTATCCATTATCCCCTAATCCGTGTACATCACTATTCATTATTCCCTAATCCGTGTACATCACCATCCATTCTCACCTAATCCGTGTACATCACCATCCATTCTCACGTAATCCGTGTACATCACCATCCATTCTCGCCTAATCCGTGTATATCACCATCCATTCTCGCCTAATCCGTGTACATCAACATCCATTCTCACCTAATCCGTGTACATCACCATCCATTCTCACCTAATCCGTGTACATCACTATCCATTCTCCCCTAATCCGTGTACATCATCATCCATTCTCGCCTAATCCGTGTACATCACCATCCATTCTCACCTAATCCGTGTACATCACATCCATTCTCACCTAATCCGTGTACATCACCATCCATTCTCACCTAATCCGTGTACATCACTATCCATTCTCACCTAATCCGTGTACATCACCATCCATTCTCACCTAATCCGTGTACATCACCATCCATTCTCGCCTAATCCGTGTACACCACCATCCATTCTCACCTAATCCGTGTATATCACCATCCATTCTCGCCTAATCCGTGTACATCACATCCATTCTCACCTAATCCGTGTAAATCACCATCCATTCTCCCCTGATCAGTGTACATCACCATCCATTCTCACCTAATCCGTGTACATCACCATCCATTCTCCCCTAATCAGTGTACATCACCATCCATTCTCCCCTAATCCGTGTACATCACCATCCATTCTCGCCTAATCCGTGTTCATCACCATCCATTCTCACCTAATCCGTTTACATCTCCATCCATTCTCACCTAATCCGTGTACATCACTATTCATTATTCCCTAATCCGTGTACATCACTATCCATTCTCACCTAATCCGTGTACATCACCATCCATTCTCACCTAATCCGTGTACATCACCATCCATTCTCACGTAATCCGTGTACATCACCATCCATTATTACCTATTCCGTGTACATCACTATCCATTCTCACCTAATCCGTGTACATCACCATCCATTCTCACCTAATCCGTGGTCATCACCATCCATTCTCACGTAATCCGTGTACATCACCATCCATTCTCACCTAATCCGTGGTCATCACCATCCATTCTCACCTAATCCGTGTACATCACCATCCATTCTCGCCTAATCCGTGTATATCACCATCCATTCTCACGTAATCCGTGTACATCACCATCCATTCTCACCTAATCCGTGTACATCACCATCCATTCTCACCTAATCCGTGTACATCACCATCCACTCTCACCTAATCCGTGTACATCACCATCCATTCTCACCTAATCCGTGTACATCACCATCCATTCTCCCCTGATCCGTGTACACCACCATCCATTCTCACCTAATCCGTGTACATCACATCCATTCTTACCTAATTCGTGTATATCACATTCATTCTCACCTAATCCGTGTACATCACCATCCATTCTTGCCTAATCCTTGTACAATACCATCCATTCTCACCTAATCCGTGTAAATCATCATCCATTCTCGCCTATTCCGTGTACATCACCATCCATTCTCACCTAATCATTGTACATCACCATCCATTCTCACCTAATCATTGTACATCACCATCCATTCTCACCTAATCCGTGTACATCACCATCCATTCTCACCTAATCTGTGTACATCACCATCCATTCTAACCAAATCCGTGTACATCACATCCATTCTCACCTAATCCGTGTACAATACCATCCATTCCCACCTAACCCGTGTACACCACCATCCATTCTCACCTAATCCGTGTACAATACCATCCATTCTCACCTAATCATTGTACATCACCATCCATTCTCACCTAATCCGTGTACATCACCATCCATTCTCACCTAATCATTGTACATCACCATCCATTCTCACCTAATCCGTGTACATCACCATCCATTCTCACCTAATCATTGTACATCACCATCCATTCTCACCTAATCTGTGTACATCACCATCCATTCTCACCTAATCCGTGTACATCACCATCCATTCTACCCTGATCAGTGTACATCACCATCCATTCTCACCTATTCACTGTACATCACCATTCATTCTCACCTAATCCGTGTACATCACCATCCATTCTCGCCTAATCCGTGTACACCACCATCCATTCTTACCTAATCCGTATACATCACTATCCATTCTCACCTAATCCGTGTACATCACATCCATTCTCACCTAATCCGTGTACAATACCATCCATTCTCACCTAACTCGTGTACACCACCATCCATTCTCACCTAATCCGTGTACAATACCATCCATTCTCACCTAATCCGTGTACATCACCATCCATTCTCACCTAATCCGTGTACATCACCATCCATTCTCCCTAATCCGTGTATAATACCAGCCAGTCTCGCCTAATCCGAGTTCATCACCATCCATTCTCACCTAAACCGTGTACATCACCATCCATTCTCACCTAATCCGTGTACATCACCATCCATTCTCCCTGATCCGTGTATATCAATCCATTCTCGCTAATCCGTGTACATCACATCCATTCTCACCTAATCCGTGTACATCACATCATTCTCACCTAATCCGTGTACATCACCATCCATTCTCGCCTAATCCGTGTAAATACCATCCATTCTCACCTAATCCGTGTACATCACATCCATTCTCGCCTAATCCGTGTACATCACTATCCATTCTCACCTAATCCGTGTAAATCATCATCCATTCTCGCGTAATCCGTGTACATCACCATCCATTATCACCTACTCCGTGTACATCACCATCCATTCTCACCAAATCCGTGTACATCACCATCCATTCCCGCCAAATTCGTGTACATCACCATCCATTCTCCCCTGATCAGTGTACATCACCATCCATTCTCACCTATTCATTGTACATCACCATTCGTTCTCACCTAATCCGTGTACATCACCATCCATTCTCACCTAATCCGTGTACATCACCATCCATTCTCCCCTGATCCGTGTACACTACCATCCATTCTCACCTAATCCGTGTACATCACATCCATTCTCACCTAATCCGTGTACATCACATTCATTCTCACCTAATCCGTGTACATCACCATCCATTCTTGCCTAATCCTTGTACAATACCATCCATTCTCACCTAATCCGTGTACATCACCATCCATTCTCACATAATCCGTGTACATCACCATCCATTCTTGCCTAATCCTTGTACAATACCATCCATTCTCCCCTAATCCGTGTACATCACTATTCATTATTCCCTAATCCGTGTACAACACCATCCATTCTCCCCTAATCAGTGTACATCACTATTCATTATTCCCTAATCCGTGTACATCACCATCCATTCTCACCTAATCCCTGTACATCACTATCCATTATACCCTAATCCGTGTACATCACCATCCATTCTCACATAATCCGTGTACATCACCATCCATTCTCACCAAATCCGTGTACATCACCATCCATTCTCGCCTAATCCGTGTACAATACCATCCATTCTCACCTAATCCGTGTACATCACTATCCATTCTCACCTAATCCGTGTACATCACATCCAATCTCACCTAATCCGTGTACCACACATCCATTCTCGCCTAATCCGTGTACATCACCATCCATTCTCGCCTAATCCGTGTACATCACCATCCATTATCACCTAATCCGTGTACATCTCCATCCATTCTCACCTAATCCGTGTAATTCACCATCCATTCTCGCCTAATCCGTGTACATCACCATCCATTCTCACCTAATCCGTGTACATCACCATCCATTCTCGCCTAATCCGTGTATATCACCATCCATTCTCACCTAATCCGTGTACATCAACATCCATTCTCGCCTAATCCGTGTACAACACCATCCATTCTCCCCTAATCCGTGTACATCACTATTCATTATTCACTAATCCGTGTACATCACCATCCATTCTCACCTAATCCGTGTACATCACTATCCATTATCCCCTAATCCGTGTACATCACTATTCATTATTCCCTAATCCGTGTACATCACCATCCATTCTCACCTAATCCGTGTACACCACTATCCATTATCCCCTAATCCGTGTACATCACTATTCATTATTCCCTAATCCGTGTACATCACCATCCATTCTCACCTAATCCGTGTACATCACTATCCATTATCCCCTAATCCGTGTACATCACTATTCATTATTCCCTAATCCGTGTACATCACCATCCATTCTCACCTAATCCGTGTACATCACCATCCATTCTCACGTAATCCGTGTACATCACCATCCATTCTCGCCTAATCCGTGTATATCACCATCCATTCTCGCCTAATCCGTGTACATCAACATCCATTCTCACCTAATCCGTGTACATCACCATCCATTCTCACCTAATCCGTGTACATCACTATCCATTCTCCCCTAATCCGTGTACATCATCATCCATTCTCGCCTAATCCGTGTACATCACCATCCATTCTCACCTAATCCGTGTACATCACATCCATTCTCACCTAATCCGTGTACATCACCATCCATTCTCACCTAATCCGTGTACATCACTATCCATTCTCACCTAATCCGTGTACATCACCATCCATTCTCACCTAATCCGTGTACATCACCATCCATTCTCGCCTAATCCGTGTACACCACCATCCATTCTCACCTAATCCGTGTATATCACCATCCATTCTCGCCTAATCCGTGTACATCACATCCATTCTCACCTAATCCGTGTAAATCACCATCCATTCTCCCCTGATCAGTGTACATCACCATCCATTCTCACCTAATCCGTGTACATCACCATCCATTCTCCCCTAATCAGTGTACATCACCATCCATTCTCCCCTAATCCGTGTACATCACCATCCATTCTCGCCTAATCCGTGTTCATCACCATCCATTCTCACCTAATCCGTTTACATCTCCATCCATTCTCACCTAATCCGTGTACATCACTATTCATTATTCCCTAATCCGTGTACATCACTATCCATTCTCACCTAATCCGTGTACATCACCATCCATTCTCACCTAATCCGTGTACATCACCATCCATTCTCACGTAATCCGTGTACATCACCATCCATTATTACCTATTCCGTGTACATCACTATCCATTCTCACCTAATCCGTGTACATCACCATCCATTCTCACCTAATCCGTGGTCATCACCATCCATTCTCACGTAATCCGTGTACATCACCATCCATTCTCACCTAATCCGTGGTCATCACCATCCATTCTCACCTAATCCGTGTACATCACCATCCATTCTCGCCTAATCCGTGTATATCACCATCCATTCTCACGTAATCCGTGTACATCACCATCCATTCTCACCTAATCCGTGTACATCACCATCCATTCTCACCTAATCCGTGTACATCACCATCCACTCTCACCTAATCCGTGTACATCACCATCCATTCTCACCTAATCCGTGTACATCACCATCCATTCTCCCCTGATCCGTGTACACCACCATCCATTCTCACCTAATCCGTGTACATCACATCCATTCTTACCTAATTCGTGTATATCACATTCATTCTCACCTAATCCGTGTACATCACCATCCATTCTTGCCTAATCCTTGTACAATACCATCCATTCTCACCTAATCCGTGTAAATCATCATCCATTCTCGCCTATTCCGTGTACATCACCATCCATTCTCACCTAATCATTGTACATCACCATCCATTCTCACCTAATCATTGTACATCACCATCCATTCTCACCTAATCCGTGTACATCACCATCCATTCTCACCTAATCTGTGTACATCACCATCCATTCTAACCAAATCCGTGTACATCACATCCATTCTCACCTAATCCGTGTACAATACCATCCATTCTCACCTAATCATTGTACATCACCATCCATTCTCACCTAATCCGTGTACATCACCATCCATTCTCACCTAATCATTGTACATCACCATCCATTCTCACCTAATCCGTGTACATCACCATCCATTCTCACCTAATCATTGTACATCACCATCCATTCTCACCTAATCTGTGTACATCACCATCCATTCTCACCTAATCCGTGTACATCACCATCCATTCTACCCTGATCAGTGTACATCACCATCCATTCTCACCTATTCACTGTACATCACCATTCATTCTCACCTAATCCGTGTACATCACCATCCATTCTCGCCTAATCCGTGTACACCACCATCCATTCTTACCTAATCCGTATACATCACTATCCATTCTCACCTAATCCGTGTACATCACATCCATTCTCACCTAATCCGTGTACAATACCATCCATTCTCACCTAACTCGTGTACACCACCATCCATTCTCACCTAATCCGTGTACAATACCATCCATTCTCACCTAATCCGTGTACATCACCATCCATTCTCACCTAATCCGTGTACCTCACCATCCATTCTCACCTAATCCGAGTACATCACCAGTCATTCTCCCCTAATCAGTGTACATCACCATCCATTCTCCCTAATCCGTGTATAATACCAGCCAGTCTCGCCTAATCCGAGTTCATCACCATCCATTCTCACCTAAACCGTGTACATCACCATCCATTCTCACCTAATCCGTGTACATCACCATCCATTCTCCCCTGATCCGTGTATATCACTATCCATTCTCGCCTAATCCGTGTACATCACATCCATTCTCACCTAATCCGTGTACATCACATTCATTCTCACCTAATCCGTGTACATCACCATCCATTCTCGCCTAATCCGTGTAAAATACCATCCATTCTCACCTAATCCGTGTACATCACATCCATTCTCGCCTAATCCGTGTACATCACTATCCATTCTCACCTAATCCGTGTAAATCATCATCCATTCTCGCGTAATCCGTGTACATCACCATCCATTATCACCTAATCCGTGTACATCACCATCCATTCTCACCAAATCCGTGTACATCACCATCCATTCCCGCCTAATCCGTGTACATCACCATCCATTCTCCCCTGATCAGTGTACATCACCATCCATTCTCACCTATTCATTGTACATCACCATTCGTTCTCACCTAATCCGTGTACATCACCATCCATTCTCACCTAATCCGTGTACATTACCATCCATTCTCCCCTGATCCGTGTACACTACCGTCCATTCTCACCTAATCCGTGTACATCACATCCATTCTCACCTAATCCGTGTACATCACATTCATTCTCACCTAATCCGTGTACATCACCATCCATTCTTGCCTAATCCTTGTACAATACCATCCATTCTCACCTAATCCGTGTACATCACCATCCATTCTCACATAATCCGTGTACATCACCATCCATTCTCACCAAATCCGTGTACATCACCATCCATTATCGCATAATCCGTGTACATCACCATCCATTCTCACCTAATCCGTGTACATCACCATCCATTCTCCCCTGATCAGTGTACATCACCATCCATTCTCACCTATTCATTGTATATCACCATTCATTCTCACCTAATCCGTGTACATCACCATCCATTCTCGCCTAATCCGTGTACACCACCATCCATTCTCACCTAATCCGTATACATCACTATCCATTCTCACCTAATCCGTGTACATCACATCCATTCTCACCTAATCCGTGTACAATACCATCCATTCTCACCTAACCCGTGTACACCACCATCCATTATCACCTAATCCGTGTACAATACCATCCATTCTCGCCTAATCCGTGTACATCACCATCCATTCTCACCTAATCCGTGTACATCACCATCCATTCTCCCCTAATCAGTGTACATCACCATCCATTCTCCCCTAATCCGTGTACAATACCAGCCAGTCTCGCCTAATCCGTGTACATCACATCCATTCTCACCTAATCGGTGTACATCACATTCATTCTCACCTAATCCGTGTACATCACCATCCATTCTCGCCTAATCCGTGTACAATACCATTCTTTTCTCACCTAATCCGTGTACATCACATCCATTCTCGCATAATCCGTGTACATCACCATCCATTCTCACCTATTCATTGTACATCACCATCCATTATCGCATAATCCGTGTACATCACCATCCATTCTCACCTAATCCGTGTACATCACCATCCATTCTCCCCTGATCAGTGTACATCACCATCCATTCTCACCTATTCATTGTATATCACCATTCATTCTCACCTAATCCGTGTACATCACCATCCATTCTCGCCTAATCCGTGTACACCACCATCCATTCTCACCTAATCCGTATTCATCACTATCCATTCTCACCTAATCCGTGTACATCACATCAAATTCTCACCTAATCCGTGTACAATACCATCCATTCTCACCTAACCCGTGTACACCACCATCCATTATCACCTAATCCGTGTACAATACCATCCATTCTCGCCTAATCCGTGTACATCACCATCCATTCTCACCTAATCCGTGTACATCACCATCCATTCTCCCCTAATCAGTGTACATCACCATCCATTCTCCCCTAATCCGTGTACAATACCAGCCAGTCTCGCCTAATCCGTGTACATCACATCCATTCTCACCTAATCGGTGTACATCACATTCATTCTCACCTAATCCGTGTACATCACCATCCATTCTCGCCTAATCCGTGTACAATACCATTCTTTTCTCACCTAATCCGTGTACATCACATCCATTCTCGCATAATCCGTGTACATCACCATCCATTCTCACCTATTCATTGTACATCACCATCCATTCTCACCTAATCCGTATACATCACCATCCATTCCCGCCTAATCCGTGTACATCACCATCCATTCTCCCCTGATCAGTGTACATCACCATCCAATCTCACCTATTCATTGTACATCACCATCCATTCTCACCTAATCCGTGTACATGACCATCCATTCTCACCTAATCATTGTACATCACCATCCATTCTCACCTAATCTGTGTACATCTCCATCCATTCTAACCAAATCCGTGTACATCACCATCCATTATCGCATAATCCGTGTACACCACCATCCATTCTCACCTAATCCGTGTACATCACCATCCATTCTAACCAAATCCGTGTACATCACCATCCATTATCGCATAATCCGTGTACACCACCATCCATTCTCACCTAATCCGTGTACATCACCATCCATTCTCACCTAATCCGTGTACATCACCATCCATTCTCACCTAATCCGTGTAATTCACCATCCATTCTCACCTAATCATTGTACATCACCATCCATTCTCACCTAATCCGTGTACATCACCATCCATTCTCGCCTAATCCGTGTACACCACCATCCATTCTCACCTAATCCGTATACATCACTATCCATTCTCACCTAATCCGTGTACATCACATCCATTCTCACCTAATCCGTGTACAATACCATCCATTCTCACCTAACCCGTGTACACCACCATCCATTCTCACCTAATCCGTGTACAATACCATCCATTTTCACCTAATCCGTGTACATCACCATCCATTCTCACCTAATCCGTGTACATCACCATCCATTCTCCCCTAATCAGTGTACATCACCATCCATTCTCCCCTAATCCGTGTACAATACCAGCCAGTCTCACCTAATCCGTGTACACCACCATCCGTTCTCGCCTAATCCGTGTACATCACTATCCATTCTCACCTAATCCGTGTACATCACCATCCATTCTCGCCTAATCCGTGTACATCACCATCCATTCTCACCTAATCCGTGTACATCACCATCCATTCTCACCTAATCCGTGTACATCACCATCCATTCTCACCTAATCCGTGTACATCACCATCCATTATCGCCTAATCCGTGTATATCACCATCCATTCTCGCCTAATCCGTGTACATCACCATCCATTCTCGCCTAATCCGTGTACATCAACATCCATTCTCGCCTAATCCGTGTATATCACCATACATTCTCGCCTAATCCGTGTACTTCACATCCATTCTCACCTAATCGGTGTACATCACATTCATTCTCACCTAATCCGTGTACATCACCATCCATTCTCGCCTAATCCGTGTACAATACCATCCATTCTCACATAATCCGTGTACAATACCATCCATTCTCACATAATCCGTGTACAATACCATCCATTCTCACATAATCCTTGTACATCACCATCCATTCTCACCTAATCCGTGTACATCACCATCCATTCTCCCCTAATCAGTGTACATCACCATCCATTCTCCCCTAATCCGTGTACAATACCAGCCAGTCTCACCTAATCCGTGTACATCACCATCCGTTCTCGCCTAATCCGTGTACAATACCATCCATTATCACCTAATCCGTGTACATCACATCCATTCTCACCTAATCATTGTACATCACCATCCATTCTCACCTAATCATTGTACATCACCATCCATTATCACCTAATCCGTGTACATCACCATCCATTCTCACCTAATCCGTGTACATCACCATCCATTCCCGCCTAATCCGTGTACATCACCATCCATTCTCCCTATCCGTGTACATCACCATCCTTCTGCCTAATCCGTGTACATCACATCCATTCGCCTAATCCGTGTACATCACATCCATTCTCACCTAATCCGTGTACATCACCATCCATTCTCGCCTAATCCGTGTACATCACCATCCATTCCTCCTAATCCGTGTACATCACCATCCATTCTCACCTAATCCGTGTACATCACCATCCATTCTCACCTAATCCGTGTACATCACCATCCATTCTCGCCTAATCCGTGTACATCACCATCCATTCTCCCCTAATCCGTGTACATCACCATCCATTCTCACCTAATCCGTGTACATCACCATCCATTCTCCCCTAATCCGTGTACATCACCATCCATTCTCACCTAATCCGTGTACATCACCATCCATTCTCATCTAATCCGTGTACATCACCATCCATTCTCACCTATTCATTGTATATCACCATTCTTTCTCACCTAATCCGTGTACACCATCATCCATTCTCGCCTAATCCGTGTACATCACCATCCATTCTCATCTAATCCGTGTACATCACCATCCATTCTCACCTAATCCGTGTACATCACCATCCATTCTCACCTAATCCGTGTACATCACCATCCATTCTCACCTATTCATTGTACATCATCATCCATTCTCACCTAATCCGTGTACATCATCATCCATTCTCACCTAATCCGTGTACATCACCATCCATTCTCGCCTAATCCGTGTAAATCACATCCACTCTCACCTAATAATGAAAATCTCCGTGTACATCACCATCCATTCTCGCCTAATCCGTGTACATCACCATCCATTCTCGCCTAATCCGTGTACATCATCATCCATTCTCGCCTAATCCGTGTACATCATCATCCATTCTCGCCTAATCCGTGTACATCATCACCATTCTCCCCTAATCCGTGTACATCACATCCATTCTCGCCTAATCCGTGTACATCATCATCCATTCTCGCCTAATCCGTGTACATCATCATCCATTCTCGCCTAATCCGTGTACATCATCATCCATTCTCGCCTAATCCGTGTACATCATCATCCATTCTCGCCTAATCCGTGTACATCATCATCCATTCTCGCCTAATCCGTGTACATCATCATCCATTCTCGCCTAATCCGTGTACATCACATCCATTCTCCCCTAATAAGGAAAATCTCCGTGTACAACACCACACAATCTCCCCTAATCAGGTAAATCTCCGTGTACAACACCATCCATGCCCCCCTATTCATGAACATCTCCGTGTACAACACACCCATTCTCCCCTAATCAGGTAAACCTCCGTGTACAACACCATCCATGCCCCCCTATTCATGAACATCTCCGTGTACAACAACACCCATTCTCCCCTAATCAGGTAAACCTCCGTGTACAACACCATCCATGCCCCCCTATTCATGAACATCTCCGTGTACAACAACACCCATTCTCCCATAATCAGGTAAATCTCCGTGTACAACACCATCCATGCCCCCCTATTCATGAACATCTCCGTGTACAACACCATCCATTCTCCCATAATCAGGTAAATCTCCGTGTACAACACCATCCATTCTTGCCTAATCAGGTAAATCAATGTCTTCATTGCAACACTAGTATTGATCTCTCTCAAATGAGCGTTTCTTGATTGTGTGATACATCATTGAACCGTTTTGAACCCACTTTTCTCTTGCAAATCGGCGCTATAAATGTATTATTTCCTATTTTTGTTGTGCTTTGTTCCGGATGTACGATCGTGTTAAACAACTGAATATGTTATGAAATCAAGTTTCAAGATGTATATATTGTTTTCTGATTGAGTCAATACGTATCGCATTTGTAGGTCAAAGGGCAATATTCATTTCGGGTTATTACCAAATGTCACGAAAACGATCACAATACATGTTTTAAAGATATATCAATATAACACATTCTTTATTTTGTTTCTGTTTTTTAAACTTTTTATGCTTCTATTTATCGTCGATTTAATCCGAACAACGCCGCCAGGCGTATATTAGCCATGCTTTGAGGATAGTGCAAGATGCTCCAATTCCAGAAGGATTTCTGGTTCACATGTAATGCATCGAAACATGAGATCTCGGTTTATAGTCACATCTGAACACTGTTAGTATTATTATGGTCAGACGGGTAATCTAACTGGGGCTTCGTGAGCCACTACTAATCCGTATTAAAGAAAAAAAGCGCAGTTCATAATTGGTTTAAACATATGTATTCGTTCATTATGTACAGTACATATCTATTTTATAGCTATACAAACGAAAATGGATTTAATCGGAAGCTTAAAGCTTATTGTGATTATCTCCATGTTCATAATTATAGTACGTATTGTGGAGTAGACCAATACGTACACATGTATATGAAAGGAAATGTAACTTTTGCATTGCTATTGAATGTCTGGTATATACATATTTGAGGAAACAGTTGATTAGTGTTATGTTCTGGAGACGGCCTAGTGTTATGTTCTGGAGACGGCCTAGTGTTATGTTCTGGAGACGGCCTAGTGTTATGTTCTGGAGACGGCCTAGTGTTATGTTCTGGAGACGGCCGAATATGATGAAGTTCGTCAAATTAATTAAAACTGAGAATAAAAATGTCATTAGAAAATTAGCAGTATTTGTTCATACATCAGTTTCTATTAGAAACGATAATTTGTAGAGACAATAGTTAGAAATGAAAAATAATATGATATAGAACTAGTCGCAATTAATGGCTGTTAATAAAGGAATGTGTAACATTTTGACAAAGGTTAGTTTAAATCCTAGTACTAGTTGCTTAATAATATGAAATGTGCAGCCTTAATGCTGTAACACACTTAACATGTTTGGTTTGTTCGGAAAGGTTAGTCTGTGTTCCAGTCTGTCGATTTTTCACTTTTTAACTTCTTGCAAAATGACAACCTGTGGAAACTTGATTTCCGATCGTAGCGCCATCTATTTTACACCCTCATTTATCAGGGTGTAGATTTGAAGAACGACAACTCTTCTCTACAAGATACTATCGCTAAATATAGAAACGGAATTATATCGGATATCCCCGAACAGACACGGTTATACACGATCATTTCCGAATATACACGAACGCTCCGTAGCCTCATTTACATCGCAAACATATACTGTCCCGTGTCTGTGTTATATCGACGAGATGGCGGATTTTAAGTTTAAGTGGTAATGGGTCGATTCGGCGTAATTGAAGTAAGAACGACTTAAATATTGAGTAAATATGTCAAATCAGACGCACATTGTACTTTTTAAAACTATGTATCGTTCCGTTGACCCGTAAACAATGGCGGCCAATTATAATGTTTTATCAACATAGCAGTGCCTCGCTTTCGCTTCAAGTACGTCATTAAATAAGTCACGTGCTAATAGGCATAGTAATAGGAGTAATGCTA
Organism: Archivesica marissinica; assembly: GCA_014843695.1. Taxonomy (NCBI): domain Eukaryota; kingdom Metazoa; phylum Mollusca; class Bivalvia; order Venerida; family Vesicomyidae; genus Archivesica; species Archivesica marissinica. The sequence continues at coordinate 25,703,082 of CM026401.1, forward strand.
GTCAATAATTATACGGACAATCCACCCAGTTTACCCAGGCGTTGATATCATCAGAAACTCAATACGGCCCAATTAATAGTATCGGTGGTAAGATATATTTATTTGACTGACCAGGCAAACTATATGGACACCTGTTCCCAGGCTAAGGAAAGGTTGGCATATTATAATAAATAAAAATAACTATATAAAATTAACACTTGTCCAAATTTTAAATGTTTCTGTAGAAATGTGTTGAGCTTCTCTTCATTTCGATGCATGTTAACTAACTAATATTGGAACTAGTTTCTTGAGCAATACTTCCATTATTTATGCATAGCATTTCAATAAATGCAGATAGAACGGTTTACCTTATTTAAATATATAATGATATCATTAATACATTGTGAATTAATATGAAATTTATTTCAATATACATAGAAACAGGTCAAATTAATCTTATTCTTGAAAATACTAATCTATCTTCCTATTAGTCAAACCCCTGATGGGGACCTTATACTTTGATACTAATATGTAGCATGTCACAGATTATGTATGATTGTTGCTCAAAGTCCACATTCCATATAATCAAGTGACATGAACAGAACAGAACAGAAATTTTATTAAGACTTGGTACATCGTCAAATACATATATACAAATATATATGATGTAAATATATACAACAATTTTATCGTGGTCATGTGGCATATAGAATCTGATAATAATAAGAAAATGCATCTAATTATGAGGATGAACAATAATTAGTGCTGATATTGGATTTATGTCATATTATTTAAAAGTGTTAATTTAATGTCAACTGCTTTATTATAGAATAAAGCTAAATTATATAGGATATTTCTTTTATTAGATTGCAACAATTCAATAAACTTAAGCATATTTGGTCTTACAATATAATATTTCTTTATGTAAAGTTTTCTCAAATCTGAATAGCACGGGCAAACAAGTATAAAAGGTCTTCTAGGTCGTGTGTATTGCAACACAAACAATAGCGTTCATTTTGTGGAATTCTATTTTGTCCATATCTACCAGTATGTATTCGTAATGAATGTGCAGACATTCTTAATCTTGTAATTAAAAAACGTAAGATATTTGGTACAATATCTAGATAAGGTTCATATTCAAATTTTAATTTACAGCTATCATATAAGTTTAGTACACCACTTGTCTCTTTGCTTACAAACTAACCTTGAATGAAACAATCAATCACACGTTGTTTAAACAAACTTATAAACTGGCTACACTGTACACTATATGGATTTTCCCAAATGTTCGAGAAACCATAGCTATTTAAAATATCGTTTGGACGCCCAATTTCTAGAACCATTTGCACAATCATTTACAGCCTGGCTATATACACGTTTTAAAATTATATTATCTGTATGTAACAATTTAAACCAATATTTTACAATTCGAGTATAACGTGTTATGTAAAGTGGATATCTGGCTAATTCGCCATATACGCCTGTAGAACAAGTAGTTACTCTTACATTTGAAATACGTTTACAAAATTTCAAATGAATACGTTCTAGCTCCTTTGATTTTGTGAAACCCCAAATTTCAGAACTATAATTTAAGATAGAGCCCACAAAGGCATCAAAAAGCTGGCAAAGCAGCTTTGGTTTCAGGCTTATTTTTGTACAGTTAGTGAGGAGAATATTCAACGCTTTTAATGCTTTGCCTGACAAAAACTGTTGATTCATGGCAAAGTTACCAGTATAATTAAAAACAGTACCCAAATAATTAAAATCATTTGTTATTTCAATATTAGTTCCATTATAGGTCCATGATTCACCCTGCAGTAATCCACCCCTTTTCCGAAATACCATAACCTTAGTTTTTGTCGTATTCACCTCTAATCCCCAAAGTTTACAATAGTCATTTAATAAATTTAAATTGGTTTGCAATTCATGCGGTGATTTTGCTAATATGACCATATCATCGGCAAACAACAATAGCAATAGGGAAATATCATCAATTAATAATCCGGACTCGTTGTTACCCTGTAAAAATAATTCTAAATCTTCAACAAACAATGAAAACAAAATGGGTGACATTATCTCCCCTTGTCTCAGGCCAATGGCGTATTCAAAGTAATCAGAATAGTTACCACAATTCCTGACGCAAGACTTAACCTTTTGGTACATATCTTTAATAATTCGTAAAAGTTTGCCTTGTATACCAACTTTATATAATTTCATCCACAAGGCATTTCTATAAATAGTATCAAAACATTTACATAAATCGACGTACACGCAATATAATTTTTATTATTGAAAAGATAATTTTGAACAATACTTGATAAAATAAATACAGCATCAACTGTTGAACGCCCCTTTCGGAATCCAAACTGAGCGTCTGATATTACATGGTTATTTTCACAAAATTTATCTATTCTTTTATTTAACACTGACGTAAATAATTTTGATAAACAGCTCACTAAGGTAATACCCCTATAGTTATTTACATTGTTAACATCACCCTTTTTATGCAAGGGGACAATAATACCCAAGTATCCGGGAAGAAACCTGATTCTAAAATAGCATTAAAAATGTCACATATATGGGCTGCCAAAATATCAATACTTTCAATTAAATACTCGTTCATTATACAATCACTACCTGTGGCTTTACCAGTTTTTAAACTTTTAACAACATTTAAAATTTCTTCAATAGTTATACTGTTATCAAGTTCTTCAAAAGCACAGTCTAAATTATCAAAATCATGATTGTCACAAAAAGATTCAGCTTCTGTATTTTGATCATGTAAACATTTCCTAATTCAGAAAAGTATGTTTTAAATTCGTCCAAACTAATATTATGGGATGTGGACTTTTTCTTATTTCGTTTAAAATATTTCCAAAACTGCCTAGGCTTGGCATGTTTTAATTTTTCAATTTCTATCAATTTATTTCGTTTGAAAGCATTTCGTTTTTTCTTACATAAATCTTTATATAACTTTTTGAAATGACAAAATTGTTCTCGACTGTAACTAGAGTTCAGTCTATTAAAAACATTTAGGGCATTTACATACAACGATTTAGCTTGCATACATTCGTTATCAAACCATTCTGCATGACTGACTACAGGTGTATCACTAAAAGACGATTGTGGCTTATTTCTTTTAAATGATTTCACAAATAACGGGTCTTTCAGTTAATCGCGAATAGTGTTGGCAAAATTCTTCAATACATTATTAACAGAATCTCGACTATTTAAATTGATATCATTTGTCATATTATTAAAATGCGGCAAGCTTGCAATAATACCTGAGCGAAAAACAGATTTTAAATCGTCGTTCCATACAAATCGAGACCCATTTTCATCATGCTCACCTTCAACACTTAACGTTACATTTTAATGAAAACACTATACCTGCATGGTCACTAAATTCGTTAAAAGTATTAACACAAAAGTTACATAACATATGTAAATCATTTTCTTTCAATAACAATAAATCAATTACAGACGCGCCTAGCTTGTTTGCATAAGTAAAACTACCATTCATATCATTGAATAGACGACCGTTAGCTATGCGAAAGCCCGAGGATTTGCAAAGATCAAGCAGTTTGATCCCAAAACTATTACAGGTAGTATCCATTGAGTTCAGGTAACCATCTGATAAATAATCAATATCAGTATTTAAACAATCATGGTCAATAAAATCAGGTTGGTGCCGGTACGGCTATTCCAATCGCCAACGAGATACATAGAACCTAGGTCTTCAAACTCATGAATATCTTGTTGAATTATATCAACAGTAGCAATATTATAAGGTGGTGAATTTTCACACCAAATATAAGTGCCACAAATAAACACATCATTATCAAAATGGAAAAAGTTATGGTCTAGTTTAAGCCAAATAATAGTATCATGGTGGTTTCTAATAAGTTCGATGCCTGGCTGCAGATGCTCTTTATAGCATAAAACCATACCACCACTACATCGTCTGGCATTGCGGTTCTGAAAACGTCTATAGAAATTATGTGAACAATATCCAACAAGGTCAATATCATTATCTTTATTAGTCCAAGTTTCATATAAGAATATGATGTCATGATGTGTTATCACATTAAGAAACTCAGGTGAATGTTTCTTATTGCTAAAGTGAATTTTGCCACTATGTTCCTCTGTCTGCCCCCATTCACATGCAATTCTATTCAGTGTTCATTGAAACATGTCTAATTAACTCTGTAACCGTATTCATTGAAATCAATCAGTTATTAACATGTACTAAAAGTGTTTGTAAATTATAGTTTCACCACTATTTAAAGGGCCAGCCATTTCTGACATATGAGATACCTCTTTTTTATGAACATCAGTACTTCTCGAATCCTATGCTTGTATACCAGGTAATCGGTAACCATTATTTAACTAGCTGGCGGCTCACCAACCGGCCATATCAGAACGAACCCATAGGCGGATACCTTAACCACTAGGCCATGGAGACGGTTCTATGTATGTACTATGTATGAATTATTTACTAATTTTATTTGTTAATTAATTGTTCGTCTATATCATGCATATAGTGTACACAAACTACATATCTATAATTGATCAATTGTCTGAAAACAGTTTTAAAACTACATATCTATAATTGATCAATTGTCTGAAAACAGTGTTAAAACTACATATCTATAATCGATCAATTATCTGTGCTAAACAGTGCTAAAACAAACTGCAGATTCAGAAGTAATTGTAACAACGTCACCTATGAGTTTTTATTTCCGTAATAATAGATCTACGTGTACAATACCATCACATCTACGTGTACAATACCATCACATCTACGTGTAAAATACCATCACATCTACGTGTACAATACCATAACATCTACGTGTACAATACCATCACATCTACGTGTACAATACCATCACATCTACGTGTACAATACCATCACATCTACGTGTACAATACCATCACATCTACTCTGTGTACAATACCATCACATCTACATGTACAATACCATCACATCTACTCTGTGTACAATACCATCACATCTACTCTGTGTACAATACCATCACATCTACGTGTACAATACCATCACATCTACTCTGTGTACAATGCAATCACATCTACGTGTACAATACCATCACATCTACGTGTACAATACCATCACATCTACTCTGTGTACAATACCATCACATCTACGTGTACAATACCATCACATCTACGTGTACAATACCATCACATCTACTCTGTGTACAATACAATCACATCTACGTGGACAATACCATCACATCTACTCTGTGTACAATACCATCACATCTACTCTGTGTACAATACCATCACATCTACGTGTACAATACCATCACATCTACGTGTACAATACCATCACATCTACTCTGTGTACAATACCATCACATCTACTCTGTGTACAATACCATCACATCTACGTGTACAATACCATCACATCTACTCTGTGTACAATACAATCACATCTACGTGTACAATACCATCACATCTACGTGTACAATACCATCACATCTACTCTGTGTACAATACCATCACATCTACGTGTACAATACCATCACATCTACGTGTACAATACCATCACATCTACTCTGTGTACAATACCATCACATCTACGTGTACAATACCATCACATCTACTCTGTGTACAATACCATCACATCTACTCTGTGTACAATACCATTACATCTACTCTGTGTACAATACCAACAAATCTACTCTGTGTACAATACTATTACATCTACTCTGTGTACAATACCATTAAACCTAATCTGTGCACAATACCATCATATATACTCTGTGTACAATACCATCACATCTACTCTGTGTACAATACCATCACATCTACTCTGTGTAAAATACCATCACATCTACTCTGTGCAAAATACCATCACATATATTCTGTGCACAATACCATTACATTTACTCTGTGTACAATACCAACACATCTACTCTGTGTACAATACCATCACATCTACTATGTGTACAATACCAACACATCTACTCTGTGTACAATACCATCACATCCAATATGTGCAAAATACCATCACATCTATTCTGTGCACAATACCATCACATCCAATATGTGCAAAATACCATCACATCTATTCTGTGTACAATACCATCACATCCAATATGTGCACAATACCAACACATCCAATATGTGCACAATACCATCACATCCAATATGTGCACAATAGCAACACATCCAATATGTGTACAATACCATCACATCTATTCTGTGCACAATACCATCAAATCTATTCTGTGCACGATACCATCACATTCAATATGTGCACAATACCAACACATCCAAAATGTGCACAATACCAACACATCCAATATGTGCACACTACCATCACATCCAATATGTGCACAATACCAACACATCCAATGTGTGCACAATACCATTACATCCAATATGTGCACAATACCAACACATCCAATATGTGCACAATACCATCACATCCAATATGTGCACAATACCAACACATCCAATATGTGCACAATACCAATACATCCAATATGTGCACAATACCATCACATCCAATATGTACACAATACCATTACATCCAATATGTGCACAATACCATCACATCCAATATGTGCACAATACCAACACAGCCAATATGTGCACAATACCATCACATCCAATATGCGCACAATACCAACACATATATTCTGTGCACAATACCAACACATATATTCTGTGCACAATACAATCACATCCAATATGTGCAAAATACCAACACATATACTCTGTGCACAATACCATCACATCCAATATGTGCACAATACCAACACATATATTCTGTGCACAATACAATCACATCCAATATGTGCACAATACCAACACATCCAATATGTGCACAATACCAACAAATCTATTCTGTGCACAATACCATCACATCCAATATGTGCACACTACCAACACATCCAATATGTGCACAATACCATCACATCCAATATGTGCTCAATACCAACACATCCAATATGGGCACAATACCAACACATCCAATATGTGCACAATACCATCACATCCAATATGTGCACACTACCAAAACATCCAATATGTGCTCAATACCAACACATCCAATATGTGCACAATACCAACACATCCAATATGTGCACAATACCATCACATCCAATATGTGCACACTACCAACACATCCAATATGTGCACAATACCAATACATCTATTCTGTGCACAGTACCTTCACATCCAATATGTGCACACTACCAACACATATATTCTGTGCACAATACCATCACATCCAATATGTGCACAATAACAACACATCCAATATGTGCACAATAGCAACACATCTATTCTGTGCACAATACAATCACATCCAATATGTGCACAATACCAACACATCCAATATGTGCACAATACCAACACATCCAATATGGGCACAATACCATCACATCCAATATGTGCACAATACCAACACATCCAATATGTGCACAATACCATCACATCTAATATGTGTACAATACCATTATATCTACTATGTGTACAATACCATTACATATAATATGTGCACAATACCATTACATCTAATATGTGCGCAATACCATAACATCTACTCTGTGTACAATACCATTACATCTAATATGTGCACAATACCATTAAATATAATATGTGCACAATACCATCACATCCAATATGTGCACAATACCATCGCATCCAATATGTGCACACATCCAATATGTGTACAATACCATCACGTCCAATATGTGCACAATACCAACACAGCCAATATGTGCACAATACCAACACAGCCAATATTTGCACAATACCATCACATCCAATATGCGCACAATACCAACACATCCAATATGTGTACAATACCATCACGTCCAATATGTGCAAAATACCAACACATCTAATATATGCACAATACCAACAAATATATTCTGTGCACAATACCATCACATCCAATATGTGCATAATACCAACACAAATATTCTGTGCACAATACCATCAAATATATTCTGTGCACAATAGCATCATATCCAATATGTGCACAATACCAACACGTCCAATATGTGCACAATACCAACACCTCTATTATGTGCACAATACCATCACATCTAATCTGTGCACAATACTATTACATCTAATCTGTGTAAAATATCATTACGTATAATATGTGCACAATACCATCACATCTACTCTGTGTACAATACCATTATATCTACTCTGTGTAAAATACCATTACATCTACTCTGTGTACAATACCATCACATCTAATATGTGTACAATACCATCACATCTACTCTGTGTACAATACCATCACATCTAATATGTGTACAATACCAACACATCTACTCTGTGTACAATACCATCACATATACTCTGTGCACAATACTATCACATCTACTCTGTGTACAATACCATCACATCTACTCTGTGTAAAATACTATCACATCTACTCTGTGTACAATACCATCACATCTACTCTGTGTACAGTACCATCACATCTTCTCTGTGTACAATACTATCACATCAACTCTGTGTACAATACCATCACATCTTCTCTGTGTACAATACTATCACATCTACTCTGTGTACAATACCATTACATCTTCTCTGTGTACAATACCATTACATCTACTCTGTGTACAATACCATCACATCTAATCTGTGTACAATAACAACACATATACTCTGTGTACAATACCATTACATATAATCTGTGCACAATACCATTACATATAATATGTGTACAATACAATTACATCTACTCTGTGTACAATACCATTACATCTACTCTGTGTACAATACCATTACATCTACTCTGTATACAATACCAACACATCTACTCTGTGTAAAAAACCATTACATATAATATGTGCACAATAACATCCTATCTATTCTGTGTACAATACCAACACATCTACTCTGTGTACAATACCATCACATCTACTCTGTGTACAATACCATCACATCTACTCTGTGTACAATACCATCACATCTACTCTGTGTACAATACCATTACATATAATATGTGCACAATACCATCACATCTAATCTGTGTACAATACCATCACATCTAATCTGTGTACAATACCATTACATATAATCTGTGTACAATACCATTACACTCTGTGTACAATATCATCACATCTAATATGTGTACAAAACCATTACATATAATATGTGCACACTACTATCACATCTAATCTGTGTACAATACCATCACATCTACTCTGTGTACAATACCAACACATCTACTCTGTGTACAATACCATTACATATAATATGTGCACAATACCATCACATCTAATCTGTGTACAATACCATTACATCTTCTCTGTGTACAAGACCATCACATCTACTATGTGTAAAATACTATCACATCTACTCTGTGTACAATACCATTATATCTACGTGTACAATACCATCACATCCAATATATGCACAATACCAACACATATATTCCGTGCACAATACCATCACATCCAATATGTGCACAATACCAACACAAATATTCTGTGCACAATACCATCAAATCTATTCTGTGCACAATACCATCATATCCAATATGTGCACAATACCAACACGTCCAATATGTGCACAATACCAACACATCTATTCTGTGCACAATACCATCACATCTAATCTGTGCACAATACCATTACATCTAATCTTTGTAAAATACCATTACGTATAATATGTGCACAATACCATCACATCTACTCTGTGTACAATACCATTATATCTACTCTGTATACAATACCATTACATCTAATCTGTGTACAATACCATCATATCTAATCTGTGTACAATACCATTACATCTACTCTGTGTACAATAAAATTACATCTACTCTGTGTACAATACCATCACATCTAATATGTGTACAATACCATCACATCTAATCTGTGTACAATATCATTACATATAATCTGTGTACAATACAATTACATCTACTCTGTGTACAATACCATTACATCTACTCTGTGTACAATACCATTACATCTACTCTGTATACAATACCAACACATCTACTCTGTGTACAAAACCATTACATATAATATGTGCACAATAACATCATATCTAATCTGTGTACAATACCAACACATCTACTCTGTGTACAATACCATCACATCTACTCTGTGTACAATACCATCACATCTACTCTGTGTACAATACCATTACATATAATATGTGCACAATACCATCAAATCTAATCTGTGTACAATACCATCACATCTAATCTGTGTACAATACCATTACATATAATCTGTGTACAATACCATTACACACTGTGTACAATATCATCACATCTAATATGTGTACAAAACCATTACATATAATATGTGCACACTACTATCACATCTAATCTGTGTATAATACCATCACATCTACTCTGTGTACAATACCAACACATCTACTCTGTGTACAATACCATTACATATAATATGTGCACAATACCATCACATCTAATCTGTGTACAATACCATTACATCTTCTCTGTGTACAAGACCATCACATCTACTCATTGTAAAATAGTATCACATCTACTCTGGGTACAATACCATTATATCTACGTGTACAATACCATCACATCCAATATATGCACAATACCAACACATATAGTCTGTGCACAATACCATCACATCCAATATGTGCACAATACCAATACAAATATTCTGTGCACAATACCATCAAATCTATTCTGTGAACAATACCATCATATCCAATATGTGCACAATACCAACACGTCCAATATGTGCACAATACCAACACATCTATTCTGTGCACAATACCATTACATCTAATCTGTGCACAATACCATTACATCTAATCTGTGTAAAATACCATTACGTATAATATGTGCACAATACCATCACATCTACTCTGTGTACAATACCATTATATCTACTCTGTATACAATACCATTACATCTAATCTGTGTACAATACCATCATATCTAATCTGTGTACAATACCATTACATCTACTCTGTGTACAATACAATTACATCTACTCTGTGTACAATACCATCACATCTAATCTGTGTACAATACCATTACATCTACTCTGTGTACAATAAAATTACATCTACTCTGTGCACAATACCATTACATCTAATCTGTGCACAATACCATTACATCTAATCTGTGTAAAATACCATTACGTATAATATGTGCACAATACCATCACATCTACTCTGTGTACAATACCATTATATCTACTCTGTATACAATACCATTACATCTAATCTGTGTACAATACCATCATATCTAATCTGTGTACAATACCATTACATCTACTCTGTGTACAATAAAATTACATCTACACTGTGAACAATACCATCACATCTAATATGTGTAAAATACAATCACATCTACTCTGTGTACAATAACATCACATCTAATATGTGTACAAAACCACCACATCTACTCTGTGTACAATACTATCACATCTACTCTGTGTACAATACCATCACATCTAATATGTGTACAATACCAACACATCTACTCTGTGTACAATACCATCACATCTACTCTGTGTACAATACCATCACATCTACTCTGTGTAAAATACTATCACATCTACTCTGTGTACAATACCATCACATCTACTCTGTGTACAATACCATCGCATCTTATCTGTGTACAATACTATCACATCTACTCTGTGTACTAATACCATTACATCTACTCTGTGTACAATACCATCACATCTAATCTGTGTACAATACCATTACATCTAATCTAGGTACAATACCATTACATATAATATGTGCACAATACCATACCATCTACACTGTGTACAATACCAACAAATCTACTATGTGTACAATACCATTACATCTACACTGTGTACAATACCAACACATCTACTCTGTGTACAATACCATTACATCTACTCTGTGTACAATACCAACACATCTACTCTGTGTACAATATCATCACATCTAATCTGTGTACAATACCATCACATCTAATCTGTGTACAATACCAACACATCTACTCTGTGTACAATACCATTACATATAATATGTTCACAATACCATTACATATAATATGTGCACAATACCGTCACATCTAATATGTGTACAATAGCAACACATCTACTCTGTGTACAATACCATTACATATAATCTGTACACAATACCATTACATCTACTCTGTGTACAATACCATCACATGTAATATGTGTACAATACCATCACATCTAATCTGTGTACAATACCATTACATATAATCTGTGTACAATACCATTACATCTACTCTGTGTACAATACCATTACATCTACTCTGTGTACAATACCATTACATCTACTCTGTGTACAATACCAACACATCTACTCTGTGTACAAAACCATTACATATAATATGTGCACAATAACATCATATCTAATCTGTGTACAATACCATCACATCTACTCTGTGTAAAATACGATCACATCTACTCTGTATGCAATACCATTACATATAATATGTGCACAATACTATCACATCTAATCTGTGTACAATACCATCACATCTAATCTGTGTACAATACCATTACATATAATCTGTGTACAATACCATTACATCTACTCTGTGTACAATACCATCACATCTAATCTGTGTACAATACCATTACATATAATCTGTGTACAATACCATTACATCTACTCTGTGTACAATACCATCACATCTAATATGTGTACAAAACCATTACATATAATATGTGCACAATACTATCACATCTAATCTGTGTACAATACCATCACATCTACTCTGTGTACAATACCAACACATCTACTCTGTGTACAATACCATTACATATAATATGTGCACAATACCATCACATCTAATCTGTGTACAATACCATTACATCTTTTCTGTGTACAAGACCATCACATCTACTCTGTGTACAATACCAACACATCTACTCTGTGTACAATTCCATTACATCTACTCTGTGTACAATACCATCACATCTACTCTGTGTAGAATACCATCACATATACTCTGTGTACAATACTATCACGTCTACTCTGTGTACAATACCATTACATCTACTCTGTGTACAATACTATCACATCTACTCTGTGTACAATACCAACACATCTACTCTGTGTACAATTCCATTACATCTACTCTGTGTACAATACCATCACATCTACTCTGTGTAGAATACCATCACATCTACTCTGTGTACAATACTATCACGTCTACTCTGTGTACAATACCATTACATCTACTCTGTGTACAATACTATCACATCTACTCTGTGTACAATACCATTACATCTACTCTGTGTACAATACCATCACATCTAATCTGTGTACAATACCATTACATCTAATCTAGGTACAATACCATTACATATAATATGTGCACAATACCATCACATCTACTCTGTGTACAATACCAACACATCTACTCTGTGTACAATACCATTACATCTACTCTGTGTACAATACCAACACATCTACTCTGTGTACAATACCATTACATCTACTCTGTGTACAATACCAACACATATACTCTGTGTACAATACCATCACATCTAATCTGTGTACAATACCAACACATCTACTATGTGTACAATACCATTACATCAACTATGTGTACAATACCAACACATCTACTCTGTGTACAATACCATTTCATATAATATGTGCACAATACCATCACATCTAATCTGTGTACAATACCAACACATCTACTCTGTGTACAATACCATTACATATAATCTGTGTATAATACCATTACATATAATATGTGCACAATACCATCACATCTAATCTGTGTACAATACCAACATATCTACTCTGTGTACAATACCATTACATATAATCTGTGCACAATACCATTACATCTACTCTGTGTACAATACCATCACATCTAATATGTGTACAATACCATCACATCTAATCTGTGTACAATACCATTACATATAATCTGTGTACAATACTATTACATATACTCTGTGTACAATACCATTACATCTACTCTGTGTACAATACCATTACATCTACTATGTGTACAATACCATTATATCTAGTCTGTGCACAATACCATTACATCTACTCTGTGTACAATACCATTACATCTAATCTGTGTACAATACCATTACATTTACTCTGTGTACAATACCATCACATCTACTCTGTGTACAATACCATTACATCTACTCTGTATACAATACCATTACATCTACTCTATGTACAATACCATTACATCTAATATGTGCACAATACCATTACATCTACGTTGTGTACCATATCATTGCATCTACTCTGTGTACAATACCATTACATCTAATCTGTGTACAATACCATCACATCTAATATGTGCGCAAAACCATCACATCTAATCTGTGTACAATACCATTACATATAATCTGTGTACAATACCATTACATCTACTCTGTTTACAATACCATTACATCTACTCTGTGTACAATACCATTACATCTACTCTGTGTACAATACCAACACATCTACTCTGTGTACAATACTATCACGTCTACTCTGTGTACAATACCATTACATCTACTCTGTGTACAATACTATCACATCTACTCTGTGTACAATACCATTACATCTACTCTGTGTACAATACCATCACATCTAATCTGTGTACAATACAATTACATCTAATCTAGGTACAATACCATTACATATAATATGTGCACAATACCATCACATCTACTCTGTGTACAATACCAACACATCTACTCTGTGTACAATAACATTACATCTACTCTGTGTACAATACCAACACATCTACTCTGTGTACAATACCATTACATCTACTCTGTGTACAATACCAACACATATACTCTGTGTACAATACCATCACATCTAATCTGTGTACAATACCAACACATCTACTATGTGTACAATACCATTACATCAACTATGTGTACAATACCAACACATCTACTCTGTGTACAATACCATTTCATATAATATGTGCACAATACCATCACATCTAATCTGTGTACAATACCAACACATCTACTCTGTGTACAATACCATTACATATAATCTGTGTATAATACCTACATAAATATGTGCACAATACCATCACATCTAATCTGTGTACAATACCAACATATCTACTCTGTGTACAATACCATTACATATAATCTGTGCACAATACCATTACATCTACTCTGTGTACAATACCATCACATCTAATATGTGTACAATACCATCACATCTAATCTGTGTACAATACCATTACATATATCTGTGTACAATACCATTACATCTACTCTGTGTACAATACCATTACATCTACTCTGTGTACAATACCATCACATCTAATCTGTGTACAATACCAACACATCTACTCTGTGTAGAATACCATCACATCTAATCTGTGTACAATACCATCACATCTACTCTGTGTACAATACCATTGCATATAATATGTGCACAATACTATCACATCTAATCTGTGTACAATACCATCACATCTAATCTGTGTACAATACTATTACATATACTCTTTGTACAATACCATTACATCTACTTTGTGTACAATACCATTACATCTACTCTGTGTACAATACCATTATATCTAGTCTGTGCACAATACCATTACATCTACTCTGTGTACAATACCATTACATCTACTCTGTGTCCAATACCATCACATCTAATATGTGTAGAAAACCATTACATATAATATGTGCACAATACCATCACATCTACTCTGTGTACAATACCAACACATCTACTCTGTGTACAATACCATTACATATAATATGTGCACAATACCATCACATCTAATCTGTGTACAATACCAACACATCTACTATGTGTACAATACCATTACATCTACTATGTGTACAATACCAACACATCTACTCTGTGTACAATACTATTTCATATAATATGTGCACAATACCATCACATCTAATCTGTGTACAATACCAACATATCTACTCTGTGTACAATACCATTACATATAATCTGTGCACAATACCATTACATCTACTCTGTGTACAATACCATCACATCTAATATGTGTACAATACCATCACATCTAATCTGTGTACAATACCATTACATATAATCTGTGTACAATGCCATTACATCTACTCTGTGTACAATACCATTACATCTACTCTGTGCACAATACCATCACATCTAATCTTGTACAATACCAACACATCTACTCTGTGTACAATACCAACACATCTACTCTGTGTACAATACCATTGCATATAATATGTGCACAATACTATCACATCTAATCTGTGTACAATACCATCACATCTAATCTGTGTACAATACATACATTATCTTGTACAATACCATTACATCTACTTGTGTACAATACCATTACATCTACTCTGTGTACAATACCATTAATCTATCTGTGACAATACCATTACATCTACTCTGTGTACAATACCATTACATCTATCTGTGTTTTTTTGTTCATTACATATAATTGTGACAATACCATCACATCTACTCTGTGTACAATACCAACACATCTACTCTGTGTACAATACCATTACATATAATATGTGCACAATACCATCACATCTAATCTGTGTACAATACCAACACATCTACTATGTGTACAATACCATTACATCAACTATGTGTACAATACCAACACATCTACTCTGTGTACAATACCATTTCATATAATATGTGCACAATACCATCACATCTAATCTGTGTACAATACCAACACATCTACTCTGTGTACAATACCATTACATATAATCTGTGTATAATACCATTACATATAATATGTGCACAATACCATCACATCTAATCTGTGTACAATACCAACATATCTACTCTGTGTACAATACCATTACATATAATCTGTGCACAATACCATTACATCTACTCTGTGTACAATACCATCACATCTAATATGTGTACAATACCATCACATCTAATCTGTGTACAATACCATTACATATATTCTGTGTACAATGCCATTACATCTACTCTGTGTACAATACCATTACATCTACTCTGTGCACAATACCATCACATCTAATCTATGTACAATACCAACACATCTACTCTGTGTACAATACCATCACATCTACTCTGTGTACAATACCAACACATCTACTCTGTGTACAATACCATTGCATATAATATGTGCACAATACTATCACATCTAATCTGTGTACAATACCATCACATCTAATCTGTGTACAATACTATTACATATACTCTTTGTACAATACCATTACATCTACTTTGTGTACAATACCATTACATCTACTCTGTGTACAATACCATTATATCTAGTCTGTGCACAATACCATTACATCTACTCTGTGTACAATACCATTACATCTAATCTGTGTACAATACCATTACATTTACTCTGTGTACAATACCATCACATCTACTCTGTGTACAATACCATTACATCTACTCTGTATACAATACCATTACATCTACTCTATGTACAATACCATTACATCTAATATGTGCACAATACCATTACATCTACGTTGTGTACCATATCATTGCATCTACTCTGTGTACAATACCATTACATCTGATCTGTGTACAATACCATCACATCTAATATGTGCGCAAAACCATCACATCTAATCTGTGTACAATACCATTACATATAATCTGTGTACAATACCATTACATCTACTCTGTTTACAATACCATTACATCTACTCTGTGTACAATACCATTACATCTACTCTGTGTACAATACCAACACATCTACTCTGTGTACAAAACCATTACATATAATATGTGCACAATACCATCACATCTAATCTGTGTACAATACCAACACATCTACTCTGTGTACAATACCATTATATCTACTCTGTGTAAAATACGATCACATTTACTCTGTGTACAATACCATTACATATAATATGTGCACAATACTATCACATCTAATCTGTGTACAATACCATCACATCTAATATGTGTTCAATACCATTACATATAATCTGTGTACAATACCATTACATCTACTCTGTGTACAATACCATCACATCTAATATGTGTACAAAACCATTACATATAATATGTGCACAATACCATCACATCTGCTCTGTGTACAATACCAACACATCTACTCTGTGTACAATACCATTACATATAATATGTGCATAATACCATCACATCTAATCTGTGTACAATACCATTACATCTTCTCTGTGTACAAGACCATCACATCTACTCTGTGTACAATACCATTATATCTACGTATACAATACCATCACATCTACTCTGTGTACAATATCAACACATCTACTCTGTGTACAATTCCATTACATCTACTCTGTGTACAATACCATCACATCTACTCTGTGTAGAATACCATCACATCTACTCTGTTTACAATACTATCACGTCTACTCTGTGTACAATACCATTACATCTACTCTGTGTACAATACTATCACATCTACTCTGTGTACAATACCATTGCATCTACTCTGTGTACAATACCATCACATCTAATCTGTGTACAATACCATTACATCTAATCTAGGTACAATACCATTACATATAATATGTGCACAATACCATCACATCTACTCTGTGTACAATACCAACACATCTACTCTGTGTACAATACCATTACATCTACTCTGTGTACAATACCAACACATCTACTCTGTGTACAATACCATTACATCTACTCTGTGTACAATACAAACACATCTATTCTGTGTACAATACCATCACATCTAATCTGTGTACAATACCAACACATCTACTCTGTGTACAATACCATTTCATATAATATGTGCACAATACCATCACATCTAATCTGTGTACAATACCAACACATCTACTCTGTGTACAATACCATTACATATAATCTGTGTACAATACCATTACATATAATATGTGCACAATACCATCACATCTAATCTGTGTACAATACCAACATATCTACTCTGTGTACAATACCAATACATATAATCTGTGCACAATACCATTACATCTACTCTGTGTACAATACCATCACATCTAATATGTGTACAATACCATCACATCTAATCTGTGTACAATACCATTACATATAATCTGTGTACAATACCATTACATCTACTCTGTGTACAATACCATTACATCTACTCTGTGCACAATACCATCACATCTAATCTATGTACAATACCAACACATCTACTCTGTGTACAATACCATCACATCTACTCTTTGTACAATACCAACACATCTACTCTGTGTACATTACCATTGCATATAATATGTGCACAATACCATCACATCTATTCTGTGTCTGTGTACAATACCATTACATCTACTCTGTATACAATACCATTACATCTACTCTATGTACAATACCATTACATCTAATCTGTGCACAATACCATTACATCTACGCTGTGTACCATATCATTGCATCTACTCTGTGTACAATGCCATTACATCTACTCTTTGTTCAATACCATCACATATAATATGTGCGCAATACCATCACATCTAATCTGTGTACAATACCATTACATATAATCTGTGTACAATACCATTACATCTACTCTGTTTACAATACCATTACATCTACTCTGTGTACAATACCATTACATCTACTCTGTGTACAATACCAACACATCTACTCTGTGTACAAAACCATTACATATAATATGTGCACAATACCATCAAATCTAATCTGTATACAATACCATTGCATATAATATGTGCACAATACCATCACATCTACTCTGTGTCTGTGTACAATACCATTACATCTACTCTGTATACAATACCATTACATCTACTCTATGTACAATACCATTACATCTAATATGTGCACAATACCATTACATATACGCTGTGTATCATATCATTGCATATACTCTGTGTACAATACCATTACATCTACTCTGTGTACAATACCATCACATCTAATATGTGCGCAATACCATCACATCTAATCTGTGTACAATACCATTACATATAATATGTGTACAATACCATTACATCTACTCTGTTTACAATAACATTACATCTACTCTGTGTACAATACCAACACATCTACTCTGTGTACAAAACCATTACATATAATAAGTGCACAATACCATCACATCTAATCTGTGTACAATACCAACACATCTACTCTGTGTACAATACCATTACATCTACTCTGTGTACAATACCATTACATCTACTCTGTGCACAATACCAACACATCTACTCTGTGTACAAAACCATTACATATAATATGTCCACAATACCATCACATCTAATCTGTGTACAATACCAACACATCTACTCTGTGTACAATACCATTACATCTACTCTGTGTACAATACCATTACATCTACTCTGTGTCCAATACCATCACATCTAATATGTGTACAAAACCATTACATATAATATGTGCACAATACCATCACATCTACTCTGTGTACAATACCAACACATCTACTCTGTGTACAATACCATTACATATAATATGTGCACAATACCATCACATCTAATCTGTGTACAATACCAACACATCTACTCTGTGTACAATACCATTACATCTACTCTGTGTACAATACCATTACATCTACTCTGTGTACAATACCAACACATCTACTCTGTGTACAAAACCATTACATATAATATGTCCACAATACCATCACATCTAATCTGTGTACAATACCAACACATCTACTCTGTGCACAATACCATTACATCTACTCTGTGTACAATACCATTACATCTACTCTGTGTCCAATACCATCACATCTAATATGTGTACAAAACCATTACATATAATATGTGCACAATACCATCACATCTACTCTGTGTACAATACCAACACATCTACTCTGTGTACAATACCATTACATATAATATGTGCACAATACCATCACATCTAATCTGTGTACAATACCATTACATCTACTCTGTGTACAAGACCATCACATCTACTCTGTGTACAATACCATTATATCTACGTATACAATACCATCACATCTACTCTGTGTACAATACCAACACATCTACTCTGTGTACAATACCATTACATCTACTCTGTGTACAATACCAACACATCTACTCTGTGTACAATACCATTACATCTGCTCTGTGTACAATACCAACACATCTACTCTGTGTACAATACCATCACATCTAATCTGTCTACAATACCAACACATCTACTATGTGTACAATACCATTACATCTACTCTGTGTACAATACCAACACATCTACTTTGTGTACAATACCATCTCATCTAATATGTGTACAATAACAACACATCTACTATGTGTACAATACCATTACATCAACTATGTGTACAATACCAACACATCTACTCTGTGTACAATACCATTTCATATAATCTGTGCACAATACTATTTCATATAATATGTGCACAATACCATCACATCTAATCTGTGTACAATACCAACACATCTACTCTGTGTACAATACCATTACATATAATCTGTGTACAATACCATTACATATAATATGTGCACAATACCATCACATCTAATCTGTGTACAATACCAACATATCTACTCTGTGTACAATACCATTACATATAATCTGTGCACAATACCATTACATCTACTCTGTGTACAATACCATCACATCTAATATGTGTACAATACCATCACATCTAATCTGTGTACAATACCATTACATATAATCTGTGTACAATACCATTACATCTACTCTGTGTACAATACCATTACATCTACTCTGTGCACAATACCATCACATCTAATCTATGTACAATACCAACACATCTACCCTGTGTACAATACCATCACATCTACTCTGTGTACAATACCAACACATCTACTCTGTGTACAATACCATTGCATATAATATGTGCACAATACTATCACATCTAATCTGTGTACAATACCATCACATCTAATCTGTGTACAATACTATTACATATACACTGTGCACAATACCATTACATCTACGCTGTGTACCATATCATTGCATCTACTCTGTGTACAATACCATTACATCTACTCTGTGTACAATATCATCACATCTAATATGTGCGCAATACCATCACATCTAATCTGTGTACAATACCATTACATATAATCTGTGTACAATACCATTACATCTACTCTGTTTACAATACCATTACATCTACTCTGCGTACAATACCATTACATCTACTCTGTGTACAATACCAACACATCTACTCTGTGTACAAAACCATTACATATAATATGTGCACAATACCATCACATCTAATCTGTGTACAATACCAACACATCTACTCTGTGTACAATACCATTACATCTACTCTGTGTAAAATACGATCACATCTACTCTGTGTACAATACCATTACATATAATATGTGCACAATACTATCACATCTAATCTGTGTACAATACCATCACATCTAATATGTGTACAATACCATTACATATAATCTGTGTACAATACCATTACATCTACTCTGTGTACAATACCATCACATCTAATATGTGTACAAAACCATTACATATAATATGTGCACAATACCATCACATCTGCTCTGTGTACAATACCATTACATCTTCTCTGTGTACAAGACCATCACATCTACTCTGTGTACAATACCATTATATCTACGTATACAATACCATCACATCTACTCTGTGTACAATATCAACACATCTACTCTTTGTACAATTCCATTACATCTACTCTGTGTACAATACCATCACATCTACTCTGTGTAGAATACCATCACATCTACTCTGTGTACAATACTCTCACGTCTACTCTGTGTACAATACCATTACATCTACTCTGTGTACAATACTATCACATCTACTATGTGTACAATACCATTACATCTACTCTGTGTACAATACCATCACATCTAATCTGTGTACAATACCATTACATCTAATCTAGGTACAATACCATTACATATAATATGTGCACAATACCATCACATCTACTCTGTGTACAATACCAACATATCTACTCTGTGTACAATACCATTACATCTACTCTGTGTACAATACCAACACATCTACTCTGTGTACAATACCATTACATCTACTCTGTGTACAATACTATTACATATAATCTGTGCACAATACCATTACATCTACTCTTTGTACAATACCATCACATCTAATATGTGTACAATACCATCACATCTAATCTGTGTACAATACCATTACATATAATCTGTGTACAATACCATTACATCTATTCTGTGTACAATACCATTACATCTACTCTGTGTACAATACCATTACATCT
Organism: Archivesica marissinica; assembly: GCA_014843695.1. Classification (NCBI taxonomy): domain Eukaryota; kingdom Metazoa; phylum Mollusca; class Bivalvia; order Venerida; family Vesicomyidae; genus Archivesica; species Archivesica marissinica. The sequence goes on from CM026401.1 coordinate 25,726,228, forward strand.
TCTCTGTGTACAATACCAACACATCTACTCTGTGTACAAAACCATTACATATAATATGTGCACAATACCATCACATCTAATCTGTGTACAATACCAACATATCTACTCTGTGTACAATACCATTACATATAATCTGTGCACAATACCATTACATCTACTCTGTGTACAATACCATCACATCTAATATGTGTACAATACCATCACATCTAATCTGTGTACAATACCATTACATATAATCTGTGTACAATACTATTACATCTTCTCTGTGTACAATACCATTACATCTACTCTGTGCACAATACCATCACATCTAATCTGTGTACAATACCATTACATCTTCTCTGTGTACAAGACCATCACATCTACTCTGTGTACAATACCATTATATCTACGTATACAATACCATCACATCTACTCTGTGTACAATACCAACACATCTACTCTGTGTACAATACCATTACATCTACTCTGTGTACAATACCAACACATCTACTCTGTGCACAATACCATTACATCTACTCTGTGTACAATACCATCACATCTACTCTGTGTACAATACCATCACATCTAATCTGTCTACAATACCATCACATCTACTATGTGTACAATACCATTACATCTACTCTGTGTACAATACCAACACATCTACTCTGTGTACAATACCATTACATCTACTCTGTGTACAATACCATCACATCTACTTTGTGTACAATACCATCTCATCTAATATGTGTACAATACAACACATCTACTTGTGTACAATACCATTACATCAACTATGTGTACAATACCAACACATCTACTCTGTGTACAATACCATTTCATATAATATGTGCACAATACCATCACATCTAATCTGTGTACAATACCAACACATCTACTCTGTGTACAATACCATTACATCTACTCTGTGTACAATACCATTACATATAATATGTGCACAATACCATCACATCTAATCTGTGTACAATACCAACACATCTACTCTGTGTACAATACCATTACATATAATCTGTGCACAATACCATTACATCTACTCTGTGTACAATACCATCACATCTACTCTGTGTACAATACCATCACATCTAATCTGTGTACAATACCATTACATATAATCTGTGTACAATACCATCACATCTACTCTGTGTACAATACCATTACATCTACTCTGTGACAATACCATCACATCTAATCTCACATCTACCTGTGTACAATACCATCACATCTACTCTGTGTACAATACCAACACATCTACTCTGTGTACAATACCATCACATATAATATGTGCACAATAACACATCTATCTGTGTACAATACCATCACATCTAATCTGTGTACAATAACATCATTTCTAATCAGTGTACAATACCAACACATCTACTCTGTGTACAATACCATTACATCTACTCTGTATACAATACCATTACATCTAATCTGTGCACAATACCATTACATCTACGCTGTGTACCATATCATTGCATCTACTCTGTGTACAATACCATTACATCTACTCTGTGTACAATATCATCACATCTAATATGTGCGCAATACCATCACATCTAATCTGTGTACAATACCATTACATATAATCTGTGTACAATACCATTACATCTACTCTGTTTACAATACCATTACATCTACTCTGCGTACAATACCATTACATCTACTCTGTGTACAATACCAACACATCTACTCTGTGTACAAAACCATTACATATAATATGTGCACAATACCATCACATCTAATCTGTGTACAATACCAACACATCTACTCTGTGTACAATACCATTACATCTACTCTGTGTAAAATACGATCACATCTACTCTGTGTACAATACCATTACATATAATATGTGCACAATACTATCACATCTAATCTGTGTACAATACCATCACATCTAATATGTGTACAATACCATTACATATAATCTGTGTACAATACCATTACATCTACTCTGTGTACAATACCATCACATCTAATATGTGTACAAAACCATTACATATAATATGTGCACAATACCATCACATCTGCTCTGTGTACAATACCATTACATCTTCTCTGTGTACAAGACCATCACATCTACTCTGTGTACAATACCATTATATCTACGTATACAATACCATCACATCTACTCTGTGTACAATATCAACACATCTACTCTTTGTACAATTCCATTACATCTACTCTGTGTACAATACCATCACATCTACTCTGTGTAGAATACCATCACATCTACTCTGTGTACAATACTCTCACGTCTACTCTGTGTACAATACCATTACATCTACTCTGTGTACAATACTATCACATCTACTATGTGTACAATACCATTACATCTACTCTGTGTACAATACCATCACATCTAATCTGTGTACAATACCATTACATCTAATCTAGGTACAATACCATTACATAAAATATGTGCACAATACCATCACATCTACTCTGTGTACAATACCACCATATCTACTCTGTGTACAATACCATTACATCTACTCTGTGTACAATACCAACACATCTACTCTGTGTACAATACCATTACATCTACTCTGTGTACAATACCATTACATATAATCTGTGCACAATACCATTACATCTACTCTTTGTACAATACCATCACATCTAATATGTGTACAATACCATCACATCTAATCTGTGTACAATACCATTACATATAATCTGTGTACAATACCATTACATCTATTATGTGTACAATACCATTACATCTACTCTGTGTACAATACCATCACATCTAATATGTGTACAATACCATCACATCTACTCTGTGTACAATACCATTACATATAATCTGTGTACAATACCATTACATCTACTCTGTGTACAATACCATTACATCTACTCTGTGCACAATACCATCACATCTAATCTATGTACAATACCAACACATCTACTCTGTGTACAATACCATCACAACTACTCTGTGTACAATACCAACACATCTACTCTGTGTACAATACCATTGCATATAATATGTGCACAATACCATCACATCTACTCTGTGTACAATACCATTACATCTACTCTGTATACAATACCATTACATCTACTCTATGTACAATACCATTACATCTAATCTGTGCACAATACCATTACATCTACGCTGTGTACCATATCATTGCATCTACTATGTGTACAATACAATTACATCTACTCTGTGTACAATACCAACACATCTACTCTGTGTACAAAACCATTACATATAATATGTGCACAATACCATCACATCTAATATATGCGCAATACCATCACATCTAATCTGTGTACAATACCATTACATATAATCTGTGTACAATACCATTACATCTACTCTGTTTACAATACCATTACATCTACTCTGTGTACAATACCATTACATCTACTCTGTGTACAATACCAACACATCTACTCTGTGTACAAAACCATTACATATAATATGTGCACAATACCATCACATCTAATATGTGTACAATACAAACACATCTACTCTGTGTACAATACCATTACATCTACTCTGTGTACAATACCATTACATCTACTCTGTGTACAATACCAACACATCTACTCTGTGTACAAAACCATTACATATAATATGTCCACAATACCATCACATCTAATCTGTGTACAATACCAACACATCTACTCTGTGTACAATACCATTACATCTACTCTGTGTACAATACCATTACATCTACTCTGTGTACAATACCAACACATCTACTCTGTGTACAAAACCATTACATATAATATGTGCACAATACCATCACATCTAATCTGTGTACAATACCAACACATCTACTCTGTGTACAATACCATTACATCTACTCTGTGTACAATACCATTACATCTACTCTGTGTACAATACCATTACATATAATATGTGCACAATACCATCACATCTAATCTGTGTACAATACCATCACATCTAATCTGTGTACAATACCATTACATATAATCTGTGTACAATACCATTACATCTACTCTGTGTACAATACCATCACATCTAATATGTGTACAAAACCATTACATATAATATGTGCACAATACCATCACATCTACTCTGTGTACAATACCAACACATCTACTCTGTGTACAATACCATTACATATAATATGTGCACAATACCATCACATCTAATCTGTGTACAATACCATTACATCTTCTCTGTGTACAAGACCATCACATCTACTCTGTGTACAATACCATTATATCTACGTATACAATACCATCACATCTACTCTGTGTACAATACCAACACATCTACTCTGTGTACAATTCCATTACATCTACTCTGCGTACAATACCATTACATCTACTATGTGTACAATACCATTACATATAATATGTGCACAATACCAACACATCTACTCTGTGTACAATACCAACACATCTACTCTATGTACAATACCATTACATCTAAGCTGTGCACAATACCATTACATCTACGCTGTGTACCATATCATTGCATCTACTCTGTGTACAATACCATTACATCTACTCTGTGTACAATACCATCACATCTAATATGTGCGCAATACCATAACATCTAATCTGTGTACAATACCATTACATATAATCTGTGTAGAATACCATTACATCTACTCTGTTTACAATACCATTACATCTACTCTGTGTACAATACCATTACATCTACTCTGTGTACAATACCAACACATCTACTCTGTGTACAAAACCATTACATATAATATGTGCACAATACCATCACATCTAATCTGTGTACAATACCAACACATCTACTCTGTGTACAATACCATTACATCTACTCTGTGTACAATACCATTACATCTACTCTGTGTACAATACCAACACATCTACTCTGTGTACAAAACCATTACATATAATATGTGCACAATACCATCACATCTAATCTGTGTACAATACCAACACATCTACTCTGTGTACAATACCATTACATCTACTCTGTGTACAATACCATTACATCTACTCTGTGTACAATACCAACACATCTACTCTGTGTACAAAACCATTACATATAATATGTGCACAATACCATCACATCTAATCTGTGTACAATACCAACACATCTACTCTGTGTACAATACCATTACATCTACTCTGTGTAACATACGATCACATCTACTCTGTGTACAATATCATTACATATAATATATGCACAATACTATCACATCTAATCTGTGTACAATACCATCACATCTAATCTGTGTACAATACCATTACATATAATCTGTGTACAATACCATTACATCAACTTTGTGTACAATACCATCACATCTAATATGTGTACAAAACCATTACATATAATATGTGCACAATACCATCACATCTACTCTGTGTACAATACCAACACATCTACTCTGTGTACAATACCATTACATATAATATGTGCACAATACCATCACATCTAATCTGTGTACAATACCATTACATCTTCTCTGTGTACAATACCATTATATCTACGTATACAATACCATCACATCTACTCTGTGTACAATACTATCACGTCTACTCTGTGTACAATACCATTACATCTACTCTGTGTACAATACTATCACATCTACTCTGTGTACAATACCATTACATCTACTCTGTGTACAATACCATCACATCTAATCTGTGTACAATACCATTACATCTAATCTAGGTACAATACCATTACATATAATATGTGCACAATACCATCACATCTACTCTGTGTACAATACCAACACATCTACTCTGTGTACAATACCATTACATCTACTCTGTGTACAAGACCAACACATCTACTCAGTGTACAATACCATTACATCTACTCTGTGGACAATACCAACACATCTACTCTGTGTACAATACCATCACATCTAATCTGTGTACAATACCAACACATCTACTATGTGTACAATACCATTACATCAACTATGTGTACAATACCAACACATCTACTCTGTGTACAATACCATTTCATATAATATGTGCACAATACCATCACATCTAATCTGTGTACAATACCAACACATCTACTCTGTGTACAATACCATTACATATAATATGTGTACAATACCATTACATATAATATGTGCACAATACCATCACATCTAATCCGTGTACAATACTAACATATCTACTCTGTGTACAATACCATTACATATAATCTGTGCACAATACCATTACATCTACTCTGTGCACAATACCATCACATCTAATCTGTGTACAATACCATCACATCTAATATGTGTACAATACTATTACATATACTCTGTGTACAATACCATTACATCTACTCTGTGTACAATACCATTACATCTACTCTGTGTACAATACCATTATATCTAATCTGTGCACAATACCATTACATCTACTCTGTGTACAATAACATTACATCTAATCTGTGTACAATACCATTACATTTACTCTGTGTACAATACCATCACATCTACTCTGTGTACAATACCATTACATATACTCTGTATACAATACCATTACATCTACTCTATGTACAATACCATTACATCTAATCTGTGCACAATACCATTACATCTACGCTGTGTACCATATCATTGCATCTACTCTGTGTACAATACCATTACATCTACTTTGTGTACAATACCATCACATCTAATATGTGCGCAATACAATCACATCTAATCTGTGTACAATACCATTACATATAATCTGTGTACAATACCATTACATCTACTCTGTTTACAATACCATTAAATCTACTCTGTGTACAATACCATTACATCTACTCTGTGTACAATACCAACACATCTACTCTGTGTACAAAACCAGTACATATAATATGTGCACAATACCATCACATCTAATCTGTGTACAATACCAACACATCTACTCTGTTTACAATACCATTACATCTACTCTGTGTACAATACCATTACATCTACTCTGTGTACAATACCAACACATCTACTCTGTGTACAAAACCATTACATATAATATGTCCACAATACCATCACATCTAATCTGTGTACAATACCAACACATCTACTCTGTGTACAATACCATCACATCTACTCTGTGTACAATACCATCACATCTACTCTGTGTACAATACCAACACATCTACTCTGTGTACAAAATCATCACATATAATATGTGCACAATAACATCATTTCTAATCAGTGTACAATACCAACACATCTACTCTGTGTACAATACCATCACATCTAATCTGTGTACAATACCATTACATCTAATCTAGGTACAATACCATTACATATAATATGTGCACAATACCATCACATCTACTCTGTGTACAATACCATTACATCTACTCTGTGTACAAAACCAACACATCTACTCAGTGTACAATACCATTACATCTACTCTGTGGACATACCAACCATCTACTCTGTGTACAATACCATCACATCTAATCTGTGTACAATACCAACACATCTACTCTGTGTACAATACCATTACATCTATCTGTGTACAATACCATCACATCTAATTGTGTACAATACCATACATCTATTGTTACAATACATTAATTACTCTGTGTACAATACCATTACATTATCTGTGTACAATACCAACATCTACTCTGTGTACAAACCATTAATTAATTGTGACAATACCATAATCTATCTGTTACAATACATTCATTAATTGTGACAATACATACATTACTCTTTGTACAATACCATTACATTACTTGTTACAATACCATTACATCTACTTTGTACAATACCATTAATCTATTGTGCACAATACCATTACATTCCTGTGTATACAGCATTTTGTGTACAATACCATTACATACTTGTGTACAATACCATAATCTAGTGCAATACATACATCTATCTGTGTACAATACCATTACATTAATTGTGTACAATACCATTACATCTATTGTTACAATACATTACATCTATTGTGTACATACAACACATCTACTCTGTGTACAAAACCATTACATATAATATGTGCACAATACCATCACATCTAATCTGTGTACAATACCATCACATCTACTCTGTGTACAATACCATTACATCTACTCTGTGTACAATACCATTACATCTACTCTGTGTACAATACCATCACATCTACTCTGTGTACAAAACCATTACATATAATATGTGCACAATACCATCACATCTAATCTGTGTACAATACCATCACATCTACTCTGTGTACAATACCATCACATCTACTCTGTGTACAATACCATCACATCTACTCTGTGTACAATACCAACATCTACTCTGTGTACAATTTTTTTGTGTTCATCTATTGTGTACAATACCATTACATTATTGTGTACAATAATACATTAATTGTGAATACATACATTATCTGGTACATACCATTAATTATGTTACAATACCATTACATATAATCTGTGTACAATACCATTACATCTACTCTGTGTAAAATACTATCATATCTACTCTGTGTACAATACCATTATATCTACGTGTACAATACCATCACATCTACTCTGTGTACAATACAAACACATCTACTCTGTGTACAATTCCATTACATCTACTCTGTGTACAATACCATCACATCTACTATGTGTAGAATACCATCACATCTACTCTGTGTACAATACTATCACCTCTACTCTGTGTACAATACCATTACATCTACTCTGTGTACAATACTATCACATCTACTCTGTGTACAATACCATTACATCTACTCTGTGTACAATACCATCACATCTAATCTGTGCACAATACCATTACATCTACGCTGTGTACCATATCATTGCATCTACTCTGTGTACAATACCATTACATCTACTCTGTGTAAAATACTATCATATCTACTCTGTGTACAATACCATTATATCTACGTGTACAATACCATCACATCTACTCTGTGTATAATACAAACACATCTACTCTGTGTACAATTCCATTACATCTACTCTGTGTACAATACCATCACATCTACTATGTGTAGAATACCATCACATCTACTCTGTGTACAATACTATCACCTCTACTCTGTGTACAATACCATTACATCTACTCTGTGTACAATACATTACATCTACTATGTGTACAATACCATTACATCTACTCTGTGTACAATACCATCACATCTACTCTGTGTACAATACCATTACATCTAATCTGTGTACAATACATTCATAACCATCTACTCTGTGTACAATACCACACATCTACTCTGTGTACAATACCATTACATACTCTGTGTACAATACCATTACATCTACTCTGTGTACAATACCATCACATCTACTCTGTGTACAATACCATTACCTAATTTGTGTACAATACCATCACATCTAATCTGTGTACAATACCATCACATCTAATCTGTGTACAATACCATTACATATAATCTGTGTACAATACCATTACATCTACTTGTGTACAATACCATTAATCTACTCTGTGTACAATACCTTACATCTACTTGTGTACAATACCATCACTTCTAACTTGTGAATACATCACATCTACGTGTACATACCAAATCTACGTGTACAATACCATTACATCTACTCTGTGTACAATACCATTACATCTACTTGTACAATACCATCACATCTACTCTGTGTACAATACCATTACATCTACTCTGTGTACAATACCATCACATCTACGTGTACAATACCATCACATCTACTCTGTGTACAATCCATACATCTACGTATAATATCTGTGTACAATACCATCACATCTACTCTGTGTACAATACCATCACATCTATTCTGTGTACAATACCATTACATCTACTCTGTGTACAATACCAACACATCTACTCTGTGTACAATACCATCACATCTACTCTGTGTACAATACCATCACATCTACTCTGTGTACAATACCATTACATATAATATGTGCACAATACCATCACATCTAATCTGTGTACAATACCATCACATCTAATCTGTGTACAATACCATTACATATAATCTGTGTACAATACCATTACATCTACTCTGTGTACAATACCATCAAATCGAATATGTGTACAAAACCATACATCTACTCTGTGCACAATACCACACATCTATCTGTGTACAAAACCATTACATATAATATGTGCACAATACCATCACATCTAATTTGTGTACAATACCAACACATCTACTCTGTGTACAATACCATCACATCTACTCTGTGTACAATACCAACACATCTACTCTGTGTACAATACCATTACATATAATATGTGCACAATACCATCACATCTAATCTGTGTACAATACCATTACATCTTCTCTGTGTACAAGACCATCACATCTACTTGTGTAAAATACTATCACATCTACTCTGTGTACATACCAACACATATACTCTGTGTACAATTCCATTACATCTACTCTTTGTACAATACCATCACATCTACTCTGTGTAGAATACCATCACATCTACTCTGTGTACAATACGATCACATCTACTATGTGTACAATACCATTACATCTACTCTGTGTTCAATACTATCACATCTACTGTGTGTACAATACCATTACATCTACTCGGTGTACAATACCATCACATCTAATCTGTGTACAATACCATTACATCTAATCTAGGTACAATACCAACACATCTACTATGTGTACAGTACCATTACATCAACTATGTGTACAATACCAACACATCTACTCTGTGTACAATACCATTACATATAATATGTGCACAATACCATCACATCTAATCCGTGTACAATACCAACACATCTACTCTGTGTACAATACCATTACATATAATCTGTGCACAATACGATTACATATAATATGTGCACAATACCATCACATCTAATATGTCTACAATACCAACACATCTACTCTGTGTACAATACCATTACATATAATCTGTGCACAATACCATTACATCTACTCTGTGTACAATACAATCACATCTAATATGTGTACAATACCATCACATCTAATATGTGCACAATACCATCACATCTAATATGTGTACAATACCAACACATCTACTCTGTGTACAATACCATTACATATCATATGTGCACAATACCATCACATCTACTCTGTGTACAATTCCACCACATCTACTCTGTGTACAATACTCTCACATATACTCTGTATACAATACCATTACATATAATCTGTGCACAATACCATTACATATAATATGTGTACAATACCAACACATATACTCTGTGTACAATACCAACATCTAATCTGTGTACAATACCATTACATCTACTCTGTGTAGAATACCATTACATAGAATATGTGCACAATACCATTACATCTAATATGTGCACAATACCATAACATCTACTCTGTGTACAATACCATTACATCAAATATGTGCACAATACCATAACATCTACTCTGTGTACAATACCATTACATCTAATATGTGCACAATACCATTACATATAATATGTACACAATACCAACACATCCAATATGTGCACAATACCAACACAGCCAATATGTGCACAATACCATCACATTCAATATGCGCACAATACCAACACATCTAATATGTGCACAATACCAACACATATATTCTGTGCACAATACCAACACATCCAATAAGTGCACAATAACATCACATCCAATATATGCACAATACCAACACATATATTCTGTGCACAATACTATCACATCCAATATGTGCACAATACCAACACATATATTCTGTGCACAATACCATCACATCTATTCTATGCACAATACCATCACATCCAATATGTGCACAATAACAACACATCCAATATGTGGACAATACCAACAAATCTATTCTGTGCACAATACCATCACATCTAATCTGTGTACAATACCAATACATCTAATATGTGCACAATACCATTACATATAATCTGTGCACAATACCATTACATATAATTTGTGCACAATACCATTACATATAATATGTGCACAATACCATCACATCTACTCTGTGTACAATACCATTACATATAATATGTTTACAATACCATCACATGTACTCTGTGTACAATACCATCACATCTAATATGTGCACAATACCATCACATCTCATCTGTTTACAATACCAACACATTTACTCTGTGTATAATACCAACACATCTACTCTGTGTACAATACCATTACATATAATATGTGCACAATACCATCACATCTAATCTGTCTACAATACCATTACATCTTCTCTGTGTACAATACTATCACATCTACTATGTGTACAATACCATCACATCTAATATGTGTACAATACCAACACATCTACTCTGTGTACAATACCATCACATCTACTATGTGCACAATACTATCACATCTACTCTGTGTACAATACCATCACATCTACTCTGTGTAAAATACTACCACATCTACTCTGTGTACAATATAATTATATCTACGTGTACAATACCATCACATCTACTCTGTGTACAATATCATTACATCTACTATGTGTACAATACCATCACATCTACTCTGTGTACAATAACATCACATCTACTCTGTGTACAATACTATCACATCTACTCTGTGTACAATACCATTACATCAAATATGTGCACAATACCATAACATCTACTCTGTGTACAATACCATCACATATATTATGTGCACAATACCATTACATATAATATGTACACAATAGCAACACATCCAATATGTGCAAAATACCAACACAGCCAATATGTGCACAATACCATCACATCCAATATGTGCACAATACCAAGACATCTAATATGTGCACAATACCAACACATATATTCTGTGCACAATACCAACACATCCAATATGTGCACAATACCAACACATATATTCTGTGCACAATACCAACACATCCAATATGTGCACAATACCATCACATCCAATATATTCACAATACCAACATGTATATTCAGTGCACAATACTATCACATCCAATATGTGCACAATACCAACACATATATTCTGTGCACAATACCATCACATCTATTCTATGCACAATACCATCACATCCAATATGTGCACAATAACGACACATCCAATATGTGGACAATACCAACAAATCTATTCTGTGCACAATACCATCACATCTAATCTGTGTACAATACCATTACATCTAATATGTGCACAATACCATTACATATAATCTGTGCACAATACCATTACATATAATATGTGCACAATACCATTACATATAATATGTGCACAATACCATCACATCTACTCTGTGTACAATACCATTACATATAATATGTGTACAATACCATCACATGTACTCTGTGTACAATACCATCACATCTAATATGTGCACAATACCATCACATCTAATCTGTTTACAATACCAACACATCTACTATGTGTACAATACCATCACATCTACTCTGTGTACAATACCATCACATCTACTATGTGCACAATACTATCACATCTACTCTGTGTACAATACCATCACATCTACTCTGTGTAAAATACTACCACATCTACTCTGTGTACAATATAATTATATCTACGTGTACAATACCATCACATCTACTCTGTGTACAATATCATTACATCTACTATGTGTACAATACCATCACATCTACTCTGTGTACAATAACATCACATCTACTCTGTGTACAATACTATCACATCTACTCTGTGTACAATACCATTACATCAAATATGTGCACAATACCATAACATCTACTCTGTGTACAATACCATCACATATATTATGTGCACAATACCATTACATATAATATGTACACAATAACAACACATCCAATATGTGAAAAATACCAACACAGCCAATATGTGCACAATACCATCACATCCAATATGCGCACAATACCAACACATCTAATATGTGCACAATACCAACACATATATTCTGTGCACAATACCAACACATCCAATATGTGCACAATACCATCACATCCAATATATTCACAATACCAACATGTATATTCAGTGCACAATACTATCACATCCAATATGTGCACAATACCAACACATATATTCTGTGCACAATACCATCACATCTATTCTATGCACAATACCATCACATCCAATATGTGCACAATAACGACACATCCAATATGTGGACAATACCAACAAATCTATTCTGTGCACAATACCATCACATCTAATCTGTGTACAATACCATTACATCTAATATGTGCACATGTACAATACCATTACATCTAATATGTGCACAATACCATTACATATAATCTGTGCACAATACCATTACATATAATATGTGCACAATACCATTACATATAATATGTGCACAATACCATCACATCTACTCTGTGTACAATACCATTACATATAATATGTGTACAATACCATCACATGTACTCTGTGTACAATACCATCACATCTAATATGTGCACAATACCATCACATCTAATCTGTTTACAATACCAACACATCTACTATGTGTACAATACCATCACATCTACTCTGTGTACAATACCAACACATCTACTCTGTGTACAATACCATTACATATAATATGTGCACAATACCATCACATCTAATCTGTGTACAATACCATTACATATTCTCTGTGTACAATACTATCACATCTACTATGTGTACAATACCATCACATCTAATATGTGTACAATACCATCACATCTACTCTGTGCCCAATACGATCACATCTACTATGTGTACAATACCATCACATCTACTCTGTGTAAAATACTACCACATCTACTCTGTGTACAATACCATTATATCTACCTGTACAATACCATCACATCTACTCTGTGTACACTACCATTACATCTACTCTGTGTACAATACCATTACATCTACTCTGTGTACAATACCATCACATCTACTCTGTGTACAATACCATCACATCTACTCTGTGTACAATACCATTACATCTACTCTGTGTACAATACTATCAAATCTACTCTGTGTACAATACCATCACATCTACTCTGTGTACAATACCATCACATCTACTCTGTGTACAATACGATCACATCTACTATGTGTACAATACCATTACATCTACTCTGTCTATAATACTATCACATCTACTGTGTGTACAATACCGTTACATCTACTCGGTGTACAATACCATCACATCTAATCTGTGTACAATACCATTACATCTAATCTAGGTACAATACCAACACATCTACTATGTGTAAAATACCATTACATCAACTATGTGTACAATACCAACACATCTACTCTGTGTACAATACCATTACATATAATCTGTGCACAATACCATTAGATCTACTCTGTGTACAATACAATCACATCTAATATGTGTAAAATACCATCAAATCTAATATGTGCACAATACCATCACCTCTAATCTGTGTACAATACCAACACATCTACTCTGTGTACAATACCATTACATATAATCTGTGTCCAATACCATTAGATCTACTCTGTGTACAATACAATCACATCTAATATGTGTACAATACCATCACATCTAATATGTGCACAATATCATCACATCTACGCTGTGTACAATTCCACCACATCTACTCTGTGTACAATACTATCACATCTACTCTGTATACAATACCATCACATCAAATATGTGTACAATACCATTACATCTAATCTGTGTACAATAACATCACATCTACTCTGTGTAGAATACCATTACATATAATCTGTGCACAATACCATTACATATAATATGTGCACAATACCATTACATATAATGTGTGTACAATACCAACACATATACTCTGTGTACAATACCATTAAATCTAATATGTGTACAATACCATTACATCTACTCTGTGTAGAATACCATTACATATAATATGTGCACAATACCATCACATCTAATCTGTGTACAATACAATTACATCTACTCTGTGTAGAATACCATTACATAGAATATGTGCACAATACCATTACATCTAATATGTGCACAATACTATAACATCTACTCTGTGTACAATACCATTACATATAATATGTACACAATACCAACACATCCAATATGTGCACAATACCAACACAGCCAATATGTGCACAATACCATCACATCCAATATGCGCACAATACCAACACATATAATATGTGCACAATACCAACACATATATTCTGTGCACAATACCAACACATCCAATATGTGCACAATACCATCACATCCAATATATGCACAATACCAACACATATATTATGTGCACAATACTATCACATCCAATATGTGCACAATACCAACACATATATTCTGTACACAATACCATCACATCTATTCTATGCTAAATACCATCACATCCAATATGTGCACAATACCAACAAATCTATTCTGTGCACAATACCATCACATCTAATATGTGTACAATACCATTACATCTAATATGTGCACAATACCATTACATATAATCTGTGCACAATACCATTACATATAATATGTGCACAATACCATTACATATAATATGTGCACAATACCATCACATCTACTCTGTGTACAATACCATTACATATAATATGTGTACAATACCATCACATGTACTCTGTGTACAATACCATCACATCTAATATGTGCACAATACCATCACATCCAATCTTTTTACAATACCAACACATCTACTCTGTGTACAATACCATCACATCTACTATGTGTACAATACCATCACATCTAATATGTGTACAATACCAACACATCTACTCTTTGTACAATACCATCACATCTACTCTGTGCACAATACTATCACATCTACTCTGTGTACAATACCATCACATCTACTCTATGTAAAATACTACCACATCTACTCTGTGTACAATACCATTATATCTACGTGTTCAATACCATCACATCTACTATGTGTACAATACCATTATATTTACTCTGTGTACAATACCATCACATCTACTCTGTGTACAATACCATCAAATCTACTCTGTGTACAATACTATCACATCTACTATGTGTACAATACCATTACATCTATTCTGTGTACAATACCATCACATCTACTATGTGCACAATACCATTACATCTACTCGGTGTAGAATACCATCACATCTAATCTGTGTACAATACCATTACATCTAATCTAGGTACAATACCATTACATATAATATGTGCACAATACCATCACATCCACTCTGTGTACAATACCAACACATCGACTCTGTGTACAATACCATTACATCTACTCTGTGTACAATACCAACACATCTACTCTGTGTACAATACCCGTACATCTACTCTGTGTACAATACCAACACATCTACTCTGTGTACAATACCATCACATCTAATATGTGTACAATACCATCACATCTAATCTGTGTACAAAACCAACACATCTACTATGTATACAATACCATTACATCAACTATGTGTACAATACTAACACATCTACTCTGTGTACAATACCATCACATCTAATCTGTGTACAATACCATTACATCTTCTCTGTGTACAATACTATCACATCTACTCTGTGTACAATACCATCACATCTAATATGTGTACAATACCAACACATCTACTCTGTGTACAATACCATCACATCTACTCTGTGCACAATACTATCATATCTACACTGTGTACAATACCATCACATCTACTCTGTGTAAAATACTACCACCTCTACTCGGTGTACAATACCATTATATCTACGTGTACAATACCATCACATCTACTCTGTGTACAATACCATTACATCTACTAGGAGTACAATACCATCACACCTACTCTGTGTACAATACCATCACATCTACTCTGTGTACAATACTATCACATCTACTCTGTGTACAATACCATTACATCTACTATGTGTACAATACCATTACATATAATATGTGCACAATACCAACACATCTACTCTGTGTACAATACCAACACATCTACTCTGTGTACAATAACATCACATCTACTCTGTGTACAATACTATCACATCTACTCTGTGTACAATACCATTACATCAAATATGTGCACAATACCATAACATCTACTCTGTGTACAATACCATCACATATATTATGTGCACAATACCATTACATATAATATGTACACAATAACAACACATCCAATATGTGAAAAATACCAACACAGCCAATATGTGCACAATACCATCACATCCAATATGCGCACAATACCAACACATCTAATATGTGCACAATACCAACACATATATTCTGTGCACAATACCAACACATCCAATATGTGCACAATACCATCACATCCAATATATTCACAATACCAACATGTATATTCAGTGCACAATACTATCACATCCAATATGTGCACAATACCAACACATATATTCTGTGCACAATACCATCACATCTATTCTATGCACAATACCATCACATCCAATATGTGCACAATAACGACACATCCAATATGTGGACAATACCAACAAATCTATTATGTGCACAATACCATCACATCTAATCTGTGTACAATACCATTACATCTAATATGTGCAATTACAATACCATTACATCTAATATGTGCACAATACCATTACATATAATCTGTGCACAATACCATTACATATAATATGTGCACAATACCATTACATATAATATGTGCACAATACCATCACATCTACTCTGTGTACAATACCATTACATATAATATGTGTACAATACCATCACATGTACTCTGTGTACAATACCATCACATCTAATATGTGCACAATACCATCACATCTAATCTGTTTACAATACCAACACATCTACTATGTGTACAATACCATCACATCTACTCTGTGTACAATACCAACACATCTACTCTGTGTACAATACCATTACATATAATATGTGCACAATACCATCACATCTAATCTGTGTACAATACCATTACATATTCTCTGTGTACAATACTATCACATCTACTATGTGTACAATACCATCACATCTAATATGTGTACAATACCATCACATCTACTCTGTGCCCAATACGATCACATCTACTATGTGTACAATACCATCACATCTACTCTGTGTAAAATACTACCACATCTACTGTGTACAATACCATTATATCTACCTGTACAATACCATCACATCTACTCTGTGTACACTACCATTACATCTACTCTGTGTACAATACCATTACATCTACTCTGTGTACAATACCATCACATCTACTCTGTGTACAATACCATCACATCTACTCTGTGTACATACTATCAAATCTACTATGTGTACAATACCATCACATCTACTCTGTGTACAATACCATCACATCTACTCTGTGTACAATACGATCACATCTACTATGTGTACAATACCATTACATCTACTCTTATACTATCACATCTACTGTGTGTACAATACCATTACATCTACTCTGTGTACAATACCATCACATCTACTCTGTGTACAATACCATCACATCTAATATGTGTACAATACCAACACATCTACTATGTGTACAATACCATTACATCAACTATGTGTACAATACCAACACATCTACTCTGTGTACAATACCATTACATATAATATGTGCACAATACCATCACATCTAATATGTGTACAATACCAACACATCTACTCTGTGTACAATACCATTACATATAATCTGTGTACAATACCATTACATATAATATGTGCACAATACCATCACATCTAATCTGTGTACAATACCAACACATCTACTCTGTGTACAATACCATTACATATAATCTGTGCACAATACCATTACATCTACTCTGTGTACAATACCATCACATCTAATATGTGTACAATACCATCACATCTAATCTGTGTACAATACCATTACATATAATCTGTGTACAATACCATCACATCTACTATGTGTACAATACCATCACATCTACTCTGTGTACAATACCATAATAATTGTGACAATACCATTACATTAATTGTGACAATACATCAATCTATCTGTGTAAATACAACATTATCTGTGTACAATACCATTACATATAATTGTGCACATACCATTACATCTATCTGTGTACAATACCATCACATCTATTTGTACAATACATTAATTATTGTGTACAATACCATTACATCTAATCTGTGTAATATACCATTACATCTACTCTGTGTACAATACCATTACATCTACTCTGTGTACAATACCAACACATCTACTCTGTGCACAATATAATTACATATAATATGTGCACTATACCATCACATCTACTCTGTGTACAATACCATTACATATAATATGTGTACAATACAATCACATCTACTCTGTGTAAAATACCATCACATCTAATATGTGCACAATACCATCACATCTAATCTGTTTACAATACCAACACATCTACTCTGTGTACAATACCATCACATCTACTCTGTGTACAATACCAACACATCTACTATGTGTACAATACCATTTCATATAATATGTGCACAATACCATCACATCTATTCGGTGTACAATACCATTACATCTTCTCTGTGTACAATACTATCACATCTACTGTGTGTACAATACCATCACATCTAATATGTGTACAATACCAACATATCTACTCTGTGTACAATACCATCACATCTACTCTGTGCACAATACTATCACATCTACTCTGTGTACAATACCATTACATCTACTCTGTGTACAATACCATCACACCTACTCTGTGTACGATACCATCACATCTACTCTGTGTACAATACTATCACATCTACGCTGTGTACAATACCATTACATCTACTCTGTGTACAATACTATCAAATCTACTCTGTGTAAATACCATTACATCTATTCTGTGTACAATACCATCACATCTAATCTGTGTACAATACCATTACATCTAATCTAGGTACAATACCATTACATATAATATGTGCACAATACCATCACATCTACTCTGTGTACAATACCAACACATCTACTATGTGTACAATACCATTACATCTACTCTGTGTACAATACCAACACATCTACTCTGTGTACAATACCATCACATCTACTCTGTGTACAATACTATCACATCTACTCTGTGTACAATACAATCACATCTACTCTGTGTAAAATACTACCACATCTACTATGTGTACAATACCATTATATCTACGTGTACAATACCATCACATCTACTCTGTGTACAATACCATTACATCTACTCTGTGTACAATACCATCACATCTACTCTGTGTACAATACTATCACATCTACTCTGTGTACAATACCATTACATCTACTATGTGTACAATACTATCATATCTACTCTGTGTACAATACCATTACATCTATTCTGTGTACAATACCATCACATCTAATCTGTGTATAATACCATTACATCTAATCTAGGTACAATACCATTACATATAATATGTGCACAATACCATCACATCTACTCTGTGTACAATACTAACACATCTACTATGTGTACAATACCATTACATCTACTCTGTGTACAATACTAACACATCTACTCTGTGTACAATACCATTACATCTTCTCTGTGTACAATACCATCACATCTACTCTGTGCACAATACTATCACATCTACTCTCTGTACAATACCATCACATCTACTCTGTGTAAAATACTATCACATCTACTCTGTGTACAATACCATTATATCTACGTGTACAATACCATCACATCTACTCTATGTACAATACCATTACATCTACTCTGTGTACAATACCATCACATCTATTATGTGTACAATACCATTACATATAATCTGTGAACAATACCATTACATCTACTCTGTGTACAATACCATTACATCTACTCTGTGTACAATACCAACACATCTACTCTGTGTACAATACAATTACATCTACTCTGTGTACAATACCATTACATCTAATCTGTGTGCAATACCATTACATCTACTCTGAGTACAATACCATTACATCTACTCTGTGTACAATACCAACACATCTACTCTGTGTACAAAACCATTACATATAATATGTGCACAATACCATCACATCTAATCTGTGTACAATACCATTACATCTACTCTGTGTAGAATACCATTACATCTCATATATGCAAAATACCATTACATATAATATGTGCACAATACCAACACATCCAATATGTGCACAATACCCAAACAGCCAATATGTGCACAATACCATCACATCCAATATGCGCACAATACCAACACATCTAATATGTGCACAATACCAACACATATATGCTGTGCACAATACCAACACATCCAATATGTGCACAATACCATCACATCCAATATTTGCACAATACCAACACATATATTCTGTGCACAATACCATCACATCCAGTATGTGCACAATACCAACACATATATTCTGTGCACAATACCATCACATCTATTCTGTGCACAATACCATCACATCCAATATGTGCACAATACCAACACATCCAATATGTGCACAATACCAACACATCTATTCTGTGCACAATACCATCACATCTACTATGTGTACAATGCCATTACATCTAATATGTGCACAATACCATCACATCTACTATTTGTACAATGCCATTACATCTAATATGTGCACAATACCATTACATATAATCTGTGCACAATACCATTACATATAATATGTGCACAATACCATTACATATAATATGTGACAATACCATCACATCTAATCTGTGTACAATATCATTACATCTACTCTGTGTACAATACCATTACATATAATATGTGCACAATACCATCACATCTACTCTGTGAACAATACTATTACATATAATCTGTGCACAATACAATTACATATAATATGTGCACAATACCATCACATTTACTCTGTGTACAATTCCATCACATCTACTGTGTGTACAATACCATCTCATCTACTCTGTGTACAATACTATCACATCTACTGTGTACAATACCATTACATATCATATGTGCACAATACCATCACATCTACTCTGTGTACAATTCCATCACATCTACTCTGTGTACAATACTATCACATCTAATCTGTGTACAATACCATCACATCTACTCTGTGTAGAATACCATTACATATAATATGTGCACAATATCATTACATATAATATGTGCACAATACCATTACATATAATGTGTGTACAATACCAACACATATACTCTGTGTACAATACCATCACATCCAATATGTGCACAATACCATCACATCCAATATGTGCACAATACCAACACATCCAATATGTGCTCAATACCAACACAGCCAATATGTGCACAATACCATCACATCCAATATGCGCACAATACCAACACATCTAATATGTGCACAATACCAACACATATATTATATGTTCAATACCATTACATCTAATATGTGTTCATTACCATTACATCTATTCTGTGTAGAATAACATTACATATAATATGTGCACAATACCATTGCATATAATATGTGCACAATACGATCACATCTAATCTGTGTACAATACCAGTACATCTACTCTGTGTAGAATACCATTACATATAATCTGTGCACAATACCATTACATATAATATGTGCACAATACCATCACATCTACTCTGTGTAAAATACCATTACATAGAATATGTGCACAATACCAGTACATCAAATATGTGCACAATACTATTACATCTACTCTGTGTACAATACCATTACATCTAATATGTGCACAATACCGTTACATATAATATGTGCACAATACCGTCACATCCAATATGTGTATAATACCATCACGTCCAATATGTGCACAATACCAACACATCCAATATGTGCACAATACCATCACGTCCAATATGTGCAAAATACCAGCACATCCAATATGTGCACAATACCATCACATCCAATATGTGCACAATACCAACACATCCAATATGTGCTCAATACCAACACAGCCAATATGTGCACAATACCATCACATCCAATATGCGCACAATACCAACACATCTAATATGTGCACAATATCAACACATATAGTCTGTGCACAATACCATCACATCCAATATGTGCACAATACCAACGCATCCAATATGTGCACAATACCAACACATCTATTCTGTGCACAATACCATCACATCTAATCTGTGTACAATACCATCACATCTACTCTGTGCACAATACCAACACATCTAATCTGTGTACAATACCATTACATCTTTTCTGTGTACAATACTATCACATCTATTCTGTGTACAATACCATAACATCTACTCTGTGTACAATACCATTACATTTAATCTGTGCACAATATCATTACATATAATATGTGCACAATACCATTACATTTAATCTGTTCACAATACCATTACATCAAATCTGTGCACAATACCATTACATCAAATCTGGGCACAATACGATCACATCTAATCTGTTCACAATGCCATGACATCTAATCTGTGTACAATACCATTACATATAATATGTGCACAACACCATCACATCTACTCTCTGTATAATACCATTACATATAATATGTGCACAATACCATTACATATAATCTGTGTACAATACCATTACATCTACTCTGTGTACAATACCACCACAACTACTCTGTGTACAATACCATCACATCTAATCTGTGTACAATACCATTACATATAATATGTGCACAATACCATTATATCTACTCTGTGTACAATACCATTACATCTACTCTGTGTACAATACCATCACATCTTCTCTGTGTACAATACCATCACATCTACTCTGTGTACAATACCATCACATCTACTATGTGTACAATACCATCACATCTACTCTGTGTACAATACCAACACATCTACTATGTGTACAATACCATCACATCTACTCTGTGTACAATACCATCACATCTACTCTGTGTACAATACCATCACATCTACTCTGTGTACAATACCATCACACCTAATCTGTGTACAATACCATTACATATAATCTGTGTACAATACCATTACATATAATATGTGCACAATACCATCACATCTACTCTGTGTACAATACCATTACATATAATCTGTGCACAATACCATCACATCTAATCTTTGTACAATACCATTACATATAATCTGAGCACAATACCATCACATCAAATCTGTGTACAATAGCATTACATCTACTCTGTGTACAATACCATT
This sequence comes from Archivesica marissinica, assembly GCA_014843695.1. Lineage (NCBI taxonomy): Eukaryota > Metazoa > Mollusca > Bivalvia > Venerida > Vesicomyidae > Archivesica > Archivesica marissinica. The sequence continues at coordinate 25,751,089 of CM026401.1, forward strand.
ATATATAATATGTGCACAATACCATTACATATAATCTGTGTACAATACCATCACATCTAATCTGTGTACAATACCATCACATCTACTCTGTGTACAATACCATCACATCTAATCTGTGCACAATACCATTACATCAAATCTGTGCACAATACCATTACATCAAATCTGTGCACAATACTATCACATCTAATCTGTTCACAATACCATTACATCAAATCTGTGCGCAATACCATTACACCAAATCTGGGCACAATACGATCACATCTAATCTGTTCACAATGCCATGACATCTAATATGTGCACAATACCATTACATATAATATGTGCACACTACCATTACATATAATCTGTGTACAATACCATTACATCTACTATGTGTACAATACCACCACATCTACTCTGTGTACAATACCATCACATCTACTCTGTGTACAATACCATCACATCTACTCTGTGTACAATACCAACACATCTACTATGTGTACAATACCATCACATCTACTCTGTGTACAATACCATTACATATAATGTGTGCACAATACCATCACATCTACTCTGTGTACAATACCATCACATCTAATCTAATACCATTACATATAATCTGTGCACAATACCATCACATCTACTCTGTGCACAATACCATCACATCTAATCTTTGTACAATATCATTACATATAATCTGTTCAAAATACCATCACATCTAATCTGTGTACAATACCATTACATATAATCTGTGCACAATACCATTACATATAATATTTGCACAATACCATCACATCTACTCTGTGTACAATACCATTACATATAATCTGTGCACAATACCATCACATCTACTCTGTGTAAAATACCATTACATCAAATCTGGGCACAATACGATCACATATAATCTGTTCACAATGCCATGACATCAAATATGTGCACAATACGATCACATCTAATATGTTCACAATGCCATGACATCAAATGTGTGCACAATACGATCACATATAATCTGTTCACAATGCCATGACATCAAATATGTGCAAAATACCATCACATCTAATGCCGATAATTTTCTCCTAATGAAAATGCAAATTTGGCACGGAATACCAGCCACCATTTCACTGGAACGTCAAATGATTTGTCAGAAAAGTCGATAGAACCAGGCATGAATACGACCTAGTCAAGTTATGTTTCCCTTGCTGCCTAATTTACTGAATTAATATAATAAGAATGAGGTAATCACAACGAACATGCTTCTTATATTAAATCAAATATGTATAAACTTCCAATTTCGGCTAGAAGTGATTCATTATCAATCACAGAAGACAAATAAATACTTATTACACACTGATCTCGCATCGTAAAACCTAATCACTTGTGATATGATTTGTTCATTAATACTATTTAAAGCTATGCGAGTTCTTGGCGGCCCGGATGTGAGTATACTGTCTGTCTAGGTGTAAACTTTGTGGAGTCTCCTTAACGTGTCACCCTGCGACCCAGTGGTTGTGAGTTCGTGCCCCGTCACAACAACGGTGGTGGTATGTCCTAAGGAAAAACCCTTAAACAGTATCCTCTCTCTCCCTCTTGGGCGATGAGAGTGATTAATCTAATGTTGTCAACATTGTTTCTAATTCAATTTCAAGCTGAAATAAATTATACAAACAAGGTGTTTTAAATAAAAATTAGTTCAATCGTATTAATATATGTAGCAGCCTCATGCGCGAGATACGTATTGATGAGCCAAACATCAGTATTGTCACCATATACAAACATATACAACATATCACAGTAGATAGCTTTGAATCACTTGCACGCTGCAGTCTATGTAAGAGGCCACTTGAGCAGTCGAATTAGTTCATATGAGGAATCTATCCAGATGGCTTGTGGGCGGTCGGTGGTTCTACACGCATCCGCCCTTGTGTGAAATACTGCTCGGAGAGGCACTCGGGAATACTGCTAGGAGGGGCACTCGGAAATACTGCTCGGAGAGGGACTCGGTAATACTGCTCGGAGAGGCACTCGGGAATACTGCTCAGAGAGGAACTCGGGAATACTGCTCGGAGAGGCACTCGGGAATACTGCTCGGAGAGGCACTCGGGAATACTGCTCGGAGAGGCACTCGGTAATACTGCTCGGAGAGGCACTGGGAATACTGCTCGGAGGGGCACTCGGGAATACTGCTCGGAGAGGCACTCGGGAATACTGCTCGGAGGGGCACTCGGTAATACTGCTCGGAGAGGCACTCGGGAATACTGCTCGGAGGGGCACTCGGAATACTGCTTGGAGAGGCACTCGGGAATACTGCTCGGAGAGGCACTCGGGAATACTGCTCGGAGAGGCACTCGGGAATACTGCTCGGAGAGGCACTCGGGAATACTGCTCGGAGGGGCACTCGGGTGTGAAATACTGCTCGGAGAGGCACTCGGGAAACTGCTCGGAGGGGCACTCGGGTGTGAAATACTGCTCGGAGAGGCACTCGGGAATACTGCTCGGGGGAACTCGGTAATACTGCTCGGAGAGGCACTCGGTAATACTGCTCGTAGAGGCACTCGGAATACTGCTCGGAGAGGCACTCGGATGTGAAATACTGCTCCGAGAGGCACTCGGTAATACTGCTCGGAGGGGCACTCGGGAATACTGCTCGGAGAGGCACTCGGGAATACTGTTCGGAGGGGCACTCGGGTGTGAAATACTGCTCGGAGAGGCACTCGGGAATACTGCTCGGAGGGGCACTCGGGTGTGAAATACTGCTCGGAGAGGCACTCGGGAATACTGCTCGGAGGGGCACTCGGGTGTGAAATACAGCTCGGAGAGGCACTCGGGTGTGAAATACTGCTCGGAGGTGCACTCGGGTGTGAAATACTGCTCGGAGGGGCACTCGGGAATACTGCTCGGAGGGGCACTCGGTAATACTGCTCGGAGAGGCACTTGGAAATACTGCTCGGAGGTGCACTCGGGTGTGAAATACTGCTCGGATAGGCACTCTGGAATACTGCTCGGAGAGGCACTCGGAAATACTGCTCGGA
>CM026401.1:25755099-25776770 GCA_014843695.1 Archivesica marissinica
CTCGTCGCTTGTTTTATGCATACTGCTGTCGTCATTTCAGGTAGTCTACTCGTCCCTTGTTCTATGCATACCGCTATCGTCATTTCAGGTAGTCTACTCGTCCCTTGTTTTATACATACTGCTATAGTAAATTCAGGTAGTCTACTCGTCCCTTGTTTTATGTTTTGTGCATACTGCTATCGTCATTTCAGGTAGTCTACTCGTCCCTTGTTTTATGCATACTGCTATCGCCAATTCAGGTAGTCTACTCGTCCCTTGTTTTATACATACTGCTATCGTCAATTCAGGTAGTATACTCGTCCCTTGTTTTATACATACCGCTAACGTCAATTCAGGTAGTCTACTCGTCCTTTATTTTATACATACTGCTATCGTCATTCCAGGTAGTCTACTCGTCCCTTGTTCTATACATACCGCTATCGTCATTTCAGGTAGTCTACTCGTCCCTTGTTTTATACATACTGCTATCGTCATTCCAGGTAGTCTACTCGTCCCTTGTTCTATACATATTGGTATCGTCATTTCAGGTATTTTACACGTCCTTTGTTCTATGCATACCGCTATCGTTAGTTCAGGTAGTCTACTCGTCTATTGTTCTATACATACCACTATCGTCATTTCAGGTAGTCTACTCGTCCCTGGTTCTATGCATACCGCTATTGTCATTTCAGCTAGTCTACTCGTCCCTTGTTCTATGCATACTGCTATCGTCAATTCAGGTAGTCTACTCGTCCCTTGTTTTATGCATACTGGTATCCTCAATTCAGGTAGTCTACTCGTCCGTTGTTCTACACATACCGCTATCGTCATTTCAGGTAGTCTACTCGTCCTTTGTTCTATACATACCGCTATCGTCATTTCAGGTAGTATACTCGTCCCTTGTTCTATACATACCGCTATCGTCATTTCAGGTAGTCTACTCGTCCGTTGTTCTATACATACTGCTATCTTCATTTCAGGTAGTCTACTCATCCCTTGTTCTATATATACTGCTATCGTCATTTCAGATAGTATACTCGTCCCTTGTTCTATACATACTGCTATCGCAAATCAATCCAGGTAGTCTACTCGACCCTTATTCTATATATACCGGTATCGTCAAGTCAGGTAGTCTACTCGTCCCTTGTTCTATACATACTGGTATCGTCATTTCAAGTAGCCTTCACGTCCCTTGTTCTATATATACCGGTATCGACAATTCAGGTAGACTACTCGTCCCTTGTTCTATGCCTACCGGTATCGTCATTTCAGGTAGTCTACTCGTCCCTTGTTCTATGCCTACCGGTATCGTCACTTCAGGTAGTCTACTCGTCCCTTGTTCTATACATACTGGTATCGTCATTTCAGGTAGTCTATTCGTCCCTTGTTCTATACATACTGCTATCGTCAATCCAGGTAGTCTACTCGTCCCTTGTTCTATGCCTACTGGTTTCGTCATTTCAGGTGTTCTACTCGTCCCTTGTTCTATGCCTACCGGTATCGTCACTTCAGGTAGTCTACTCGTCCCTTGTTCTATAAATACTGCTATCGTCATGTCAGGTAGTCTATTCGTCCCTTGTTCTATACATACTGCTATCGTCATTTCAGGTAGTCTACTCGTCCCTTGTTTTATACATACTGCTATCGTCAGTTCAGGTAGTCTACTCGTCCCTTGTTTTATACATACAGCTATCGTCAATTCAGGTAGTCTACTCGTCCCTAGTTTTATGCATACTGATATCGTCAATTCAGGTATTCTATTCGTCCCTTGTTTTATACATACTGATATCGTCAATTCAGGTAGTCTACTCGTCCCTTGTTTTATGCATACTGATATCGTCAATTCAGGTAGTCTATTCGTCCCTTGTGTTATACATACCGCTATCGTCAATTCAGGTAGTCTACTCGTCCCTTGTTTTATACATACCGCTATCGTCAATTCAGGTAGTCTACTCGTCCCTTGTTCTATACATACTGCTATCGTCAATTCAGGTAGTCTACTCGTCCCTTGTTTATTCATACTGCTATCGTCAATTCAGGTAGTCTACTCGTCCCTTGTTCTATGCATACTGATATCGTCAATTCATGTAGTCTACTCGTCCCTTGTTTTATGCATACTGCTATCGTCAATTCAGGTAGTCTACTCGTCCCTTGTTTTATACATACTGATATCGTCAATTCAGGTAGTCTACTCGTCCCTTGTTTATACATACTGCTATCGTCAATTCAGGTAGTCTACTCGTCCCTTGTTTTATACATACTGCTATCGTCAATTCAGGTAGTCTACTCGTCCCTTGTTTTATACATACTGCTATCGTCAATTCAGGTATTCAACTCGTCCTTTGTTTTATACATACTGCTATCGTCAATTCAGGTAGTCTACTCGTCGCTTGTTTTATGCATACTGCTGTCGTCATTTCAGGTAGTCTACTCGTCCCTTGTTCTATGCATACCGCTATCGTCATTTCAGGTAGTCTACTCGTCCCTTGTTTTATACATACTGCTATAGTAAATTCAGGTAGTCTACTCGTCCCTTGTTTTATGTTTTGTGCATACTGCTATCGTCATTTCAGGTAGTCTACTCGTCCCTTGTTTTATGCATACTGCTATCGCCAATTCAGGTAGTCTACTCGTCCCTTGTTTTATACATACTGCTATCGTCAATTCAGGTAGTATACTCGTCCCTTGTTTTATACATACCGCTAACGTCAATTCAGGTAGTCTACTCGTCCCTTGTTCTATACATACTGATATCGTCATTTCAGGTAGTCTACTCGTCCGTTGTTCTATACATACCGCTATCGTCATTTCAGGTAGTCTACTCGTCCCTTATTTTATACATACTGCTATCGTCATTCCAGGTAGTCTACTCGTCCCTTGTTCTATACATACCGCTATCGTCATTCCAGGTAGACTACACGTCCCTTGTTCTATACATATTGGTATCGTCATTTCAGGTAGTCTACTCGTCCTTTGTTCTATGCATAACGCTATCGTCATTTCAGATAGTCTACTCGTCTCTTGTTCTATACATACCAATATCAACATTTCAGGTAGTCTACTCGTCCCTTGTTCTATGCATACCGCTATCGTCATTTCAGGTATTCTACTCGTCCCTTGTTCTATGCATACTGCTATCGTCAATTCAGGTAGTCTACTCGTCCCTTGTTTTATGCATACTGGTATCGTCAATTCAGGTAGTCTACTCGTCCGTTGTTCTATACATACTGCTATCGTCAATTCAGGTAGTCTACTCGTCATTTGTTCTATACATACCGCTATCGTCATTTCAGGTAGTCTTCTCGTCCCTTGTTTTATACATACTGCTATCGTCATTCCAGGTAGACTACTCGTCCCTTGTTCTATACATATTGGTATCGTCATTTCAGGTAGTCTACTCGTCCTTTGTTCTATGCATAACGCTATCGTCATTTCAGATAGTCTTCTCGTCTCTTGTTCTATACATACCAATATCATCATTTCAGGTAGTCTACTCGTCCCTTGTTCTATGCATACCGCTATCGTCATTTCAGGTATTCTACTCGTCCATTGTTCTATGCATACTGCTATCGTCAATTCAGGTAGTCTACTCGTCCCTTGTTTTATGCATACTTGTATCGTCAATTCAGGTAGTCTACTCGTCCCTTGTTCTATACATACCGCTATCGTCATTTCAGGTAGTCTACTCGTCCCTTGTTCTATACATACCGCTATCGTCATTTCAGGTAGTCTACTCGTCCCTTGTTCTATACATACCGCTATCGTCATTTCAGGTAGTCTACTCGTCCCTTGTTCTATACATACTGCTATCGTCAATCAATCCAGGTAGTCTACTCGTCCCTTGTTCTATATATACCGGTATCGTCAATCCAGGTAGTCTACTCGTCCCTTGTCCTTTACATACTGCTATCGTCAATCCAGGTAGTCTACTAGTCCCTTGTTCTATATATACCGGTATCGTCAAGTCAGGTAGTCTACTCGTCCCTTGTTCTATACATACTGGTATCGTCATTTCATGTAGTCTACTCGTCCCTTGTTTTATATATACCGGTATCGTCATTTCAGGTAGTCTACTCGTCCCTTGTTCTATGCATACCGGTACCGTTATTTCAGGTAGTCTACTCGTCCCTTGTTCTATACATACTGCTATCGTCATTTCAGGTAGTCTACTCGTCCCTTGTTCTATACATACTGCTATCGTCATTTCAGGTAGTCTACTCGTCCCTTGTTCTATACATACTGCTATCGTCATTTCAGGTAGTCTACTCGTCCCTTGTTTTATACATACCGCTATCGTCATTTCAGGTAGTCTACTCGTCCCTTGTTTTATACATACTGCTATCGTCAATTCAGGTAGTCTACTCGTCCCTTGTTCTATACATACCGGTATCGTCAATTCAGGTAGTCTACTCGTCCCTTGTTTTACATACTGCTATCGTCAATCCAGGTAGTCTACTCGTCCCTTGTTCTATATATACCGGTATCGTCAATTCAGGTAGTCTACTCGTCCCTTGTTCTATACATACTGGTATCGTCATTTCAGGTAGTCTACTCGTCCCTTGTTCTATACATACCGGTATCGTCATTTCAGGTAGTCTACTCGTCCCTTGTTCTATGCATACCGGTATCGTTATTTCAGGTAGTCTACTCGTCCCTTGTTCTATGCATAATGGTATCGTCAATTCAGGTAGTCTACTCGTCCCTTGTTCTATGCATACTGCTATCGTCATGTCAGGTAGTCTATTCGTCCCTTGTTCTATACATACTGCTATCGTCATTTCAGGTAGTCTACTCGTCCCTTGTTCTATACATACCGCTATCGTCAATTTAGGTAGTCTATTCGTCCCTTGTTTTATACATACTGATATAGTCAATTCAGGTAGTCTACTCGTCCCTTGTTTTATGCATTCTGATATCGTCAATTCAGGTAGTCTATTCGTCCCTTGTTTTATACATACCGCTATCGTCAATTGAGGTAGTCTACTCGTCCCTTGTTTTATACATACCGCTATCGTCAATTCAGGTAGTCTACTCGTCCTTGTTCTATACATACCGCTATCGTCAATTCAGGTAGTCTACTCGTCCCTTGTTTATACATACTGCTATCGTCAATTCAGGTAGTCTACTCGTCCCTTGTTTTTACATACCGCTATCGTCATTCAGGTAGTCTACTCGTCCCTTGTTTTATGCATACTGCTATCGTCAATTCAGGTAGTCTACTCGTCCCTTGTTTTATACATACCGCTATCGTCAATTCAGGTAGTCTACTCGTCCCTTGTTTTATACATACTGCTATCGTCAATTCAGGTAGTCTACTCGTCCCTTGTTCTATACATACCTCTAACGTCAATTCTGGTAGTCTACTCGTCCCTTATTCTATGCATACCGCTGTTGTCATTTCAGGTAGTCTACTCGTCCCTTGTTCTATGCATACTGCTATCGTCATGTCAGGTAGTCTACTCGTTCCTTGTTTTATACATACCGCTATCGACAATTCAGGTAGTCTACTCGTCCCTTGTTTTATGCATACTGATATCGTCAATTCAGGTAGTCTACTCGTCCCTTGTTTTATGAATACTGCTATCATCAATTCAGGTAGTCTACTCTTCACTTGTTTTATGCATACTGCTATCGTCAATTCAGGTAGTATACTCGTCCCTTGTTTTATACATACTGCTATCATCAATTCAGGTAGTCTACTCGTCCCTTGTTTTATACATACTGCTATTGTCAATTCAGGTAATCTACTCGTCCCTTGTTCTATACATACTGATATCGTCATTTCAGGTAGTCTACTCGTCCGTTGTTCTATACATACCGCTATCGTCATTTCAGGTAGTCTACGCGTCCCTTGTTTTATACATACTGCTAACATCAATTCAGGTAATCTACTCGTCCCTTGTTCTATACATACTGATATCGTCATTTCAGGTAGTCTACTCCTCCGTTGTTCTATACATACCGCTATCGTCATTTCAGGTAATCTACTCGTCCCTTGTTCTATGCATATTGATATCGTCAATTCAGGTAGTCTACTCGTCCCTTGTTTTATGCATACTGCTATCGTCAATTCAGGTAGTCTACTCGTCACTTGTTTTATACATACTGATATCGTCAATTCAGGTAGTCTACTCGTCCCTTGTTCTATGCATACTGATATCGTCATTTCAGGTAGTCTACTCGTCCCTTGTTCTATGCATATTGATATCGTCAATTCAGGTAGTCTACTCGTCCCTTGTTTTATGCATACTGCTATCGTCAATTCAGGTAGTCTACTCGTCACTTGTTTTATACATACTGCTATCGTTATTCCAGGTAGTCTACTCGTCCCTTGTTCTATACATACCGCTATCGTCATTTCAGGTAGTCTACTCGTCCCTTGTTCTATTCAAACCGCTATCGTCATGTCAGGTAGTCTATTCGTCCCTTGTTTTATACATACTGCTATCGTCAATTCAGGTAATCTACTCGTCCCTTGTTTTATGCATACTGCTATCGTCAATTCAGGTAGTCTACTCGTCCCTTGTTCTATACATACCGCTATCGTCAATTCAGGTAGTCTACTAGTCCCTTGTTTTATACCTACTGCTATCGTCATGTCAGGTAGTCTACTCGTCCCTTGTTTTGTGCATACTGCTATCGTCAATTCAGGTAGTCTACTCGTCCCTTGTTTTATACATACTGCTATCGTCAATTCAGGTAGTCTACTCGTCACTTGTTTTATACATACTGATATCGTCAATTCAGGTAGTCTACTCGTCCCTTGTTCTATACATACTGATATCGTCATTTCAGTTAGTCTACTCGTCCCTTGTTCTATGCATACCGCTATCGTCATTTCAGGTAGTCTACTCGTCCCTTGTTTTATACATACTGCTATCGTCAATTCAGGTAGTCTACTCGTCCCTTGTTTTATACATACTGCTATCGTCAATTCAGGTAGTCTACTCGTCCCTTGTTTTATACATACTGCTATCGTCAATTCAGGTAGTCTACTCGTCCCTTGTTTTATACATACTGCTATCGTCAATTCAGGTAGTCTACTCGTCCCTTGTTCTATACATACCGCTATCGTCAATTCAGGTAGTCTACTCGTCCCTTGTTTTTGTTTTTTGTCATTCAGGTAGTCTACTCGTCCCTTGTTTTATACATATGTATCGTCATTTCAGGTAGTCTACTCGTCCCTTGTTCTATGCATACCGCTATCGTCAATTCAGGTAGTCTACTCGTCCCTTGTTCTATATATACCGCTATCGTCAATTCAGGTAGTCTACTCGTCCCTTGTTCTATGCATACTGCTATCGTCAATTCAGGTAGTCTACTCGTCCCTTGTTTTATGCATACTGCTATCGTCAATTCAGGTAGTCTACTCGTCCCTTGTTCTATACATACCGCTATCGTCAATTCAGGTAGTCTACTCGTCCCTTGTTCTATACATACTGCTATCGTCAATTCAGGTAGTCTACTCGTCCCTTGTTTTATACATACTGCTATCGTCAATTCAGGTAGTCTACTCGTCCCTTGTTTTATACATACTGCTATCGTCAATTCAGGTAGTCTACTCGTCCCTTGTTTTATGCATACTGCTATCGTCAATTCAGGTAGTCTACTCGTCCCTTGTTCTATACATACCGCTATCGTCAATTCAGGTAGTCTACTCGTCCCTTGTTTTATGCATACTGATATCGTCAATTCAGGTAGTCTACTCGTCCCTTGTTTTATACATACTGCTATCGTCAATTCAGGTAGTCTACTCGTCCCTTGTTTTATACATACTGCTATCGTCATTTCAGGTAGTCTACTCGTCCCTTGTTTTATACATACTGCTATCGTCAATTCAGGTAGTCTACTCGTCCCTTGTTTTATACATACTGCTATCGTCAATTCAGGTAGTCTACTCGTCCCTTGTTTTATACATACTGCTATCGTCAATTCAGGTAGTCTACTCGTCCCTTGTTCTATACATACTGCTATCGTCATTTCAGGTAGCTATCGTCCTTGTTCTATACATACCGCTATCGTCATTTCAGGTAGTCTACTCGTCCCTTGTTTTATTCATACTGCTATCGTCATTTCAGGTAGTCTACTCGTCCCTTGTTTTATGCATACCGTTATCATCAATTCAGGTAGTCTACTCGTCCCTTGTTTTATGCATACTGATATCGTCAATTCAGGTAGTCTACTCGTCCCTTGTTTTATACATACCGCTATCGTCAATTCAGGTAGTCTACTCGTCCCTTGTTTTATACATACTGCTATCGTCAATTCAGGTAGTCTACTCGTCCCTTGTTCTATACATACCGCTATCGTCAATTCAGGTAGTCTACTCGTCCCTTGTTTTATACATACCGCTATCGTCAATTCAGGTAGTCTACTCGTCCCTTGTTTTATACATACCGCTATCGTCAATTCAGGTAGTCTACTCGTCCCTTGTTCTATACATACTGCTATCGTCAATTCAGGTAGTCTACTCGTCCCTTGTTTTATACATACTGCTATCGTCAATTCAGGTAGTCTACTCGTCCCTTGTTTTATACATACTGCTATCGTCAATTCAGGTAGTCTACTCGTCCCTTGTTCTATACATACTGCTATCGTCAATTCAGGTAGTCTACTCGTCCCTTGTTCTATACATACCGCTATCGTCATTTCAGGTAGTCTACTCGTCCCTTGTTCTATACATACCGCTATCGTCAATTCAGGTAGTCTACTCGTCCCTTGTTTATACATACCGCTATCGTCAATTCAGGTAGTCTACTCGTCCCTTGTTTTATACATACTGCTATCGTCAGTTCAGGTAGTCTACTCGTCCTTTTCTATACATACCGCTATCGTCATTCAGGTAGTCTACTCGTCCCTTGTTCTATACATACCGCTATCGTCAATTCAGGTAGTCTACTCGTCCCTTGTTTTATACACACCGCTATCGTCAATTCAGGTAGACTACTCGTCCCTTGTTTTATACATACTGCTATCGTCTGTTCAGGTAGTCTACTCGTCTGTTATTCTATGCATACCGCTATTGTCATTTCAGGTAGTCTACTCGTCCCTTGTTCTATACATATCGCTATCGTCAATTCAGGTAGTCTACTCGTCCCTTGTTTTATACACACCGCTATCGTCAATTCAGGTAGACTACTCGTCCCTTGTTTTATACATACTGCTATCGTCTGTTCAGGTAGTCTACTCGTCTGTTATTCTATGCATACCGCTATTGTCATTTCAGGTAGTCTACTCGTCCCTTGTTCTATACATATCGCTATCGTCAATTCAGGTAGTCTACTCGTCCCTTGTTTTATACACACCGCTATCGTCAATTCAGGTAGACTACTCGTCCCTTGTTTTATACATACTGCTATCGTCTGTTCAGGTAGTCTACTCGTCTCTTATTCTATGCATACCGCTATTGTCATTTCAGGTAGTCTACTAGTCACTTGTTTTATACATACCGCTATCGTCAATTCAGGTAGTCTACTCGTCCCTTGTTCTATACATACCGCTATCGTCAATTCAGGTAGTCTACTCGTCCCTTGTTCTATACATACCGCTATCGTCAATTAAGGTAGTCTACTCGTCCCTTGTTCTATACCTACCGCTATCGTCAATTCAGGTAGTCTACTCGTCCCTTGTTCTATACATACCGCTATCGTCAATTCAGGTAGTCTACTCGTCCCTTGTTCTATACATACCGCTATCGACAATTTAGGTAGTCTACTCGTCCCTTGTTCTATACATACCGCTATCGTCAATTCAGGTATTCTACTCGTCCCTTGTTATAGGCATAATGCTATCGTCAATTAAGGTAATCTACTCGTCCCTTGTTCTGTTCATACTGCTATCGTCAATTCAGGTAGTCTACTCGTCCCTTGTTCTATGCATACTGATATGGTCAATTCAGGTAGTCTACTCGTCCCTTGTTTTATGTATACTGCTATCGTCAATTCAGGTAGTCTACTCGTCCCTTGGTTTATACATAGTGCTATCGTCAATTCAGGTAGTCTACTCGTCCCTTGTTTTATACATACTGCTATCGTCAATTCAGGTAGTCTACTCGTCCCTTGTTTTATACATACTGCTATCGTTAATTCAAGTAGTCTACTCGTCACTTGTTTTATACATACTGCTATCGTCAATTCAGGTAGTCTACTCGTCCCTTGTTTTATACATACTGCTATCGTCAATTCAGGTAGTCTACTCGTCCCTTGTTTTATACATACTGCTATCGTCAATACAGGTAGTCTACTCGTCCCTTGTTCTATACATACCGCTATCGTCAATTCAGGTAGTCTACTCGTCCCTTGTTTTATACATACCGCTATCGTTAATTCAGGTAGTCTACTCGTCCCTTGTTCTATACATACCGCTATCGTCAATTCAGGTAGTCTTCTCGTCCCTTGTTCTATGCATACCGCTATTGTCATGTCAGGTAGTCTACTCGTCCCTTGTTTTATACATACCGCTATCGTCAATTCAGGTAGTCTACTCGTCCCTTGTTTTATGCATACTGATATCGTCAATTAGGTAGTCTATTCGTCCCTTGTTTTATACATACTGATATAGTAAATTCAGGTAGTCTACTCGTCCCTTGTTTTATGCATACTGATATCGTTAATTGAGGTAGTCTACTCGTCCCTTTTTTATACATACTGCTATCGTCAATTCAGGTAGTCTACTCGTCCCTTGTTCTATGCATACCGCTATCGTCAATTCAGGTAGTCTACTCGTCCCTTGTTTTATACATACTGCTATCGTTAATTCAGGTAGTCTACTCGTCCCTTGTTTTATACATACTGCTATCGTCAACAATTCAGGTAGTCTACTCGTCCCTTGTTTTATACATACTGCTATCGTCAATTCAGGTAGTCTACTCGTCCCTTGTTTTATACATACTGCTATCGTCAATTCAGGTAGTCTACTAGTCCTTTGTTCTATACATACCGATATCGTCATTTCAGGTAATCTACTCGTCCGTTGTTCTATACATACCGCTATCGTCATTTCAGGTAGTCTACTCGTCCCTTGTTCTATGCATACCGCTATCGTCATATCTGGTAGTCTACTAGTCCCTTGTTTTATACATACCGCTATCGTCAATTCAGGTAGTCTACTCGTCCCTTGTTTAATGCATACTGATATCGTCAATTCAGGTAGTCTACTCGTCCCTAGTTTTATGCATACTGATGTCGTCAATTCAGGTAGTCTATTCGTCCCTTGTTTTATACATACCGCTATCGTCAATTCAGGTAGTCTACTCGTCCCTTGTTTTATACATACTGCTATAGTCAGTTCAGGTAGTCTACTCGTCCCTTGTTTTATACATACCGCTATAGTCAGTTCAGGTAGTCTACTCGTCCCTTGTTCTATACATACTGCTATCGTCAATTCAGGTAGTCTACTCGTCCCTTGTTTTATACATACTGCTATCGCCATTTCAGGTAGTCTACTCGTCCCTTGTTTTATACATACTGCTATCGTCATTTCAGGTAGTCTACTCGTCCCTTGTTTTATACATACCGCTATCGTCAATTCAGGTAGTATACTCGTCCCTTGTTCTATACATACCGCTATCGTCAATTCAGGTAGTCTACTCGTCCCTTGTTCTATACATACCGCTATCGTCAATTCAGGTAGTCTACTCGTCCCTTGTTTTATTCATACCGCTATCGTCAATTCAGGTAGTCTACTCGTCCCTTGTTTTATACATACTGCTATCGTCAGTTCAGGTAGTCTACTCGTCTCTTATTCTATGCATACCGCTATTGTCATTTCAGGTAGTCTACTCGTCCCTTGTTCTATACATACCGCTATCGTCAATTCAGGTAGTCTACTCGTCCCTTGTTTTATACACACCGCTATCGTCAATTCAGGTAGACTACTCGTCCCTTGTTTTATACATACTGCTATCGTCTGTTCAGGTAGTCTACTCGTCCCTTGTTCTATGCATACCGCTATCGTCATTTCAGGTAGTCTACTCGTCCCTTGTTCTATGCATACCGCTATCGTCATTTCAGGTAGTCTACTCGTCCCTTGTTTTATACATACCGCTATCGTCAATTCAGGTAGTCTACTCGTCCCTTGTTGTATGCATACTGATATCGTCAATTCAGGTAGTCTACTCGTCCCTTGTTCTATACATACCGCTATCGTCAATTCAGGTAGTCTACTCGTCCCTTGTTCTATACATACCGCTATCGTCAATTCAGGTAGTCTACTCGTCCCTTGTTTTATACATACTGCTATCGTCAATTCAGGTAGTCTACTCGTCCCTTGTTTTATACATACTGCTATCGTCAATTCAGGTAGTCTACTCGTCCCTTGTTCTATGCATACTGCTATCGTCATTTCAGGTAGTCTACTCGTCCCTTGTTCTATGCATACCGCTATCGTCATTTCAGGTAGTCTACTCGTCCCTTGTTTTATACATACCGCTATCGTCAATTCAGGTAGTCTACTCGTCCCTTGTTTTATGCATACTGCTATCGTCAATTCAGGTAGTCTACTCGTCCCTTGTTTTATGCATACTGCTATCGTCAATTCAGGTAGTCTACTCGTCCCTTGTTTTATACATACTGCTATCGTCAATTCAGGTAGTCTACTCGTCCCTTGTTCTATACATACCGCTATCGTCATTTCAGGTAGTCTACTCGTCCCTTGTTCTATGCATACTGCTATCGTCAATTCAGGTAGTCTACTCGTCCCTTGTTTTATGCATACTGCTATCGTCAATTCAGGTAGTCTACTCGTCCCTTGTTTTATACATACTGCTATCGTCAATTCAGGTAGTCTACTCGTCCCTTGTTTTATGCATACTGCTATCGTCAATTCAGGTAGTCTACTCGTCCCTTGTTCTATACATACCTCTAACGTCAATTCTGGTAGTCTACTCGTCCCTTATTCTATGCATACCGCTGTTGTCATTTCAGGTAGTCTACTCGTCCCTTGTTCTATGCATACTGCTATCGTCATGTCAGGTAGTCTACTCGTTCCTTGTTTTATACATACCGCTATCGACAATTCAGGTAGTCTACTCGTCCCTTGTTTTATGCATACTGATATCGTCAATTCAGGTAGTCTACTCGTCCCTTGTTTTATGAATACTGCTATCATCAATTCAGGTAGTCTACTCTTCACTTGTTTTATGCATACTGCTATCGTCAATTCAGGTAGTATACTCGTCCCTTGTTTTATACATACTGCTATCATCAATTCAGGTAGTCTACTCGTCCCTTGTTTTATACATACTGCTATTGTCAATTCAGGTAATCTACTCGTCCCTTGTTCTATACATACTGATATCGTCATTTCAGGTAGTCTACTCGTCCGTTGTTCTATACATACCGCTATCGTCATTTCAGGTAGTCTACGCGTCCCTTGTTTTATACATACTGCTAACATCAATTCAGGTAATCTACTCGTCCCTTGTTCTATACATACTGATATCGTCATTTCAGGTAGTCTACTCCTCCGTTGTTCTATACATACCGCTATCGTCATTTCAGGTAATCTACTCGTCCCTTGTTCTATGCATATTGATATCGTCAATTCAGGTAGTCTACTCGTCCCTTGTTTTATGCATACTGCTATCGTCAATTCAGGTAGTCTACTCGTCACTTGTTTTATACATACTGATATCGTCAATTCAGGTAGTCTACTCGTCCCTTGTTCTATGCATACTGATATCGTCATTTCAGGTAGTCTACTCGTCCCTTGTTCTATGCATATTGATATCGTCAATTCAGGTAGTCTACTCGTCCCTTGTTTTATGCATACTGCTATCGTCAATTCAGGTAGTCTACTCGTCACTTGTTTTATACATACTGCTATCGTTATTCCAGGTAGTCTACTCGTCCCTTGTTCTATACATACCGCTATCGTCATTTCAGGTAGTCTACTCGTCCCTTGTTCTATTCAAACCGCTATCGTCATGTCAGGTAGTCTATTCGTCCCTTGTTTTATACATACTGCTATCGTCAATTCAGGTAATCTACTCGTCCCTTGTTTTATGCATACTGCTATCGTCAACTCAGGTAGTCTACTCGTCCCTTGTTCTATACATACCGCTAACGTCAATTCAGGTAGTCTACTAGTCCCTTGTTTTATACCTACTGCTATCGTCATGTCAGGTAGTCTACTCGTCCCATGTTTTGTGCATACTGCTAACGTCAATTCAGGTAGTCTACTCGTCCCTTGTTTTATACAAACTGCTATCGTCAATTCAGGTAGTCTACTCGTCACTTGTTTTATACATACTGATATCGTCAATTCAGGTAGTCTACTCGTCCCTTGTTCTATACATACTGATATCGTCATTTCAGTTAGTCTACTCGTCCCTTGTTCTATGCATACCGCTATCGTCATTTCAGGTAGTCTACTCGTCCCTTGTTTTATACATACTGCTATCATCAATTCAGGTAGTCTACTCGTCCCTTGTTTTATACATACTGCTATCGTCAATTCAGGTAGTCTACTCGTCCCTTGTTTTATACATACTGCTATCGTCAATTCAGGTAGTCTACTCGTCCCTTGTTCTATACATACTGATATCGTCATTTCAGGTAGTCTACTCGTCCCTTGTTCTATACATACCGCTATCGTCATTTCAGGTAGTCTACTCGTCCTTTGTTTTATTCATACTGCTATCGTCATTTCAGGTAGTCTACTCGTCCCTTGTTCTATGCAAACCGCTATCGTCATGTCAGGTAGTCTACTCGTCCCTTGTTTTATACATACCGTTATCGTCAATTCAGGTAGTCTACTCGTCCCTTGTTTTATGCATACTGATATCGTCAATTCAGGTAGTCTATTCGTCCCTTGTTTTATACATACTGATATCGTCAATTCAGGTAGTTACTCGTCCCTTGTTTTATACATACCGCTATCGTCAATTCAGGTAGTCTACTCGTCCCTTGTTTTATACATACCGCTATGGTCAATTCAGGTAGTCTACTCGTCCCTTGTTCTATACATACCGCTATCGTCAATTCAGGTAGTCTACTCGTCCCTTGTTCTATACATACCGCTATCGTCACTTCAGGTAGTCTACTCGTCCCTTGTTCTATGCATACTGATATCGTCAATTCAGGTAGTCTACTCGTCCCTTGTTTTATGCATACTGCTATCGTCAATTCAGGTAGTCTACTCGTCCCTTATTCTATACATACCGCTATCGTCAATTCAGGTAGTCTACTCGTCCCTTGTTTTATGCATACTGCTAACGTCAATTCAGGTAGTCTACTCGTCCCTTGTTTTATACATACTGCTATCGTCAATTCAGGTAGTCTACTCGTCACTTGTTTTATACATACTGATATCGTCAATTCAGGTAGTCTACTCGTCCCTTGTTCTATACATACTGATATCGTCATTTCAGGTAGTCTACTCGTCCGTTGTTCTATGCATACCGCTATCGTCATTTCAGGTAGTCTACTCGTCCCTTGTTTTATACATACTGCTATCGTCATTCAGGTAGTCTACTCGTCCCTTGTTTTATACATACTGCTATCGTCAATTCAGGTAGTCTACTCGTCCCTTGTTTTATACATACTGATATCGTCAATTCAGGTAGTCTACTCGTCCCTTGTTCTATACATACCGCTATCGTCATTTCAGGTAGTCTACTCGTCCCTTGTTCTATACATACTGCTATCGTCATTTCAGGTAGTCTACTCGTCCCTTGTTTTATACATACTGCTATCGTCAATTCAGGTAGTCTACTCGTCCCTTGTTTTATACATACTGCTATCGTCAATTCAGGTAGTCTACTCGTCCCTTGTTTTATACATACCGCTATCGTCAATTCAGGTAGTCTACTCGTCCCTTGTTCTATACATACTGCTATCGTCATTTCAGGTAGTCTACTCGTCCCTTGTTTTATACATACTGCTATCGTCAATTCAGGTAGTCTACTCGTCCCTTGTTTTATACATACTGATATCGTCAGTTCAGGTAGTCTACTCGTCCCTTGTTTTTGTTGTTTGGTGTGTTTGTTTTATACATACTGCTATCGTCAATTCAGGTAGTCTACTCGACCCTTGTTTTATACATAATGATATCGTCAGTTCAGGTAGTCTACTCGTCTCTTGTTTTATACATACTGCTATCGTCATTTCAGGTAGTCTACTCGTCCCTTGTTCTATACATACCGCTATCGTCATTTCAGGTAGTCTACTCGTCCCTTGTTCTATACATACCGCTATCGTCAATTCAGGTAGTCTACTCGTCCCTTGTTTTATACATACTGCTATCGTCAATTCAGGTAGTCTACTCGTCCCTTGTTCTATGCATACTGCTATCGTCAATTCAGGTAGTCTACTCGTCCCTTGTTCTATACATACTGCTATCGTCATTTCAGGTAGTCTACTCGTCCCTTGTTTTATACATACTGCTATCGTCAATTCAGTTAGTCTACTCGTCCATTGTTTTATACATACCGCTATCGTCATTTCAGGTAGTCTACTTGTCCCTTGTTTTATACATACTGCTATCGTCATTTCAGATAGTCTACTCGCCCTTGTTTTAATATACTGTATCGTCAGTTCAGGTAGTCTACTCGTCCCTTGTTCTATACATACCGCTATCGTCAATTCAGGTAGTCTAATCGTCCCTTGTTCTATGCATACCGCTATCGTCAATTCAGGTAGTCTACTCGTCCCTTGTTTTATACATACTGCTATCGTCAATTCAGGTAGTCTACTCGTCCCTTGTTTTATACATACTGCTATCGTCAATTCAGGTAGTCTACTCGTCCCTTGTTTTATACATACCGCTATCGTCAATTCAGGTAGTCTACTCGTCCCTTGTTTTATACATACTGCTATCGTCAATTCAGGTAGTCTACTCGTCCATTGTTTTATACATACCGCTATCGTCATTTCAGGTAGTCTATTTGTCCCTTGTTTTATACATACTGCTATCGTCAATTCAGGTAGTCTACTCGTCCCTTGTTTTAAACATACTGATATCGTCAGTTCAGGTAGTCTACTCGTCCCTTGTTTTATACATACTGCTATCGTCAATTCAGGTAGTCTACTCGTCCCTTGTTCTATACATACCGCTATCGTCATTTCAGGTAGTCTACTCGTCCCTTGTTCTATGCATACTGCTATCGTCATTTCAGGTAGTCTACTCGTCCCTTGTTTTATACATACCGCTATCGTCATTTCAGGTAGTCTACTCGTCCCTTGTTTTATGCATACTGGTATCGTCATTTCAGGTAGTCTACTCGTCCCTTGTTTTATACATACTGCTATCGTCATTCAGGTAGTCTACTTGTCCCTTTTTTTATACATACTGCTATCGTCAATTCAGGTAGTCTACTTGTCCTTTGTTTTATACATACTGCTATCGTCAATTCGGTAGTCTACTCGTCCCTTGTTTTATACATACTGCTATCGTCAATTCAGTTAGTCTACTTGTCGTTTGTTTTATACATACTGCTATCGTCAATTCAGGTAGTCTACTCGTCCCTTGTTTTATGCATACTGATATCGTCAATTCAGGTAGTCTACTCGTCCCTTGTTTTATACATACTGCTATGGTCAATTCAGGTAGTCTACTCGTCCCTTGTTTTATACATACTGATATCGTCAGTTCAGGTAGTCTACTCGTCCCTTGTTTTATACATACTGATATCGTCATTTCAGGTAGTCTACTCGTCCCTTGTTTTATGCATACTGGTATCGTCATTTCATGTAGTCTACTCGTCCCTTGTTTTATACATACTGCTATCGTCAATTCAGTTAGTCTACTCGTCCCTTGTTTTATGCATACTGCTATCGTCTTTTCAGGTAGTCTACTCGTCCCTTGTTTTATACATACTGCTATCGTCATTCCAGGTAGTCTACTCGTCCCTTGTTCTATACATATTGGTATCGTCATTTCAGGTAGTCTACTCGTCCCTTGTTCTATACATACCGCTATCGTCATTTCAGGTAGTCTAATCGTCCCTTGTTATACGCATACCGCTATCGTCATTTCAGGTAGTCTACTCGTCCCTTGTTCTATACATACCAGTATGGTCATTTCAGGTAGTCTACTCGTCCCTTGTTCTTTGCATACCGGTATCGTCATTTCAGGTAGTCTACTCGTCCCTTGTTTTATGCATATTGGTATCGTCAATTCAGGTAGTCTACTCGTCCCTTGTTCTATACATACCGCTATCGTCATTTCAGGTAGTCTACTTGTCCCTTGTTCTATATATACCGCTATCGTCATTTCAGGTTGTCTACTCGTCCCTTGTTCTATACATAATGCTATCGTCATTTCAGGTAGTCTACTCGTCCCTTGTATTATACATACTGGTATCGTGAATTCATGTAGTCTACCCGTCCCTTGTTTTATACATACTGCTATCGTCAATTCAGGTAGTCAACTCGTCCCTTGTGTTATTCATACCGCTATCGTCATTTCAGGTAGTCTACTTGTCCCTTGTTTTATACATACTGCTATCGTCAATTCAGGTAGTCTACTCGACCCTTGTTTTATACATACTGATATCGTCAGTTCAGGTAGTCTACTCGTCCCTTGTTTTATACATACCGCTATCGTCCATTCAGGTAGTCTACTCGTCCCTTTTTCTATACATACCGCTATCGTCAATTCAGGTAGTCTACTCGTCCCTTGTTTTATACATACCGCTAACGTCAATTCAGGTAGTCTACTCGTCCCTTGTTTTATACATACTGATATCGTCAGTTCAGGTAGTCTACTCGTCCCTTGTTTTATACATACTGATATCGTCAGTTCAGGTAGTCTACTCGTCCCTTGTTTTATACATACCGCTATAGTCAATTCAGGTAGTCTACTCGTCCCTTGTTTTAAACATACCGCTATCGTCAATTCAGGTAGTCTACTCGTCCCTTGTGTGCTATGGTTTAGTCGTGTTTTTGTGCGCGGGACATTTTGGCAATTTTGATGTGTAAATCAGTGACTTCACTGGAAATATTTTTATATGTGATATCGGATATGATCAAGGACTAGCAATTTCCCGGAGAGGTGATTTTTCAACATTATAAACAATAGTTTTACAACCCTCCAGTTTTACAAGTTTATTTGAAAATCCTGCTGTGCTACGCATCAGTAGTTCCACAGTAGTTTCACACAAGAATAGTACTTTCACGCCCACCGCTCACGCTGAAATACCTGGCAACTACAGGGTGTCACAAAATGTATTCCATAATATGAGTATCACTCCAGCCTGCTCAGATAAAAACGTGTGTAGCTACATCGCCACTAGATTCATTGATACTAAGAAGGAAGTGATCTACTGACTCTACTATGTCTCAACCAATCAATCTAGACGATACTTCGTTGCAAATGCTTGCAGATATGCTGCAATCCACCTTTGAGTCCTAGCTTGGTGACATGGTCTCAACTATTGTTACAAACGTGCTCGATAGTAGCCACAACAAATTAACAACACTCCAAACTGAGAATGCTAAGACCGTGTCAACAAACTGGAACAGCGTGTCGAGCTACTTGAGATGCAAGAAGAGGTTTCAAGTATGTAGCCTACAGCAGGCATAACTGTTTACATCTGTCTGTCATCAAGGAAAGGGACGA
Organism: Archivesica marissinica; assembly: GCA_014843695.1. Lineage (NCBI taxonomy): Eukaryota > Metazoa > Mollusca > Bivalvia > Venerida > Vesicomyidae > Archivesica > Archivesica marissinica. Next base: position 25,774,639 of record CM026401.1, read on the forward strand.
TATTCTCAAGCGTTTATCAACTGAGATTAAGGCAGATATCGACATTGACAACATGAGACTTGGGGGGTCAGGGTATCTTCTAATGCGCACGATTATGGATCAAATAAGCAATCAGCAACACGTCCAGGGGACATTATAGTTAAATTTGCATCACACAGCATGAGGCAGATCGTATTTACTAGGCGTTCAGAGCTGAAGAAGTCCAAGATATTTGAACGGTTTGAGGAGCTTACCAGGAAACGTGGTGAAGTGTTTTATCATGCCATACTTTTTGTGAGGAATTCCCGTGTTCAGTCAGCATGGACATTAAATGGTGTCATCTTGGTGAATGATAACAAACATGTAGTGCATAGGTGTGAGTGTATGGGTGACTTATCAAAGTTTAAATAATCAAGAGACCATACTTTTGGAGCTGTACTGTATACAGCCAATATTACATTGACCTAAAGCAGATATTTATATAAACATTGTTTATGTGTTAAATGCAGACACTGTATGGCTATTCTGATTGTAGTATAGCAATGTGTCTATATAACGGGTAACGCTGATTGTAGTATAGCAATGTGTCTATATAACGGGTAAAGCTGATTGTAGTATAGCAATGTGTCTATATAACGGGTAAAGCTGGTTGTAGTATAGCAATGTGTCTATATAACGGGTAAAGCTGATTGTAGTATAGCAATGTGTCTATATAACGGGTAAAGCTGATTGTAGTATAGCAATGTGTCTATATAACGGGTAAAGCTGATTGTAGTATAGCAATGTGTCTATATAACGGGTAAAGCTGATTGTAGTATAGCAATGTGTCTATATAACGGGTAAAGCTGATTGTAGTATAGCAATGTGTCTATATAAGGGTAAAGCTGATTGTAGTATAGCAATGTGTCTATATAACGGGTAAAGCTGATTGTAGTATAGCATGTGTCTATATAAGGGTAACTGCTTGTAGTATAGCAATGGTCTATATAAAAACGGGGCTAAGCTGATTGAGTTAGCAATGTGTCTATATACCGGGGTAAAGCTGATTGTAGTATAGCAATGTGGCTATATAAAACGGGTAAAGTGATTGTCGATAGGCAATGTGTCTATATAACGGGTAAAGCTGATTGTAGTATAGCAATGTGTCTATATAACGGGTAAAGCTGTTAATTATATGTTTAGTATATTGGACTTTTGCATCTTAGATCTAGTCATATTTTTTTTATTAGAATATACTCTATATATCTTGTATGCGGATATATGTAAAGTGTATATATCAAATGACAATTCAGATTGTAATATAGCAAGTTGCCAATCTAAGGCCAAAGGTGTTGATGTTTTGTTTCTCAGGCCATTGTTTCATAATCATTATTATCACAAGAACAAGACTTTCATCAGAGGCAGTTCTGCTACAGTATCAGATTATAATATAATACATTGCAATTAACTGCTATATTTCTTCTGTGCACCATTTTCCTGTCAAATGTAATGTCTTATTAACGGGTATCCTTGAACAATTGACACAGTTCACACAACTTGTATCAATAAAAATAGAGACTAAATATTAACTTATTTGGCCTAACTTGTAAAACGAATGATATTACTTACGTTTTCAGTATGCCGGGCAATTTTCGCTTAAATCTAGCCATATTTCGCTATTGAAATGTCTCAATCTCGTAAACGGACATATGTAATGAAACATTTACTTGGTATTAGCTAAGAAAAATGTAGTGTACATTGTTCAAGCAAGCGTATCTGGATTTAATTGTTTAACTGTATGTCTATGCTAGTTTTGTTTCCTTGCTTGTTATTACTACTGAGGGTCTTCTGTTGTTGTGTTGTGTTTTTATTTGTTTTGTTTTATTTTCCTGTTTTAGTGGTTAGTTAATAATCTGAATATCTTCTAAAACAAAAGGAGCCCTAATTTGTTGTCGAATACTCAAGTGCAAATATCTAAGCATAAATTGATAAGTACCATAAGTAATATACTATACTGTAAGTAATATACAGTAAACTACTTGATAGGAACAATATACGAATACCTTAGACTTAACGTAGATTTATCGTAGTATGCAATCTCTTTCAGGGACCATGTTGTTATAATTATGAAGTTTCAGATACATGATTCTCTATTAATATGTTAGGGTATAACA
>CM026401.1:25777770-25815089 GCA_014843695.1 Archivesica marissinica
ATACAGACAAGTGTGCAGGGCGAGACACTTATACAGACAAGTGTGCATGTACCAACACTTATACAGACAAGTGTGCATGTACCAACACTTATACAGACAAGTGTGCATGGCGAGACACTTATACAGACAAGTGTGCATGGCGAGACACTTATACAGACAAGTGTGCATGGCGAGACACTTATACAGACAAGTGTGCATGTACCAACACTTATACAGACAAGTGTGCATGTACCAACACTTATACAGACAAGTGTGCATGGCGAGACACTTATACAGACAAGTGTGCATGTACCAACACTTATACAGACAAGTGTGCATGTACCAACACTTATACAGACAAGTGTGCATGTACCAACACTTATACAGACAAGTGTGCATGTACCAACACTTATACAGACAAGTGTGCATGTACCAACACTTATACAGACAAGTGTGCATGGCGAGACACTTATACAGACAAGTGTGCATGGCGAGACACTTATACAGACAAGTGTGCATGTACCAACACTTATACAGACAAGTGTGCATGTACCAACACTTATACAGACAAGTGTGCATGTACCAACACTTATACAGACAAGTGTGCATGGCGAGACACTTATACAGACAAGTGTGCATGTACCAACACTTATACAGACAAGTGTGCATGCGAGACACTTATACAGACAAGTGTGCATGTACCAACACTTATACAGACAAGTGTGCATGTACCAACACTTATACAGACAAGTGTGCATGGCGAGACACTTATACAGACAAGTGTGCATGTACCAACACTTATACAGACAAGTGTGCATGTACCAACACTTATACAGACAAGTGTGCATGGCGAGACACTTATACAGACAAGTGTGCATGTACCAACACTTATACAGACAAGTGTGCATGTACCAACACTTATACAGACAAGTGTGCATGTACCAACACTTATACAGACAAGTGTGCATGTACCAACACTTATACAGACAAGTGTGCATGGCGAGACACTTATACAGACAAGTGTGCATGGCGAGACACTTATACAGACAAGTGTGCATGTACCAACACTTATACAGACAAGTGTGCATGTACCAACACTTATACAGACAAGTGTGCATGGCGAGACACTTATACAGACAAGTGTGCATGTACCAACACTTATACAGACATGTGCATGGCCAACACTTATACAGACAAGTGTGCATGGCGAGACACTTATACAGACAAGTGTGCATGGCGAGACACTTATACAGACAAGTGTGCATGTACCAACACTTATACAGACAAGTGTGCATGTACCAACACTTATACAGACAAGTGTGCATGGCGAGACACTTATACAGACAAGTGTGCAGGGCGAGACACTTATACAGACAAGTGTGCAGGCGAACACTTATACAGACAAGTGTGCAGGGCGAGACACTTATACAGACAAGTGTGCATGGCGAGACACTTATACAGACAAGTGTGCATGTACCAACACTTATACAGACAAGTGTGCATGGCGAGACACTTATACAGACAAGTGTGCATGGCGAGACACTTATACAGACAAGTGTGCATGGCGAGACACTTATACAGACAAGTGTGCATGTACCAACACTTATACAGACAAGTGTGCATGTACCAACACTTATACAGACAAGTGTGCATGGCGAGACACTTATACAGACAAGTGTGCATGTACGAACACTTATACAGACAAGTGTGCATGTACCAACACTTATACAGACAAGTGTGCATCGAGACACTTATACAGACAAGTGTGCATGTACCAACACTTATACAGACAAGTGTGCATGTACCAACACTTATACAGACAAGTGTGCATGTACCAACACTTATACAGACAAGTGTGCATGTACCAACACTTATACAGACAAGTGTGCATGTACCAACACTTATACAGACAAGTGTGCATGGCGAGACACTTATACAGACAAGTGTGCATGGCGAGACACTTATACAGACAAGTGTGCATGTACCAACACTTATACAGACAAGTGTGCATGTACCAACACTTATACAGACAGGTGTGCATGTACCAACACTTATACAGACAAGTGTGCAGGGCGAGACACTTATACAGACAAGTGTGCATGTACCAACACTTATACAGACAAGTGTGCATGGCGAGACACTTATACAGACAAGTGTGCATGTACCAACACTTATACAGACAAGTGTGCATGTACCAACACTTATACAGACAAGTGTGCATGTACCAACACTTATACAGACAAGTGTGCATGTACCAACACTTATACAGACAAGTGTGCATGTACCAACACTTATACAGACAAGTGTGCATGTACCAACACTTATACAGACAAGTGTGCATGGCGAGACACTTATACAGACAAGTGTGCATGGCGAGACACTTATACAGACAAGTGTGCATGTACCAACACTTATACAGACAAGTGTGCATGTACCAACACTTATACAGACAAGTGTGCATGGCGAGACACTTATACAGACAAGTGTGCATGGCGAGACACTTATACAGACAAGTGTGCATGTACCAACACTTATACAGACAAGTGTGCATGTACCAACACTTATACAGACAAGTGTGCATGGCGAGACACTTATACAGACAAGTGTGCATGGCGAGACACTTATACAGACAAGTGTGCATGTACCAACACTTATACAGACAAGTGTGCATGGCGAGACACTTATACAGACAAGTGTGCATGTACCAACACTTATACAGACAAGTGTGCATGTACCAACACTTATACAGACAAGTGTGCATGTACCAACACTTATACAGACAAGTGTGCATGGCGAGACACTTATACAGACAAGTGTGCATGTACCAACACTTATACAGACAAGTGTGCATGACGAACACTTATACAGACAAGTGTGCATGGCGAGACACTTATACAGACAAGTGTGCATGACCAACACTTATACAGACAAGTGTGCATGTACCAACACTTATACAGACAAGTGTGCATGTACCAACACTTATACAGACAAGTGTGCATGTACCAACACTTATACAGACAAGTGTGCATGGCGAGACACTTATACAGACAAGTGTGCATGTACCAACACTTATACAGACAAGTGTGCATGGCGAGACACTTATACAGACAAGTGTGCATGGCGAGACACTTATACAGACAAGTGTGCATGGCGAGACACTTATACAGACAAGTGTGCATGTACCAACACTTATACAGACAAGTGTGCATGTACCAACACTTATACAGACAAGTGTGCATGGCGAGACACTTATACAGACAAGTGTGCATGTACCAACACTTATACAGACAAGTGTGCATGTACCAACACTTATACAGACAAGTGTGCATGGCGAGACACTTATACAGACAAGTGTGCATGTACCAACACTTATACAGACAAGTGTGCATGTACCAACACTTATACAGACAAGTGTGCATGTACCAACACTTATACAGACAAGTGTGCATGTACCAACACTTATACAGACAAGTGTGCATGTACCAACACTTATACAGACAAGTGTGCATGGCGAGACACTTATACAGACAAGTGTGCATGGCGAGACACTTATACAGACAAGTGTGCATGTACCAACACTTATACAGACAAGTGTGCATGTACCAACACTTATACAGACAGGTGTGCATGTACCAACACTTATACAGACAAGTGTGCAGGGCGAGACACTTATACAGACAAGTGTGCATGTACCAACACTTATACAGACAAGTGTGCATGGCGAGACACTTATACAGACAAGTGTGCATGTACCAACACTTATACAGACAAGTGTGCATGTACCAACACTTATACAGACAAGTGTGCATGGCGAGACACTTATACAGACAAGTGTGCATGTACCAACACTTATACAGACAAGTGTGCATGTACCAACACTTATACAGACAAGTGTGCATGTACCAACACTTATACAGACAAGTGTGCATGGCGAGACACTTATACAGACAAGTGTGCATGGCGAGACACTTATACAGACAAGTGTGCATGTACCAACACTTATACAGACAAGTGTGCATGTACCAACACTTATACAGACAAGTGTGCATGGCGAGACACTTATACAGACAAGTGTGCATGGCGAGACACTTATACAGACAAGTGTGCATGTACCAACACTTATACAGACAAGTGTGCATGGCGAGACACTTATACAGACAAGTGTGCATGTACCAACACTTATACAGACAAGTGTGCATGTACCAACACTTATACAGACAGGTGTGCATGGCCAGACACTTATACAGACAAGTGTGCATGGCGAGACACTTATACAGACAAGTGTGCATGGCGAGACACTTATACAGACAAGTGTGCATGTACCAACACTTATACAGACAAGTGTGCATGTACCAACACTTATACAGACAAGTGTGCATGGCGAGACACTTATACAGACAAGTGTGCAGGGCGAGACACTTATACAGACAAGTGTGCAGGGCGAGACACTTATACAGACAAGTGTGCATGGCGAGACACTTATACAGACAAGTGTGCATGGCTAGACACTTATACAGACAAGTGTGCATGTACCACACTTATACAGACAAGTGCATGGCGAGACACTTATACAGACAAGTGTGCATGGCGAGACACTTATACAGACAAGTGTGCATGTACCAACACTTATACAGACAAGTGTGCATGTACCAACACTTATACAGACAAGTGTGCATGGCGAGACACTTATACAGACAAGTGTGCATGGCGAGACACTTATACAGACAAGTGTGCATGGCGAGACACTTATACAGACAAGTGTGCATGTACCAACACTTATACAGACAAGTGTGCATGGCGAGACACTTATACAGACAAGTGTGCATGGCGAGACACTTATACAGACAAGTGTGCATGTACCAACACTTATACAGACAAGTGTGCATGTACCAACACTTATACAGACAAGTGTGCATGTACCAACACTTATACAGACAAGTGTGCATGTACCAACACTTATACAGACAAGTGTGCATGGCGAGACACTTATACAGACAAGTGTGCATGTACCAACACTTATACAGACAAGTGTGCATGTACCAACACTTATACAGACAAGTGTGCATGTACCAACACTTATACAGACAAGTGTGCATGTACCAACACTTATACAGACAAGTGTGCATGTACCAACACTTATACAGACAAGTGTGCATGTACCAACACTTATACAGACAAGTGTGCATGGCGAGACACTTATACAGACAAGTGTGCATGTACCAACACTTATACAGACAAGTGTGCATGTACCAACACTTATACAGACAAGTGTGCATGTACCAACACTTATACAGACAAGTGTGCATGTACCAACACTTATACAGACAAGTGTGCATGGCGAGACACTTATACAGACAAGTGTGCATGGCGAGACACTTATACAGACAAGTGTGCATGTACCAACACTTATACAGACAAGTGTGCATGTACCAACACTTATACAGACAAGTGTGCATGGCGAGACACTTATACAGACAAGTGTGCATGGCGAGACACTTATACAGACAAGTGTGCATGGCGAGACACTTATACAGACAAGTGTGCATGGCGAGACACTTATACAGACAAGTGTGCATGTACCAACACTTATACAGACAAGTGTGCATGTACCAACACTTATACAGACAAGTGTGCATGGCGAGACACTTATACAGACAAGTGTGCATGGCGAGACACTTATACAGACAAGTGTGCATGGCGAGACACTTATACAGACAAGTGTGCATGTACCAACACTTATACAGACAAGTGTGCATGTACCAACACTTATACAGACAAGTGTGCATGTACCAACACTTATACAGACAAGTGTGCATGGCGAGACACTTATACAGACAAGTGTGCATGGCGAGCACTTATACAGACAAGTGTGCATGGCGAGACACTTATACAGACAAGTGTGCATGTACCAACACTTATACAGACAAGTGTGCATGTACCAACACTTATACAGACAAGTGTGCATGTACCAACACTTATACAGACAAGTGTGCATGGCGAGACACTTATACAGACAAGTGTGCATGTACCAACACTTATACAGACAAGTGTGCATGTACCAACACTTATACAGACAAGTGTGCATGTACCAACACTTATACAGACAAGTGTGCATGTACCAACACTTATACAGACAAGTGTGCATGGCGAGACACTTATACAGACAAGTGTGCATGGCGAGACACTTATACAGACAAGTGTGCATGGCGAGACACTTATACAGACAAGTGTGCATGTACCAACACTTATACAGACAAGTGTGCATGTACCAACACTTATACAGACAAGTGTGCATGTACCAACACTTATACAGACAAGTGTGCATGGCGAGACACTTATACAGACAAGTGTGCATGGCGAGACACTTATACAGACAAGTGTGCATGGCGAGACACTTATACAGACAAGTGTGCATGTACGAACACTTATACAGACAAGTGTGCATGTACCAACACTTATACAGACAAGTGTGCATGTACCAACACTTATACAGACAAGTGTGCATGTACCAACACTTATACAGACAAGTGTGCATGTACCAACACTTATACAGACAAGTGTGCATGTACCAACACTTATACAGACAAGTGTGCATGTACCAACACTTATACAGACAAGTGTGCATGGCGAGACACTTATACAGACAAGTGTGCATGGCGAGACACTTATACAGACAAGTGTGCATGTACCAACACTTATACAGACAAGTGTGCATGTACCAACACTTATACAGACAAGTGTGCATGTACCAACACTTATACAGACAAGTGTGCATGTACGAACACTTATACAGACAAGTGTGCAGGCGAACACTTATACAGACAAGTGTGCATGTACCAACACTTATACAGACAAGTGTGCATGTACCAACACTTATACAGACAAGTGTGCATGTACCAACACTTATACAGACAAGTGTGCATGTACCAACACTTATACAGACAAGTGTGCATGTACCAACACTTATACAGACAAGTGTGCATGGCGAGACACTTATACAGACAAGTGTGCATGGCGAGACACTTATACAGACAAGTGTGCATGGCGAGACACTTATACAGACAAGTGTGCATGTACCAACACTTATACAGACAAGTGTGCATGTACCAACACTTATACAGACAAGTGTGCATGTACCAACACTTATACAGACAAGTGTGCATGTACGAACACTTATACAGACAAGTGTGCATGGCGAGACACTTATACAGACAAGTGTGCATGGCGAGACACTTATACAGACAAGTGTGCATGTACCAACACTTATACAGACAAGTGTGCATGTACCAACACTTATACAGACAAGTGTGCATGGCGAGACACTTATACAGACAAGTGTGCATGGCGAGACACTTATACAGACAAGTGTGCATGGCGAGACACTTATACAGACAAGTGTGCATGGCGAGACACTTATACAGACAAGTGTGCATGTACCAACACTTATACAGACAAGTGTGCATGTACCAACACTTATACAGACAAGTGTGCATGGCGAGACACTTATACAGACAAGTGTGCATGGCGAGACACTTATACAGACAAGTGTGCATGGCGAGACACTTATACAGACAAGTGTGCATGGCGAGACACTCTTTTGGGCTGTGGCCTTGTTTATTGCATTTTCATCTTTTCAATTTCTGAAGAAAATGTGGAGGCATGTGCCTACAACATTACCTACAGTACCTATAGGAAGCTACACCACTTGAGGCACGTACCTATAGGAAGCTACACCACTGGAGGCACGTACCTATAGGAAGCTACACCGCTGGAGGCACGTACCTACAGTACCTATAGGAAGCTACACCACTTGAGGCAAAGTACCTATAGGAAGCTACACCATTGGAGGCACGTACCTATAGGAAGCTACACCACTGGAGGCACGTACCTACAGTATCCATAGGAAGCTACACCACTGGAGGTACGTGACTATAGGAAGCTACACCATTGGAGGCACGTACCTACAGTACCTATAGGAAGCTACACCACTGGAGGTACGTGCCTACAGTACCTATAGGAAGCTACACCACTGGAGGTACGTGCCTACAGTACCTATAGGAAGCTACACCACTGGAGGTACGTGCCTACAGTACCTATAGGAAGCTACACCACTGGAGGTACGTGCCTACAGTACCTATGGAAAGCTACACCACTGGAGGTACGTACCTACAGTACCTATAGGAAGCTACACCACTGGAGGTACGTGCCTACAGTACCTATAGGAAGCTACACGACTGGAGATGGGTTCTCGAAGTTGCACAGAATGGAACAAGATAGTTTTGAGACACATATATATGTATTGTTTACTAGTTGTCAGGGTAGGACTAGTTGTTAGGGTAGGTTCCCGAGTGCTTACATGTATAAGGCAGGTTATCGCCACAATAATTTGGAGACACCGTAATGTATTGTTTACTTTATTAGAGTAGGTTCCTGCATGTATGAGGCAGATTCTCGTATGTCCGATGATATAGTCTACAAAGAAGTGTAGTGTATTTTGTATTGCATTCATCACACAAATATACTATCCATATGTTGTATTCATCACTATGTACCATTGATGCAGATATGCCATGGTGAGTGGCTGTTTCTTGTGAATGAGTGCTTGTTGGCTTTTGCTTGTCCTGCAGGACGAATGGACAATTCCGTGACTATTTAATTATTAAAGAAAAGAAACTAAAACTTGTTTTGTTTATTATCTAAAAACGTGTGATAAATCTGATGATGCAGTTCGAAAACACCCTCAATAGTCTAGAAACCCCAATCTCCCAGCAGACATATAGTATTGTGTGCGGAAAGTGCAAAGACCTGTGTTCAATTCATATACCCCTTTGCTGGCATATTGAGTTGCCAGGTAACCAGTCTGAGGCGTCGGATTCAGTAAGTTTTGCATCGTAGATGTTTTGGTCCAAATAAATATATAATACAAAACATTCATGCACGAAAGATACACGGAAATATATTATTCTTTTGCGCATTTTAATCAGCAGTGGAAAAATGTCGGCCATTCGTAATTTCTTTGATGCTGCGATTCCGAACAAAACGTTGTGTCCTTGTGTTGCATTCAATATGTACTATACACATGTTGCATTCAATATGTACTATACACATGTTGCATTCAACATGTACTATCCTTGTGTTGCATTCAATATGTACTATCCTTGTGTTGCATTCAATATGTACTATACACATGTTGCATTCAACATGTACTATCCTTGTGTTGCATTCAATATGTACTATCCTTGTGTTGCATTCAATATGTACTATACACATGTTGCATTCAACATGTACTATCCTTGTGTTGCATTCAATATGTACTATCCTTGTGTTGCATTCAATATGTACTATACACATGTTGCATTCAACATGTACTATCCTTGTGTTGCATTCAATATGTACTATCCTTGTGTTGCATTCAATATGTACTATACACATGTTGCATTCAACATGTACTATCCTTGTGTTGCATTCAATATGTACTATCCTTGTGTTGCATTCAATATGTACTATACACATGTTGCATTCAACATGTACTATCCTTGTGTTGCATTCAATATGTACTATCCTTGTGTTGCATTCAATATGTACTATACACATGTTGCATTCAACATGTACTATCCTTGTGTTGCATTCAATATGTACTATCCTTGTGTTGCATTCAATGTGTACTATCCTTGTGTTGCATTCAATATGTACTATCCTTGTGTTGCATTCAATATGTACTATCCTTGTGTTGCATTCAATATGTACTATCCTTGTGTTGCATTCAATATGTACTATCCTTGTGTTGCATTCAATATGTACTATACACATGTTGCATTCAATATGTACTATCCTTGTGTTGCATTCAATATGTACTATCATTGTGTTGCATTCAATATGTACTATCCTTGTGTTGCATTCAATATGTACTATCCTTGTGTTGCATTCAACATGTACTATCCTTGTGTTGCATTCAATATGTACTATCCTTGTGTTGCATTCAATATGTACTATACACATGTTGCATTCAATATGTACTATCCTTGTGTTGCATTCAATATGTACTATCATTGTGTTGCATTCAATATGTACTATCCTTGTGTTGCATTCAATATGTACTATCCACATGTTGCATTCAATATGTACTATCCTTGTGTTGCATTCAATATGTACTATACACATGTTGCATTCAATATGTACTATCCTTGTGTTGCATTCAATATGTACTATCATTGTGTTGCATTCAATATGTACTATCCTTGTGTTGCATTCAATATGTACTATACACATGTTGCATTCAATATGTACTATACACATGTTGCATTCAATATGTACTATACACATGTTGCATTCAATATGTACTATCCTTGTGTTGCATTCAATATGTACTATCCTTGTGTTGCATTCAATGTGTACTATACACATGTTGCATTCAATGTGTACTATCCTTGTGTTGCATTCAATATGTACTATCCTTGTGTTGCATTCAATGTGTACTATACACATGTTGCATTCAATATGTACTATCCTTGTGTTGCATTCAATATGTACTATCCTTGTGTTGCATTCAATGTGTACTATACACATGTTGCATTCAATATGTACTATTCACATGTTGCATTCAATATGTACTATACACATGTTGCATTAAATATGTACTATACACATGTTGCATTCAATATGTACTATACACATGTTGCATTCAATATGTACTATACACATGTTGCATTAAATATGTACTATACACATGTTGCATTAAATATGTACTATACACATGTTGCATTCAATATGTACTATACACATGTTGCATTCAATATGTACTATACACATGCTGCATTCAATATGTACTATACACATGTTGCATTCAATATGTACTATCCTTGTGTTGCATTCAATATGTACTATACACATGTTGCATTCAATATGTACTATACACATGTTGCATTCAATATGTACTATACACATGCTGCATTCAATATGTACTATACACATGTTGCATTCAATATGTACTATACACATGCTGCATTCAATATGTACTATACACATGTTGCATTCAATATGTACTATACACATGCTGCATTCAATATGTACTATACACATGTTGCATTCAATATGTACTATACACATGCTGCATTCAATATGTACTATACACATGTTGCATTCAATATGTACTATACACATGCTGCATTCAATATGTACTATACACATGTTGCATTCAATATGTACTATACACATGCTGCATTCAATATGTACTATACACATGTTGCATTCAATATGTACTATACACATGCTGCATTCAATATGTACTATACACATGTTGCATTCAATATGTACTATACACATGCTGCATTCAATATGTACTATCCTTGTGTTGCATTCAATATGTACTATCCTTGTGTTGCATTCAATATGTACTATACACATGCTGCATTCAATATGTACTATCCTTGTGTTGCATTCAATGTGTACTATCCTTGTGTTGCATTCAATATGTACTATCCTTGTGTTGCATTCAATATGTACTATCCTTGTGTTGCATTCAATATGTACTATCCTTGTGTTGCATTCAATATGTACTATACACATGTTGCATTCAATATGTACTATCCTTGTGTTGCATTCAATATGTACTATACACATGTTGCATTCAATATGTACTATCCTTGTGTTGCATTCAATGTGTACTATCCTTGTGTTGCATTCAATATGTACTATCCTTGTGTTGCATTCAATATGTACTATCCTTGTGTTGCATTCAATATGTACTATACACATGTTGCATTCAATATGTACTATCCTTGTGTTGCATTCAATGTGTACTATCCTTGTGTTGCATTCAATATGTACTATCCTTGTGTTGCATTCAATATGTACTATCCTTGTGTTGCATTCAATATGTACTATACACATGTTGCATTCAATATGTACTATCCTTGTGTTGCATTCAATATGTACTATCCTTGTGTTGCATTCAATATGTACTATACACATGTTGCATTCAATATGTACTATCCTTGTGTTGCATTCAATATGTACTATCCTTGTGTTGCATTCAATATGTACTATCCTTGTGTTGCATTCAATATGTACTATACACATGTTGCATTCAATATGTACTATCCTTGTGTTGCATTCAATATGTACTATCCTTGTGTTGCATTCAATATGTACTATACACATGTTGCATTCAATATGTACTATACACATGTTGCATTCAATATGTACTATCCTTGTGTTGCATTCAATATGTACTATCCTTGTGTTGCATTCAATATGTACTATACACATGTTGCATTCAACATGTACTATCCTTGTGTTGCATTCAATATGTACTATCCTTGTGTTGCATTCAATATGTACTATCCTTGTGTTGCATTCAATATGTACTATCGGAATGGTCTTATTAAAGATGATGACTGGTTCAATTCACACTATCTAATTCCCAGTGAAATATGTCACATGAATGATGTCATTGTTCAGTCAATATATGCTGCATTCGAGTGTGATCTGCCAGTGTAATCTCTGGAAGGTGCGATGACACTGGCCATGCTGCATTCGAGTTTGATCTGCCAGTGTAATCTCTAGAAGGTGCGATGACACTGGCCATGCTGCATTCGAGTGTGATCTGCCAGTGTAATCTCTGGAAGGTGCGATGACACTGGCCATGCTGCATTCGAGTGTGGTCTGCCAGTGTAATCTCTGGAAGGTGCGATGACACTGGCCATGCTACATTCGAGTGTGATTGCCAGTGTAATCTCTGGAAGGTGCGATGACACTGGCCATGCTGCATTCGAGTGTGATCTGCCAGTGTAATCTCTGGAAGGTGCGATGACACTGGCCATGTGGATAACAATATAAGTGATACATTTGCAGAAATAAACGCAAATTACAGACGGATCTGTAGTCCAGTGGTAACACGCTGGACTTGTAATCCAGGGATCGCAGGTTCGATCCCCCGTCTGACCCTAATAAAATTAACAGTCTTTCAGATGGGACTTTAAACCGAGGTCTCGTGTCGGTGCTTTACACCGTGCACGTAAAAGAACCAGAGGAGACTGGAATGAGTCTCTGTCTGTATCATTGCACTATCCTCCAAACATCTAAAATTATTAATCTCTTCAGGTGGTATCGCTCATATGGGCAACCGGTAGCGACGATAAATAAACGTAAAACACAAATAAACGCACGTTATGCCCAAATGTATCCATATATGCCTTCACATTTTGCTCTCAATGCCAGTTTCGACCGCAACCGCGGAACATTCATTCAGTACACTGAGAAGCTTGGCTGGATGAACCGGGCTTGACTGGATGAACCGGGCTTGGCTGGAATAACTGGACTTGGCTGGATGAACCGGACATGGCTGGATGAACCGGACTTGGCTGGATGAACCGGACTTGGCTGGATGAACCGGGCTTGGCTGGATGAACCGGAATTGGCTCCAGATGAACATATACAGTGATCGAGACATAAATACACTGCCTTTGTGATAGATGTGTTTGCAAGAAAGTAGCGACGACTAGCCCTTCTATATCATGAAGTGTTCGTCGTGCGATAGGCAATGTAAGAAAAGGAAATTGCGAATATTTGTGAATATTTTGTGTAATATATGCCTTGCGTATGTTCATTTATATAGTGTGAAGTACTAGTATACGCCAACAGTCACATGCGACCATAGCCAAACAATTCAATGAGGACATGCACCCGGACCAGCCCCACCCCATGAATGGTGCAAACTACATATTTATGCCTAGCTACGCGCCTGTAAATCAATATGTGGTTACCTCAAACATTATGAATCTCTGAATCAAAATACACAACCCGCAGATACTTCTTGCAGACAATCAACCCATAATTGAAAAGCATTAACTGAAGAACTTCAAGAATTCAAACTGACCAAAGTTCTAAATAGGACTTTGCTATCAAGCTCAAATTGATAGCCTGTTCATTCCTATTAGATGTACATTTTGTATATACAATAAGGGAGTCCATTTATTTATAGAGACTTCAATTTCATAACTAATAAGTAACCGTTTTCAACCTTACTAAATTTCGAAGAGTTTATACATTTAGAATTTAGAATTTCTGTTCGTTACAATTAAGCACATCAAATATTTCATATCTTTACACAGATAATTACTGCCATTCACACTAGATAGTTATGCAACATCTATATTACTCGTCTGCGCAATATGATAACAGGAGATTAGTGTCAAGCAGTATAAACATTAATTGTTTGTTCTCTTGCATATATGGATACATAATAAAAGTTGCGGCCAGGCGTCTGCCACAGGGATGTACGCTACGGGCATTCTGAGTCCACAAAGATTCCAAATTCACCCATTGGCTGCCCAATCTGGATAGGTTGGTGTTTCAAAATTCACCCAGTGGCTGCCCAATCTGTGTGTTCGTATCCAGCACTAGCCGGTATACCCCCGATATTCTGGATGCATTACGCTAATCCAGAATCTGAAACAGGTTAAATAAATAAGAATTAAACTTTTCGTAAAATTTAAATTGTGAATTGGATCTTTTAATTATAGCCCGACCCGCCCCGGTACCTCACGCCAAGCGAGTTCCCCAACTACATACACTACAACAGAACCGTAGACCCACCCAACAACATTTAAGTCGGGTCGGCAACTTACTGTGATGAAGAAAGAAAAGAAGCAGGAGTAGTTCACTGCGACCAATATGCCATCTTGAACATGATGAATACATTCCACGATCAAGGATATGCCAAGTTCCAAGTACATGTATACACTGAAAACTTCACAAACACAGCTTGAGTACGCCGTATCGACGGCTGCGGAGAATTGTATTAGCTAAGTACGAGCAGTTTAAAGGCCCTTCAACACGCTGTTAGATTTGTGAGGGAGAATTCAACAATAAAAAACTATAAAGAAAGAGACAACTTCCACGTCACAGTCCGCCTCCGTGGTCGAGTGGTTACGGTCGCTATTGTGTATACCATTGTACTGACTTGTATACAACTGTTAACCTATCACCACTAATAGTCACGGGTTCGAACCCCGCGCAGACAGTGTAAATGAAAAAGTAAGCAGTTTCTTGCGGAGGTTGGTGCACCAAGTACCGGTTAACCGCTGGAGCCTGCCCAGGTAGCCACGATAAATAAACTTCTTTTTTTTATATCTAAGTCAGCACTCGGGGTCTCCCTCCACCAATAACAGCTGGAGATATAACATAAGCTGTTGGTGTGACTTTAAACTAAACATACAAAGAATAGGCTAATAACGAATGCCATTCATCTTAACGTATAGTTTTATTTAACAAAATGGAGCACGTTATAATTATTTATTTTACAACGATTGCGAAACAAGCTTTAACAACTTAATATTAATCACTCTCGTTGGCTCGGATGAAAGCGTATACATGTGGGCATTCGTGTGTGTGGAAACCGGACTACCTGTAGAAAACGCTATTGTCCGATCTGGCGACCACCGTACCATCTTAACACTTCCTGGTCGAATGATTCAACCCGGGTTGCATTGGCGAGAAGCGAGCGTGCAAACCACCGAGCTAAGACGGCAGCCTTGTTTGTTACTACTAATGACATCGTATCCGAAAACAAGTATATTGAACTGTTATGCTCTTATTAATGATATCGTTGTGGAAGCAGCATTTATAACTTACACCACACCAAACTGTCTAATAGAGATGTTATCAAATTAAAGCTATATTTTATCGCTCACGTGGGAGAATCTGTCACCAACAGAAATTGATCAGGCTGATATTGTATGGGTCCCTTACGGCTATCAAAATACAACAAATGTATTTTAATTGTTGTGCTAATGTACACTTGTTCTGAAATATGTAGCATGTTGTTCCTCGCTTTTATAAACCATTTATTTGCTCCTACTGTAGTAATCTTGATAAACGATTCTTAAATGGGTTATTTGTTGCTAAGGTTGGAAATGGATTTCACACCGTAATTCTGTGGGAGTTTTTGACTAATCGCGACCATATCAATGTTAATGGAATATGACTTGATAGTATCTGATTACAGATTGACAGCTGCAAGTTTATGTTGCCCACGTGCCATGTACAAATATGTAACTTGTAATTACTTGTCGCACGTTCATGGATGACACGTATGTTGGAGAGGGGTTTACACTGTATATGTACATGTCACGCTTACAGGAGAGTCGGAACCTAAGCATGAACAATGCCAATGTTGTAATGAATGAATGCATGGTGTTTTACGGCGCATCGACATCTAAGGTCATGTAGCGCCAATGTTGTACAGTAGATCGTTGTACTAGACATGCTAATTCCATGTTTGAGTTGTATATGTTAGATATGCATGATGCTGTTATTATCCCCGCCTATTCGAAGGATATCGGAGGGGGTATATGTTTGGCGTTGTCCGTCCGCGTGTCCTTCCGTCCGCACCCATAAAATTGCAAACGAATAGCCACTTAATATACAACTGTGGGTACTTCCCGCATCGGGCAGTAACACCAGAGTTATGGCCCCTTAGAAGTATGGCCCTTATATTGATTGAACATTCAATAATTGGCTATGACTAAGTAACCGCTGTATAGAATGTCATTAGATCAACATTGTGCGGTGTTGTCCTGCAAGTCTGACCCATATTGCAATAGTGAAATCAGAATTATTACCCTTGAATTTATTAAAAATGCAATAATTCTGCCTTAATAAGTAACGGCTTCATGGAATTTCATGTTAAGCTGAAAATAAATATGTACAACCATATTACGCTGGTGCACGTATAACTGAGTAACCGATGTATGGAATGTCATACAACCATATTACGCTGGTGCACGTATAACTGAGTAACCGATGTATGGAATGTCATACAACCATATTACGCTGATGCACGTATAACTGAGTAACCGATGTATGGAATGTCATACAACCATATTACGCTGGTGCACGTATAACTGAGTAACCGATGTATGGAATGTCATACAACCATATTACGCTGGTGCACGTATAACTGAGTAACCGATGTATGGAATGTCATACAACCATATTACGCTTGTGCACGTATAACTGTCGTCCGATTCGGTCAATAACACCAGAGTTATGGCACTTTAATTGATTAAATCAATAAATTGGCCATAACCAAGTAACCCCTTATGGAATGTCATCAAACTTAAACAATATACTAGATCACCACTGCGCGGTTTGTTCTGCAAGTCTGACACACATTGCACTTGTGAAACCAGAGTTATTGCCCTTGAATTGATTATAATTTCACTATTTTTGCCTTAATAAATAACCGCTTCATAGAATTTGTTTTATTTTCTTTTAGGCAACATTATTGTTCTTTTTCTATTGTTTTCTTGTTGTTTGCTTTACCTTTTTTCCTTTTATTTATTCAGTTCATTATTAACAATCCACACACGTATTAACAACTAGAATGCATTCAAATATAATGTACATATATAAGCTACATATATACATACGCTGAGTTGAGATTACAAACTCTTTTCAAATTTACTAAAGAACCAAGTATTTTTGCTACGTTTAAAATATCCATGCATATTCAACATATTTCCGCCTGTTTCACTAATAATATAAGACTTACATATATAAACCCCAATTATGGTAAATAACAAATAGATATCTCAATATTCAAAATGATCTATCTTCCACAAAATTGTGCAGATAACGTGTGTTTTCAAAGATACACCAGCTTACATAGCAGTTTTCCATATATTCGAAATCGATTAAAATATTTTTCTAATTATATTTAATTCCGATGTCCAGTTGGTTTCATTGACTAGTTTATTTAAAATGAATGGTTCATCTATAACGCCATTTCTGTTAATTATGTCTTTTTTCATTCATTTATAAATGTATTTATTCATTCAATTTAATTCAATTCATTTATTGATTGTTGTTCAAATGTATGTACTTGTATTACATGAAGGCTAGATTGCAAACAAAATATTGGTATGTACATTGACTTATTGTGTTACCTTCCATAAATAAATAATTTCTTATTATTATATTATTATTATAACATGCAAAATAATTAAAAAAAACAATAGTGTAAAAACCCGTATGAGGTATTATTACGGCGATGCTATCTGGAAATATATGTCAGGTAAGTGTCCGGAAGTCCTGCTTGTTATCGGCTGATTGTTATGCGTTCCAATGAATGATTGAGTTTACTCAGTGGAAGATGGCATGTTCTGTCACTGCTTGAGTTTCGTATTCGTCCACGGTTGGGTGTACTTTAGCTAAATAACGTTCATTGAAACTAGAAATAAGATCTTTTATTTGGTTCCAAAATATTTGATAAAATTCGATAGAGTGAACATTCCATTACTGTTATGAGCCCTTCACATAGATCTGCGTCATTGTTGTTTAACATTTTGGTAAAGCTTGTATTATTTAGATTTCATTAACACCAATGTCTGTTATTGTTGATGTGTATAAAGTTTCATGAACTTAGCTTCTTTTCAATCTCGACCTCAGTTTATTTAATTTCATTTCAGTGTGCTTCGTTCTGTATTTGAATAGCTAGCAAAGATTGAAGTTTATTGTCTAGCCTTATTACGTAATTTCTCTGGTTTTATGTTGATACTTGTTTCAATCTGGATGATTTACCATTTGGTTCGATGTGACACCGTTTGAATTTTCAGATCATTTACTAGTGTATTGGTTAAAGTTTTAATTGTTACTATGTACTCATTATCTGTTAGAAACGAATTTTTCATTATCCAAAATCTCGGACCACGATTAGCAGGTATAGTTAATTTCAAAATATTGCTAAGTGGTATGTACACTTAGGGCTACTTCTAAACCGACACTTATATAATTCGGTATAATTGAATTATTTGTGACAGGATTATATTCACATTTGGACCATGAATAAATCAACATATCATACGCACATACGAGCAATTGTTTTTAATTCATCAACAATAACTTAACAAACATCACTGTAAAATCAAAATTCACAAACATAAGGCAAAATCCGGCTGTCCGATTAGCGCTCGCTTCTCGCCAATGCGACCGACCCGGGTTCAATCCTCGTATGTGAGATGGTACGGTGGTCGCCAGATCGGACATGTGGGTTTTCTCCGGGTTCTCCGGTTTCCTCCCACACGAATGACCACATTTACGCATTCATCCGAGCCAACGAGAGAGATTGGGTCAATAACACCAGAGTTGTTAAAAAAGTTCGCAATCGTAAAATAAATAAAGTTTTAAAAAAAAGGCAAAATCCGAACAATGTGAAAAGACACCGAATCCCAATACAATATGTATGTCCGAGACACTAATATCTAGTGTGTTGTGTCCCCCATGACTCGTACGGCGTGTATACAAACATCTGTACAGCTAATGTAGCAGCCGAATAACATAATCTATAATTTCAAATTAATATCTTGAACCATGCTCAAGAAAATCCAATTTGAAAAGTGTTGGGTCTTGCATTGTGTTATTTTCTGAATTTTGATTGTGCAGTGTTGTTTGTTATTTGTCAAGTTTTAAGTCAATCATAAATTCTACATTTTTCTGTTCTATTTTTTCTTTTCCATGTATATAGGCACTTGTATATCCCTGTTGATCTGAATCATGTCAATGTTCCATGTATATTGGCACTTGTATATCCCTGTTGATCTGAATCATGTCAATGTTCCATGTATATTGGTACTTGTATATCCCTGTTGATCTGAATCATGTCAATGTTCCATGTATATTGGTACTTGTATATCCCTGTTGATCTGAATCATGTCAATGTTCCATGTATATTGGTACTTGTATATCCCTGTTGATCTGAATCATGTCAATGTTCCATGTATATTGGTACTTGTATATCCCTGTTGATCTGAATCATGTCAATGTTCCATGTATATTGGTACTTGTATATCCCTGTTGATCTGAATCATGTCAATGTTCCATGTATATTGGTACTTGTATATCCCTGTTGATCTGAATCATGTCAATGTTCCATGTATATTGGTACTTGTATATCCCTGTTGATCTGAATCATGTCAATGTTCCATGTATATTGGTACTTGTATATCCCTGTTGATCTGAATCATGTCAATGTTCCATGTATATTGGTACTTGTATATCCCTGTTGATCTGAATCATGTCAATGTTCCATGTATATTGGTACTTGTATATCCCTGCTATGTCAATGTTCCATGTATATTGGTACTTGTATATCCCTGCTATGTCAATGTTCCATGTATATTGGTACTTGTATATCCCTGCTATGTCAATGTTCCATGTATATTGGTACTTGTATATCCCTGCTATGTCAATGTTCCATGTATATTGGTACTTGTATATCCCTGCTATGTCAATGTTCCATGTATATTGGTACTTGTATATCCCTGCTATGTCAATGTTCCATGTCTATTGGTACTTGTATATCCCTGCTATCATTAAACCTGTTTGTTTTTATTAATTTATTAAAGTGCCTTTCCTAAGGACATAAGCCTAACGGCTACCGCTACGCCAAATGTTCAATTTGTTTGTGCGTTTTCACAAGCAGCCGGATATCAGACATTTCGACCCCAAAACATCTCGACCTGAGGACCTCTCGATCCCAAATTCTAAGGCAACTTGACCACAACGGTCTGGCTACCACAGACTGTCCGATTAGCGCAGTGGTCAGCAAGCTCGTTTCAGAATCGCACCAATGCAACTCTGGTTTGATCCTTGGATTGTACAGTGGTCACCTGATCGGATATGTGGTTTTTCTCCGGGTACTCGGTTTCCGCCCACACGAATGTTAACACATTACGTAGCCTGGGTCTGTCGATTTTTCACTCTTTAACTTCTGGCAAAATGACATTATATTTGAATGCATTCTAGTTATTAATACGTGTGTGGATTGTTAATAATGAACTGAATAAATAAAAGAAAAAAAGGTAAAGCAAACAACAAGAAAACAATAGAAAAAGAACAATAATTTTGCCTAAAAGAAAATAAAACAAATTCTATGAAGCGGTTATTTATTAAGGCAAATATAGTGAAATTATAATCAATTCAAGGGCAATAACTCTGGTTTCACAAGTGCCAATGTGTGTCAGACTTGCAGAACAAACCGCGCAGTGGTGATCTAGTATATTGTTTAAGTTTGATGACATTCCATAAGGGGTTACTTGGTTATGGCCAATTTATTGATTTAATCAATTAAAGTGCCATAACTCTGGTGTTATTGACCGAATCGGACGACAGTTATACGTGCACAAGCGTAATATGGTTGTATGACATTCCATACATCGGTTACTCAGTTATACGTGCACCAGCGTAATATGGTTGTATGACATTCCATACATCGGTTACTCAGTTATACGTGCACCAGCGTAATATGGTTGTATGACATTCCATACATCGGTTACTCAGTTATACGTGCACCAGCGTAATATGGTTGTATGACATTCCATACATCGGTTACTCAGTTATACGTGCACCAGCGTAATATGGTTGTATGACATTGCATACATCGGTTACTCAGTTATACGTGCACCAGCGTAATATGGTTGTATGACATTGCATACATCGGTTACTCAGTTATACGTGCACCAGCGTAATATGGTTGTATGACATTGCATACATCGGTTACTCAGTTATACGTGCACCAGCGTAATATGGTGGTATGACATTGCATACATCGGTTACTCAGTTATACGTGCACCAGCGTAATATGGTTGTATGACATTGCATACATCGGTTACTCAGTTATACGTGCACCAGCGTAATATGGTTGTATGACATTGCATACATCGGTTACTCAGTTATACGTGCACCAGCGTAATATGGTTGTATGACATTCCATACATCGGTTACTCAGTTATACGTGCACCAGCGTAATATGATTGTATGACATTCCATACATCGGTTACTCAGTTATACGTGCACCAGCGTAATATGGTTGTATGACATTCCATACATCGGTTACTCAGTTATGGCCAATTTATTGAATTCTTAATCAAAGGACCATAATTCTAAGGGGGCATACTTCTGGTGTTACTAACCCGATGCGGGAAGTACCCACACTTGTATATTAAGTGGCTATTCGTTTGCAGCATTCAAGGAGTGGTGCCGGCGCCTGTACTATAGTACTAGCATTCAAGGAGTGATGCGGGCGCCTGTACTATAGTACCAGCAATAAATGAGTGGTGCGGGCGTCTGTACTATAGTACCAGCATTCAAGGAGTGGTGCCGGCGCCTGTACTATAGTACCAGCATTCAAGGAGTGGTGCGGGCGCCTGTACTATAGTACCAGCATTCAAGGAGTGGTGCGGGAGCCTGTACTATAGTACCAGTATTCAAGGAGTGGTGCCGGCGCCTGTACTATAGTACCAACATTCAAGGAGTGATGCGGGCGCCTGTACTATAGTACCAGCATTCAAGGAGTGGTGCCGGCGCCTGTACTATAGTACCAGCATTCAAGGAGTGGTGCGGGCGTCTGTACTATAGTACCAGCATTCAAGGAGTGGTGCGGGCGCCTGTACTATAGTACCAGCATTGAAGGAGTGGTGCGTGCGTCTGTACTATAGTACTAGCATTCAAGGAGTGGTGCGGGCGTCTGTATTATAGTATGAGCATTGAAGGTGTGGTGCTGGCGTCTGTACTATAGTACCAGCATTCAAGGAGTGGTGCCGGCGCCTGTACTATAGTACTAGCATTCAAGGAGTGATGCGGGCGCCTGTAC
The DNA here is from genome assembly GCA_014843695.1 of Archivesica marissinica. Lineage (NCBI taxonomy): Eukaryota > Metazoa > Mollusca > Bivalvia > Venerida > Vesicomyidae > Archivesica > Archivesica marissinica. The sequence continues at coordinate 25,800,401 of CM026401.1, forward strand.
TATAGTGCCAGCATTCAAGGAGTGGTGCGGGCGCCTGCCCAATAGTACCAGCATTCAAGGAGTGGTACGGGCGCCTGCACTATAGTACCAGCATTCAATAAGTGGTACTGGCGCCTGCACTATAGTACCAGCATTCAAGGAGTGGTACGGGCCCCTGTACGATAGTGCAAGCATTCAAGGAGTGGTGCGGGCGCCTGCCCAATAGTACCAGCATTCAAGGAGTGGTGCCGGCGCCTGTACTATAGTGCCAGCATTCAAGGAGTGGTGCGGGCGCCTGCCCAATGGTACCAGCATTCAAGGAGTGGTACTGGCGCCTGTACTATAGTGCCAGCATTCAAGGAGTGGTGCCGGCGCCTGTACTATAGTACCATTATTGAAGGAGTGGTGCGGGCGCCTGTACTATAGTACTAGCATTCAAGGAGTGGTGCCTGCACCTGTACTATAGTACCAGCATTCAAGGAGTGATGCGGGCGCCTGTACTATAGTACTAGCATTCAAGGAGTTGTGCCGGCGCCTGTACTATAGTACCATCATGCAAGGAGTGATGCGGGCGCCTGTACTATAGTACTATCATTGAAGGAGTGATGCGGGCGCCTGTACTATAGTACTATCATTGAAGGAGTGGTGCGGGCGCCTTTACTGTAGTACCAGCATTCAAGGAGTGGTGCGTGCACATGTACTATAGTACCAACATTCAAGGAGTGATGCGGGCGCCTGTACTATAGTACCAGCATTCAAGGAGTGATGCGAGCGCATGTACTATAGTACTATCATTGAAGGAGTGGTGCGGGCGCCTTTACTGTAGTACCAGCATTCAAGGAGTGGTGCGTGCACCTGTACTATAGTACCAACATTCAATGAGTGATGCGGGCGCCTGTACTATAGTACCAGCATTCAATGAGTGATTCAGGGGCCTGTACTATAGTACAGGCATGCAAGAACTGATGCGGGCGCCTGTACTATAATACCATCATTCAAGGAGTGGTGCGGGCGCCTGCCCAATAGTACCAGCATTCAAGGAGTGATTCCGGGGCCTGTACTATAGTACCAGCATTCAAGGAGTGATACGGCGCCTATACTATAGTACAAGCATTCAAGGAGTGGTGCCGGCGCCTGTACTATAGTACCAGCATGCAAGGAGTGATGCGGGCGCCTGTACTATAGTACCATCATTCAAGGAGTGGTGCCGGCGCCTGTACTATAGTATTAGCATTCAAGGAGTTATGCCGGCGCCTGTACTATAGTACTATCATTGAAGGAGTGGTGCGGGCGCCTGTACTGTAGTACCAGCATTCAATGAGTGATGCGGGCGCCTGTACTATAGTACCAGCATTCAAGGATGATGCCGGCGCCTGTACTATATTACAAGCATTCAAGGAGTAATGCGGGCGCCTGCACTATAGTACTATCATTCAAGGAGTGGTGCGGGCGCCTGTACTATATTACAAGCATTCAAGGAGTGATGCAGGCGCCTGCACTATAGTACTAGCATTCAAAGAGTGGTGCGGGCGCCTGTACTATAGTACCAGCATTTAAGGAGTGGTGCGGGCGCCTGCACTATAGTACCAGCATTCAAGGAGTGGTGCGGGCGCCTGTTCTATAGTACCAGCATTCAAGGAGTGATGCGGGCGCCTGCACTATAGTACCAGCATTCAAGGAGTGGTACGGGCGCATGTATTATAGTACCAGCATTCAAGGAGTGGTGCGGGCGCCTGTACTATAGTACCAGCATTCAAGGAGTGATGCGGGCGCATGTACTATAGTACCATCATGCAAGGAGTGATGCGGGCGCCTGTACTATAGTACTATCATTGAAGGAGTGATGCGGGCGCCTGTACTATAGTACTATCATTGAAGGAGTGGTGCGGGCGCCTGTACTGTAGTACCAGCATTCAAGGAGTGGTGCGTGCACCTCTACTATAGTACCAACATTCAAGGAGTGATGCGGGCGCCTGTACTATAGTACCAGCATTCAAGGAGTGATGCGGGCGCCTGTACTATAGTACTAGCATTCAAGGAGTGATGCGGGCGCCTGTACTATAGTACTATCATTGAAGGAGTGGTGCGGGCACCTGTACTGTAGTACCAGCATTCAGTGAGTGATGCGGGCGCCTGTACTATAGTACCAGCATTCAAGGAGTGATGCGGCGCCTATACTATAGTACAAGCAATCAAGGAGTGATGCCGGCGCCTGTACTATAGTACCAGCATGCAAGGAGTGATGCGGGCGCCTGTACTATAGTACCATCATTCAAGGAGTGGTGCGGGCGCCTGCCCAATAGTACCAGCATTCAAGGAGTGATTCCGGGGCCTGTACTATAGTACCAGCATTCAAGGAGTGATGCGGCGCCTATACTATAGTACAAGCATTCAATGAGGGGTGCCGGCGCCTGTACTATAGTACCAGCATGCAATGAGTGATGCGGGCGCCTGTACTATAATACCATCATTCAAGGACTGGTGCGGGCGCCTGTACTATAGTACCATCATTCAAGGAGTAATGCGGGCGCCTGCACTATAGTACTATCATTCAAGGAGTGGTGCGGGCGCCTGTACTATATTACAAGCATTCAAGGAGTGGTGCGGGCGTCTGTACTATAGTACCAGCATTTAAGGAGTGGTCCGTGCGCCTGTACTGTAGTACCAGCATTCAATGAGTGGTGCGGGCGCCTACACTATAGTAACAGCATTCAAGGAGTGGTGAGGTCGCCTGTTCTATAGTACCAGCATTCAAGGAGTGATGCGGGCGCCTGCACTATAGTACCAGTATTCAAGGAGTGGTACGGGCGCATGTATTATAGTACCAGCATTCAAGGAGTGGTGCGGGCGCCTGTACTATAGTACCATCATTCAAGGAGTGATGCGGGCGCATGTACTATAGTACCAGCATTCAAGGAGTGATGCGGACGCATGTACTTTAGTACCAGCATTCAAGGAGTGGTGCGGGCGCCTGCACTATAGTACCAGCATTCAATGAGTGATGCGGGCGCCTGTACAATAGTACCAGCATTCAAGGAGTAATGCGGGCGCCTGCCCAATAGTACCAGCATTCAAGGAGTGGTACGGGCGCCTGTACTATATTACCAGCATTCAAGGAGTGGTGCGGGCGTCTGTACTATAGTACCATCATTGAAGGAGTGGTTCGGGTGCCTGTACTATAGTACCAGCATTGAAGGAGTGATGCGGGCGCCTGTACTATAGTACCAGCATTCAAGGAGTGAAGCCGGCGCCTGTACTATAGGACCAGCATTCAAGGAGTGGTGCGGTTGCCTGTACTATATTACCAGCATTCAAGGAGTGGTGCGGGCGCCTGCACTATCGTACCAGTATTCAAGAAGTGGTGCGGGCGCCTGTACTATAGTACCAACATTCAAGGAGTGATGCGGGCGCCTGCACTATAGTACCAGCATTCAAGGAGTGGTACGGGCGCATGCACTATAGTACCAGCATTCAAGGAGTGGTGCGGGCGCCTGTACTATAGTACCATCATTCAAGGAGTGGTGCGGGCGCCTGCACTATAGTACCAGCATTCAAGGAGTGATGCGGGCGCATGTACTATAGTACCAGCATTCAAGGAGTGATGCGGGCGCCTGCACTATAGTACCAGCATTCCAAGGAGTAATGCGGGCGCCTGCCCAATAGTACCACCAATCAAGGAGTGATGCGGGCGCCTGTACTATATTACCAGCATTCAAGGAGTGGTGCGGGCGTCTGTACTATAGTACCAGCATTTAAGGAGTGGTCCGTGCGCCTGTACTGTAGTACCAGCATTCAAGGAGTGGTCCGTGCGCCTGTACTGTAGTACCAGCATTCAAGGAGTGATGCGGGCGCCTGTACTATAGTACACTCATTGAATGAGTGGTGCGGGCGCCTGCACTATAGTACAGGCATTCAAGGAGTGATGCAGGCGCCTGTACTATAGTACAGGCATTCAAGGAGTGATGCCGGCGCCCACACTATTGTGCCAGCATTCAAGAAGTTATCCGTGCGCCTGTACTGTAGTACCAGCATTCAAGAAGTGATCAGGCACCTGCACTATTGTGCCAGCATTCAAGAAGTGATCAGGCGCCTGAACTATTGTGCCAGCATTCAATAAGTGATCAGGCACCTGCACTATTGTGCCAGCATTCAAGAAGTGATCAGGCACCTGCACTATTGTGCCAGCATTCAAGAAGTGATCAGGCACCTGCACTATTGTGCCAGCCTTCAAGATGTGATCAGGCGCCTGAACTATTGTGCCAGCATTCAATAAGTGATCAGGCACCTGCACTATTGTGCCAGCATTCAAGAAGTGATCAGGCACCTGCACTATTGTGCCAGCATTCGGTAGTTCTGCGTGCGCATGCACTATTGTGACAGCATTCAAGAAGTGATCAGGCACCTGCACTATTTTCCCAGCATTCAAGAAGTGATCAGGCACCTGCACTATTGTGCCAGCATTCGGTAGTTCTGCGTGCGCATGCACTATAGTAGCAGCATTCGGTAGTTCTGCGTGCGCATGCACTATAGTACCAGCATTCGGTAGTTCTGCGTGCGCATGCACTATAGTACCAGCATTCGGTAGTTCTGCGTGCGCATGCACTATAGTACCAGCATTCGGTAGTTCTGCCCGCGCATGCACTGTAGTACCAGCATTCGGTAGTTCTGCGTTCGCATGCACTATTGTGCCAGCATTCTATAGTTCTGCGTGCGCATGCACTATAGTACCAGCATTCACTGATTGGTACTGACGCTATTGTCAGTGCCACGGTGAATGGCTGATTGCAAAACAATAGCTTTTGAAACATAATATTCGAATAATCGAGTGGTTTATATTTTTAAAAGCATGCAATAATGAATTACATTCGCATCCTGGAAATCTTCAAATAGCATTTGTGTGTGGCAAATCCAGCAATCAATATCGTGTATTCTGTCGTATGTCATTAAATCTCACAGATAGTGCCACATCTGACGTGTTGCAATTATAATGTATTTATGATTGAATGTAAATATTGTCAAATAAGAAGGTTTTTTTGCCTATTGTATCCAGCTGTAATAGTTGTATATAGTTGGCTACCTTCTGCACAAAGCAGCATTTACCAGCGACTACTGTGCACTACATATGAATTGAGTTTCTTTTATGTATTAAACAATAGTACCACCATGTATATGATACAATGGTGTACAAATCAATGGTGTACAATGGTGTCCGCTGTAATACAGTTGTGTACAATGGTGTGCACTGTAATACAGTTGTGTACAATGGTGTGCACTGTAATACAGTTGTGTACAATGGTGTGCACTGTAATACAGTTGTGTACAATGGTGTGCACTGTAATACAGTTGTGTACAATGGTGTGCACTGTAATACAGTTGTGTACAATGTAATACGATGGTGTACAATGTAATGCAATACATATAGTTATTAAATGAGTGGTCATTTGTTGTTAAATAATTTTACGAGTCTTCTAAATAAGTTATTAAATACGAGCATATGGCTAGTTTTTATCATTTTAAGAAGACTCTTTAAATAAATTCAATAACAGATGAAGTTAATTAACACAAATATAAGATCCTACTTATAACACTAACAGAATCGTCCAAACAGCTGTAACTTCACCGACTTGCATATGGTTCATGTACCTGTGATTTATACTTGTTTCTTAACATACCGCTGGTCTTGACATACGGAAGCATCCACACGTTTTCATAATGTGTTGATAAACAAGAAATCGTAAACTGTCATCATAAATGGTAAGTAAACCATACAATCATATTATATATATATAGTTCATTCCAACTTTGTAAAATGGCGGTCTGCTATTCTGATAGAATGAAACTGTTTTGAGCACGTTAATACACGTACTTCCTTGAGCACGTTAATACACGTACTTCCTTGAGCACGTTAATACACGTACTTCCTTGAGCACGTTAATACACGTACTTCCTTGAGCACGTTAATACACGTACTTCCTTGAGCACGTTAATACACGTACTTCCTTGAGCACGTTAATACACGTACTTCCTTGAGCACGTTAATACACGTACTTCCTTGAGCACGTTAATACACGTACTTCCTTGAGCACGTTAATACACGTACTTCCTTGAGCACGTTAATACACGTACTTCCCGCAACTACTAACTATGGGCATACTAATACGGTCCGAGATGTGCGTTTTCTACTGAATGATTTTTACCCCCCCCCCCCAATTTAGTATTTTTATTAAAAACTAGATGATGTTCATATCTTTGCAAGTTTTTCCTGCGAGGTACATCTATTGACATGTGGTGATGTATCCAGATTCCCGCATTTTATTATTCATAAAGAGTAGGCCCATCGTGAGAAAGAGAAAGAGGAGAGGTTGAGGGATAGTGAGGGAGGGAGGGGCGGGGAGAGAGAGCATTGGTTTAAACTCTGTGCAGTATTGAACAGCTACTACCTAACAGCAGTCGATGTCGGGAGATAGGCAGTAGTCAAAAACAACTGCTGGTTGACAGGTGCATGCAAAGTTAGCAAATGTACAACTTAAGCGTGCTAGAAACATATTCATGTTAACAAATACACTTGTAGATTTGCGCGTTCTAAAATTCGCTCTTGATAATGTTATCTGGCGAGTGCGAAACAAGCGCTAGATAAAATAAATCACAGCACGTGTGTGTTCAAACCGTGCACACGCATGTTAAAACAACTCGCACGTACATGCCGGATATAGTCCTAACTCCTATGTCATTGTGCACGTGCATGTTAAAACAACTCGCACGTACATGCCGAATATAGTCCTAACTCCTATGGCATTGTGCACGTGCATGTTAAAACAACTCGCACGTACATGCCGGATATAGTCCTAACTCCTATGTCATTGTGCACGTGCATGTTAAAACAACTCGCACGTACATGCCGGATATAGTCCTAACTCCTATGGCATTGTGCACGTGCATGTTAAAACAACTCGCACGTACATGCCGGATATAGTCCTAACTCCTATGGCATTGTGCACGTGCATGTTAGAACAACTCGCACGTACATGCCGGATATAGTCCTAACTCCTATGGCATTTATACTTGTGAAATTGACACATGTTATTGGTATTTTACTATCCCTTGGTTAGCAGGTGACACAAACATGTGCATGCTTCTGCCTTTATTTGTGCATGTGTTAAGTTCCATGTGTTGAGCATTTGTCTGTGTTTGGGAGTGATTGTGATATAACAGTAGTGGCCACTTACTAGTAACTGACTTATGCTGGATACATGTAACCGGTTTTCATTTGTCTAAGCGTGTGTCGTTTATTTATTTGTACTGTCCCGTTGTCTTCGGCTACTAGACAAACTCCATTTAATCCAGAATATATTGCGTGTTACCAGGCTCCCTGGCTTTGGTAAACGGTCGCATAACCCCAATTCCTTTACATGGGAAGAACAACCAAGCACTGGTAGGTAGAAGTTTCTGTTTTGTTTTGTCTCTACGCATGTAAATCTTGTACCAGACAAATTCCAATAGCTGCAGTGATTGAGACGTAGACATAAACCGCTCCCAGGAGTCGTATGTGTTGGACATCGCTCGAAAAAAACCATACCCACTAACAAGTGACAACTCGACTAATACCTGCGCAACAACTGTTAACCGTAGTTACCTCTACAGCTATCTTGCACAGTTCAAACCCTTCCCGCAAGGTACACGAGCTCCCTCGCATAAGGTGATTCGCCAACAGGTAAACCTGGATAGTTACTCCTACAGCAGATCCTGCGACATTTACTGCCATAGGTCGGACAGTGTCACTACATTGGTTATTCACCATCCGGCATACTCCAGCATCTACAGTTGAGTTCCAACTAGTGTCCTTCATACGTGTATGGTCCCAGGGTAGTGGCAAGTGTGCATACGGAAGTGCCGTTTAGTCTCACGTTAGTTTGAGTAGGTCGACCAAACTTTCTCACAGAATATAACATACGCATGTTAAGTGTTAGTGCTTGTTCATAGTTCTTTTCACCCATCACGCATGGTCTAGTACACATTATATTATCATTTCATATTGTTTTTGCTTATCATTATTTTAAGCTGTGTTGTGCTCTGTCCACATTGAGAATGTTGTCGTCATTTATTTGTGTATATCTGTATTCTTCTATTCCTGCGAATAGTGTTTATACAAACTGCATAGCCGATGAACACGTAGTACATGTTTGCTCGTAAATATCGCGCGTCCAATCACGCATCGAATGTTTCGAACCCAGGTCATACGCATCATAGTAGACCGTTGTTCTGGTCAAGCATTCACATTTCAGTGCCAGTGCCCGACTCATTGAAGTACTATATAGGCATTGGTTCTGCATGCGCATAACAGACGCGTGTCACTGTACGTCTATAACACGTGCTAATCAGCGTATGCTAATCCGAAAGCGCCGTACTGTGGAATTGGAGCTACTGCGCACACCTCAAGTTATATGCGTATCTAGTAACATAACTCCCTGCATATGCTTTAGGTGACTGTGCAAATCTCTTAGTATGTGGTTTTAAAATTTAATTGCCCCAATATTCAGTGGCATTAACTCACCAATGCTTCTCATTGGCTTGTTTGGGAAATATCCACACCCTCTGAAATGAGTTTTATTCAAAATATCCATCTTATGCCCAGTGTAGACAGACTTGTGAACTGGGTTTCTTTCACCCCCCCCCCCTCCCATTTCACTTTGGCAGATTTCATCTGTATAACATATTTAATGCCGAGACGACTTTTATCCTGTCTAATCCGTACAAGGCCTCATCTTCGCTCGTGATAAATCATGATCCGTAAAGCTATTGCTTTGAAACGTCGTCTAGTAGACCACAGATGACTAATATACAACACAAACAGTAAGTCTGTCATTAATTTAGGCGGATACGGACATACCCCCGCGGACATTTTTTAACAAATCGCCATCCATCTAGGATTCATTTTAGTTTAGTTATAGAGTTATGGTCCTGTACAATTTGCTCAAGTGTGAAACATTATATCTCAAAATCCGTAAAGGTGTTGCTTGCTTGAAACGTTGCATACTAGTAGACAGCCAAGGACTAGTTTGCAACACAAGCAGTATGTCTTGTGATTTCATGAAACGTTGCATAGTAGTAGACAGCCAAGGACTACTTTGCAACACAAGCAGTATGTCTTGTGATTTCATGAAACGTTGCATACTAGTAGACAACCAAGGACTAGTTTGCGACACAAGCAGTAAGTCTTGTGATTTCATGAAACGTTGCATAATAGTAGACAGCCAAGGACTACTTTGCAACACAAGCAGTATGTCTTGTGATTTCATGAAACGTTGCATAATAATAGACAGCCAAGGACTACTTTGCAACACAAGCAGTATGTCTTGTGATTTCATGAAACGTTGCATACTAGTAGACAGCCAAGGACTACTTTGCAACACAAGCAATATGTCTTGTGATTTCATGAAACGTTGCATACTAGTAGACAGCCAAGGAATACTTTGCAACACATGCAGTAAGTCTTGTGATTTCATGAAACGTTGCATACTAGTAGACAACCAAGGACTACTTTGCGACACAAGCAGTAAGTCATGTCATTTCATGAAACGTTGCATACTAGTAGACAGCCAAGGACTACTTTGCAACACCAGCAGTATGTATTGTGATTTCATGAAACGTTGCATACTAATAGACAGCCAAGGACTACTTTGCAACACAAGCAGTAAGTCTTTTGATTTCATGAAACGTTGCATACTAGTAGACAGCCAAGGACTACTTTGCAACACAAGCAGTATGTCTTGTGATTTCATGAAACGTTGCATACTAGTAGACAGCCAAGGACTACTTTGCGACACAAGCAGTAAGTCATGTGATTTCATGAAACGTTGCATACTAGTAGATAGCCAATGATTACTTTGCAACACAAGCAGTAAGTCTTGTGATTTCATGAAACGTTGCATACTAGTAGACAGTCAAGGACTACTTTGCAACACAAGCAGTAAGTCTTGTGATTTCATGAAACGTTGCATACTAGTAGACAGCCAAGGACTACTTTGCAACACAAGCAGTATGTCTTGTGATTTCATGAGACGTTGCATACTAGTAGACAGCCAAGGACTAGTTGCAACACAAGCAGTATGTCTTGTGATTTCATGAAACGTTGTATACTAGTAGACAGCCAAGGACTACTTTGCAACACAAGCAGTAAGTCTTGTGATTTCATGAAACGTTGCATACTAGTAGACAGCCAAGGACTACTTTGCAACACAAGCAGTATGTCTTGTGATTTCAAGAAACGTTGCATACTAGTAGACAGCCAAGGACTACTTTGCAACACCAGCATTATGTATTGTGATTTCATGAAACGTTGCATACTAATAGACAGCCAAGGACTACTTTGCAACACCAGCAGTATGTATTGTGATTTCATGAAACGTTGCATACTAGTAGACAGCCAAGGACTACTTTGCAACACAAGCAGTATGTCTTGTGATTTCATGAAACGTTGCATACTAGTAGACAGCCAAGGACTACTTTGCAACACAAGCAGTATGTCTTGTGATTTCATGAAAGGTTGCATACTAGTAGACAGCCAAGGACTACTTTGCAACACAAGCAGTATGTCTTGTGATTTCATGAAACGTTGCATACTAGTAGACAGCCAAGGACTACTTTGCAACACAAGCAATATGTCTTGTGATTTCATGAAACGTTGCATACTAGTAGACAGCCAAGGACTACTTTGCAACACATGCAGTAAGTCTTGTGATTTCATGAAACGTTGCATACTAGTAGACAGCTAAGGACTACTTTGCGACACAAGCAGTATGTCTTCTTGTGATTTCATGAAACAAAGCATACTAGTAGACAGCCAAGGACTACTTTGCAACACAAGCAGTAAGTCTTGTGATTTCATGAAACGTTGCATACTAGTAGACAGCCAAGGACTACTTTGCAACACAAGCAGTATGTCTTGTGATTTCATGAAACGTTGCATACTAGTAGACAGCCAAGGACTAGTTGCAACACAAGCAGTATGTCTTGTGACTTCATGAAACGTTGCATACTAGTAGACAGCCAAGGACTACTTTGCAACACAAGCAGTATGTCTTGTGATTTCATGAAACGTTGCATACTAGTAGACAGCCAAGGACTACTTTGCGACACAAGCAGTAAGTCATGTGATTTCATGAAACGTTGCATACTAGTAGACAGCCAAGGACTACATTGCAACACCAGCAGTATGTATTGTGATTTCATGAAACGTTGCATACTAGTAGAAAGCCAAGGACTAGTTGCAACACAAGCAGTATGTCTTGTGATTTCATGAAACGTTGCATACTAGTAGACAGCCAAGGACTACTTTGCAACACAAGCAGTATGTCTTGTGATTTCATGAAACGTTACATACTAGTAGACAGCCAAGGACTACTTTGCAACACAAGCAATATGTCTTGTGATTTCATGAAACGTTGCATACTAGTAGACAGCCAAGGACTACTTTGCAACACATGCAGTAAGTCTTGTGATTTCATGAAACGTTGCATACTAGTAGACAGCTAATGACTACTTTGCGACACAAGCAGTATGTCTTCTTGTGATTTCATGAAACATAGCATACTAGTAGAGAGCCAAGGACTACTTTGCAACACAAGCAGTAAGTCTTGTGATTTCATGAAACGTTGCATACTAGTAGACAGCCAAGGACTACTTTGCAACACAAGCAGTATGTCTTGTGATTTCATGAAACGTTGCATACTAGTAGACAGCCAAGGACTATTTGCAACACAAGCAGTATGTCTTGTGATTTCATGAAACGTTGTATACTAGTAGACAGCCAAGGACTACTTTGCAACACAAGCAGTAAGTCTTGTGATTTCATGAAACGTTGCATACTAGTAGACAGCCAAGGACTAAATTGCAACACAAGCAGTATGTCTTGTGATTTCACGAAACGTTGCATACTAGTAGACAGCCAAGGACTACTTTGCAACACCAGCATTATGTATTGTGATTTCATGAAACGTTGCATACTAATAGACAGCCAAGGACTACTTTGCAACACAAGCAGTAAGTCTTGTGATTTCATGAAACGTTGCATACTAGTAGACAGCCAAGGACTAGTTTGCAACACAAGCAGTATGTCTTGTGATTTCATGAAACGTTGCATAATAGTAGACAGCCAAGGACTACTTGGCAACACAAGCAGAATGGCTTGTAATTTCCTGAAACGTTGCATAATAGTAGACAGCCAAGGAATAGTTTGCAACACAGGCAGTATGTCTTGTGATTTCATCAAACGGTGCATACTAGTAGACAGCCAAGGACTACTTTGCAACACAAGCAGTGTGTCTTGTGATTTCATGATACGTTGCATACTTGTAGACGGCCAAGGACTAGTTGCAACACAAGCAGTATGTCTTGTGATTTCATGAAACGTTGCATACTAGTAGACAGCCAAGAACTAGATTGCAACACAAGCAGTATGTCTTGTGATTTCATGAAACGTTGCATATTAGTAGACAGCCAAGGACTAGTTTGCAACACAAGCAGTAAGTCTTGTGATTTCATGAAACGTTGCATACTAGTAGACAGCCAAGGACTAGTTTGCAACACAAGCAGTATGTCTTGTGATTTCATGAAACGTTGCATACTAGTAGACAGCCACGGACTACTTTGTAACACAAGCAGTAAGTATTGTGGTTTCGTGAAACGTTGCATACTAGCAGACAGCCAAGGACTACTTTGTAACACAAGCAGTAAGTATTGTGGTTTCATGAAACGTTGCATACTAGTAGACAGCCAATGACTAATTTGCAACACAAGCAGTAAATCTTGTGATCTCATGAAACGTTGCATACTAGTACACAGCCATGGACTAGTTTGCAACACAAGCAGTATGTCTTGTGATTTCATGAATATTTGCATACCAGTAGACAGCCAAGGTCTACTTTGCAAAACAAGCAGTACGACTTGTGATGTCATGAAACGTTGCATACTAGTATACAGCAAATGACTACTTTGCAACACAAGCAGTAAGTATTTTGATTTCATGAAACGTTGCATAAAGAAAAACACAAAGGACTAGTTTGCAACACAAGCAGTATGTCTTGTGATTTCATGAAACGTTGCATACTAGTAGACAGCCAAAGACTAGTTGCAACACAGGCAGTATGTCTTGTGATTTCATGAAACGTTTCATACTAGTAGACAGCCAAGGACTACTTTGCAACACAAGCAGTATGTCTTGTACTTTCATGATACGTTGCATACTAGTAGACAGCTAATGACTACTTTGCAACATAAGCAGTATGTCTTGTGATTTCATGATACGTTGCATACTAGTAGACAGCCAAGGACTAGTTGCAACACAAGCAGTATGTCTTGTGATTTCATGAAACGTTGCATACTAGTAGACAGCCAAGGACTAGTTTGCAACACAAGCAGTATGTCTTGTGATTTCATGAAACGTTGCATAATAGTAGACAGCCAATGACTACTTGGCAACACAAGCAGAATGGCTTGTAATTTCATGAAACGTTGCATAATAGTAGACAGCCAAGGACTAGTTTGCAACACAGGCAGTATGTCTTGTGATTTCATGAAACGGTGCATACTAGTAGACAGCCAAGGACTATTTTGCAACACAAGCAGTATGTCTTGTGATTTCATGATACGTTGCATACTAGTAGACAGCCAAGGACTAGTTGCAACACAAGCAGTATGTCTTGTGATTTCATGAAACGTTGCATACTAGTAGACAGCCAAGGACTAGTTTGCAACACAAGCAGTATGTCTTGTGATTTCATGAAACGTTGCATAATAGTAGACAGCCAATGACTACTTGGCAACACAAGCAGAATGGCTTGTAATTTCATGAAACGTTGCATAATAGTAGACAGCCAAGGACTAGTTTGCAACACAGGCAGTATGTCTTGTGATTTCATGAAACGGTGCATACTAGTAGACAGCCAAGGACTATTTTGCAACACAAGCAGTATGTCTTGTGATTTCATGAAACGTTGCATACTAGTAGACAGCCAAGGACTACTTTGCGACACAAGCAGTAAGTCATGTGATTTCAAGAAACGTTGCATACTAGTAGACAGCCAATGATTACCTTGCAACACAAGCAGTAAGTCTTGTGATATCATGAAACGTTGCATACTAGTAGACAGCCAATGATTACTTTGCAACACAAGCAGTAAGTCTTGCGATTTCATGAAACGTTGCATACTAGTAGACAGTCAAGGACTACTTTGCAACACAAGCAGTAAGTCTTGTGATTTCATGAAACGTTGCATACTAGTAGACAGCCAAGGACTACTTTGCAACACAAGCAGTATGTCTTGTGATTTCATGAAACGTTGCATACTAGTAGACAGCCAAGGACTACTTTGCGACACAAGCAGTAAGTCATGTGATTTCAAGAAACGTTGCATACTAGTAGACAGCCAATGATTACCTTGCAACACAAGCAGTAAGTCTTGTGATATCATGAAACGTTGCATACTAGTAGACAGCCAATGATTACTTTGCAACACAAGCAGTAAGTCTTGCGATTTCATGAAACGTTGCATACTAGTAGACAGTCAAGGACTACTTTGCAACACAAGCAGTAAGTCTTGTGATTTCATGAAACATTGCATACTAGTAGACAGCCAATGACTACTTTGCAACACAAGCAGTATGTCTTGTGATTTCATGAAACGTTGCATACTAGTAGACAGCCAAGGACTAC
>CM026401.1:25816089-25859977 GCA_014843695.1 Archivesica marissinica
ACACGTATATAAATGCATACACAAAAACTCCCATACACGTATATAAATGCATAACACAAAAACTCCCATACACGTATATAAATGCATACACAAAAACTCCCATACACGTATATAAATGCATACAAAAACTCCCATACACGTATATAAATGCATACACAAACTCCCATACACGTATATAAATGCATACATAAAAACTCCCATACACGTATATAAATGCATTCACAAAAATCCCATACACGTATATAAATGCATATACAACAAACCCCATACACGTATATAAATGCATACACAAAAACTCCCATACACGTATATAAATGCATACACAAACTCCCAAACACGTATATAAATGCATACATAAAAACTCCCATACACGTATATAAATGCATACACAAAAACTCCCATACACGTATATAAATGCGTTAACAAAAACTCCCATACACGTATATAAATGCCTACACAAAAACTCCCATACACGTATATAAATGCATACACAAAAACTCCCATACACGTATATAAATGCATACACAAAAACTCCGATACACGTATATAAATGCATACACAAAAACCCCCATACACGTATATAAATGCATACACAAAAACTCCCATACACGTATATAAATGCATATACAAAAACCCCCATACACGTATATAAATGCATAACCCAAAAACTCCCATACACGTATATAAATGCATACACAAAAACTCCCATACACGTATATAAATGCATACACAAAAACTCCCATACACGTATATAAATGCATACACAAAAACTCCCATACACGTATATAAATGCATACACAAACTCCCAAACACGTATATAAATGCATACACAAAAACTCCCATACAGGTATATAAATGCATACACAAAAACTCCCATACACGTATATAAATGCATACACAAAAACTCCCATACACGTATATAAATGCATACACAAAAACTCCCATACACGTATATAAATGCATACACAAAAACTCCCATACACGTATATAAATGCATACACAAAAACTCCCATACACGTATATAAATGCATACACAAAAACTCCCATACACGTATATAAATGCATACACAAAAACTCCCATACACGTATATAAATGCATACACAAAAACTCCCATACACGTATATAAATGCATACACAAAAACTCCCATACACGTATATAAATGCATACACAAAAACTCCCATACACGTATATAAATGCATACACAAAAACTCCCATACACGTATATAAATGCATACACAAAAACTCCCATACACGTATATAAATGCATACACAAAAACTACCATACACGTATATAAATGCATTCACAAAAACCCCCATACACGTATATAAATGCATACACAAACACTCCCATACACGTATATAAATGCATACACAAAAACTCCCATACACGTATATAAATGCATACACAAAAACTCCCATACACGTATATAAATGCATAACACAAAAACTCCCATACACGTATATAAATGCATACACAAAAACTCCCATACACGTATATAAATGCATACACAAACTCCCATACACGTATATAAATGCATACACAAAACTCCCATACACGTATATAAATGCATACACAAAAACTCCCATACACGTATATAAATGCATACACAAAAACCCCCATACACGTATATAAATGCATACACAAAAACTCCCATACACGTATATAAATGCATACACAAACTCCCATACACGTATATAAATGCATACACAAAAACTCCCATAAAGGTATATAAATGCATACACAAACTCCCATACACGTATATAAATGCATACACAAAAACTCACATAAAGGTATATAAATGCATACATAAAAACTCCCATACACGTATATAAATGCATACACAAACTCCCATACACGTATATAAATGCATACACAAAAACCCCCATACACGTATATAAATGCATACACAAAAACTCCCATACACGTATATAAATGCATACACAAACTCCCAAACACGTATATAAATGCATACACAAAAACTCCCATAAACGTATATAAATGCATACACAAACTCCCAAACACGTATATAAATGCATACACAAAAACTCACATAAAGGTATATAAATGCATACATAAAAACTCCCATACACGTATATAAATGCATACACAAAAACTCCCATACACGTATATAAATGCATTCACAAAAACTCCCATACACGTATATAAATGCATACACAAAAACTCCCATACACGTATATAAATGCATACACAAAAACTCCCATACACGTATATAAATGCATACACAAAAACTCCCATACACGTATATAAATGCATACACAAACTCCCATACACGTATATAAATGCATACACAAAAACTCCCATAAACGTATATAAATGCATACATAAAAACTCCCATACACGTATATAAATGCATACACAAAAACTCCCATACACGTATATAAATGCGTTAACAAAAACTCCCATACACGTATATAAATGCCTACACAAAAACTCCCATACACGTATATAAATGCATACACAAAAACTCCCATACACGTATATAAATGCATACACAAAAACTCCGATACACGTATATAAATGCATACACAAAAACCCCCATACACGTATATAAATGCATACACAAAAACTCCCATACACGTATATAAATGCATATACAAAAACCCCCATACACGTATATAAATGCATAACCCAAAAACTCCCATACACGTATATAAATGCATACACAAAAACTCCCATACACGTATATAAATGCATACACAAACTCCCATACACGTATATAAATGCATACACAAAAACTCCCATACACGTATATAAATGCATACACAAACTCCCAAACACGTATATAAATGCATACACAAACTCCCATACACGTATATAAATGCATACACAAAAACTCCCATACAGGTATATAAATGCATACACAAAAACTCCCATACACGTATATAAATGCATACACAAAAACTCCCATACACGTATATAAATGCATTCACCAAAACTCCCATACACGTATATAAATGCATACACAAAAACTCCCATACACGTATATAAATGCATACACAAAAACTCCCATACACGTATATAAATGCATTCACAAAAACTCCCATACACGTATATAAATGCCTACACAAAAACTCCCATACACGTATATAAATGCATACACAAAAACTCCCATACACGTATATAAATGCATACACAAAAACTCCCATACACGTATATAAATGCATACACAAAAACTCCCATACACGTATATAAATGCATACACAAAAACTCCCATACACGTATATAAATGCATATACAAAAACCCCCATACACGTATATAAATGCATAACCCAAAAACTCCCATACACGTATATAAATGCATACACAAAAACTCCCATACACGTATATAAATGCATACACAAACTCCCAAACACGTATATAAATGCATACACAAAAACTCCCATACAGGTATATAAATGCATACACAAAAACTCCCATACACGTATATAAATGCATACACAAAAACTCCCATACACGTATATAAATGCGTTAACAAAAACTCCCATACACGTATATAAATGCCTACACAAAAACTCCCATACACGTATATAAATGCATACACAAAAACTCCCATACACGTATATAAATGCATACACAAAAACTCCGATACACGTATATAAATGCATACACAAAAACTCCCATACACGTATATAAATGCATACACAAAAACTCCCATACACGTATATAAATGCATACACAAAAACTCCCATACACGTATATAAATGCATACACAAAAACTCCCATACACGTATATAAATGCATAACCAAAAACTCCCATACACGTATATAAATGCATACACAAAAACTCCCATACACGTATATAAATGCATACACAAAAACTCCCATACACGTATATAAATGCATACACAAACTCCCATACACGTATATAAATGCATACACAAAAACTCCCATACACGTATATAAATGCATACACAAAAACTCCCATACACGTATATAAATGCATACACAAAAACTCCCATACACGTATATAATCATAACAAAAAACCCCATACACGTATATAAATGCATACACAAAAACTCCCATACACGTATATAAATGCATACAAAAAACTCCCATACACGTATATAAATGCTACACAAAAACTCCCATACACGTATAAATGCATACACAAAAACTCCCATACACGTATATAAATGCATACACAAAAACTCCCATACACGTATATAAATGCATACACAAAAACTCCCATACACGTATATAAATGCATACACAAAAACTCCCATACACGTATATAAATGCATACACAAAACTCCCATACACGTATATAAATGCATACACAAAAACTCCCATACACGTATATAAATGCATACACAAAAACTCCCATACACGTATATAAATGCATACACAAAAACTCCCATACACGTATATAAATGCATACACAAAAACTCCCATACACGTATATAAATGCATACACAAAAACTCCCATACACGTATATAAATGCATACACAAAAACTCCCATACACGTATATAAATGCATACACAAAAACTCCCATACACGTATATAAATGCATACACAAAAACTCCCATACACGTATATAAATGCATACACAAAAACTCCCATACACGTATATAAATGCATACACAAAAACTCCCATACACGTATATAAATGCATACACAAAAACTCCCATACACGTATATAAATGCATACACAAAAACTCCCATACACGTATATAAATGCATACACAAAAACTCCCATACACGTATATAAATGCATACACAAAAACTCCCATACACGTATATAAATGCATACACAAAAACTCCCATACACGTATATAAATGCATACACAAAAACTCCCATACACGTATATAAATGCATACACAAAAACTCCCATACACGTATATAAATGCATACACAAAAACTCCATACACGTATATAAATGCATACACAAAACCCCATACACGTATATAAATGCATACACAAAAACCCCCATACACGTATATAAATGCATATACAAAAACTCCCATACACGTATATAAATGCATACAAAAACTCCCATACACGTATATAAATGCATACACAAAAACTCCCATACACGTATATAAATGCATACACAAAACTCCCATACACGTATATAAATGCATACACAAAAACTCCCATACACGTATATAAATGCATACACAAAAACTCCCATACACGTATATAAATGCATACACAAAAACTCCCATACACGTATATAAATGCATACACAAAAACTCCCATACACGTATATAAATGCATACACAAAAACTCCCATACACGTATATAAATGCATACACAAAAACTCCCATACACGTATATAAATGCATACACAAAAACTCCCATACACGTATATAAATGCATACACAAAAACTCCCATACACGTATATAAATGCATACACAAAAACTCCCATACACGTATATAAATGCATACACAAAAACTCCCATACACGTATATAAATGCATACACAAAAACTCCCATACACGTATATAAATGCATACACAAAAACTCCCATACACGTATATAAATGCATTCACAAAAACTCCCATACACGTATATAAATGCATACACAAAAACTCCCATACACGTATATAAATGCATACACAAAAACTCCCATACACACACGTATATAAATGCATACACAAAAACTCCCATACAGGTATATAAATGCATACACAAAAACTCCCATACACGTATATAAATGCATACACAAAAACTCCCATACACGTATATAAATGCATACACAAACTCCCATACACGTATATAAATGCATACACAAAAACTCCCATACACGTATATAAATGCATACACAAAAACTCCCATACACGTATATAAATGCATACACAAAAACTCCCATACACGTATATAAATGCATACACAAAAACTCCCATACACGTATATAAATGCATACACAAAAACTCCCATACACGTATATAAATGCATACACAAAAACTCCCATACACGTATATAAATGCATACACAAAAACTCCCATACACGTATATAAATGCATACACAAAAACTCCCATACACATATAAATGCATACACAAAAACTCCCATACACGTATATAAATGCATACACAAAAACTCCCATACACGTATATAAATGCATACACAAAAACTCCCATACACGTATATAAATGCATACACAAAAACTCCCATACACGTATATAAATGCATACACAAACTCCCATACACGTATATAAATGCATACACAAACTCCCATACACGTATATAAATGCATACACAAACTCCCATACACGTATATAAATGCATACACAAAACTCCCATACACGTATATAAATGCATACACAAAATCCCATACACGTATATAAATGCATACACAAAAACTCCCATACACGTATATAAATGCATACACAAAAACTCCCATACACGTATATAAATGCATACACAAAAACTCCCATACACGTATATAAATGCATACACAAAAACTCCCATACACGTATATAAATGCATACACAAAAACTCCCATACACGTATATAAATGCATACACAAAAACTCCCATACACGTATATAAATGCATACACAAACTCCCATACACGTATATAAATGCATTCACAAAAACTCCCATACACGTATATAAATGCATTCACAAAAACTCCCATACACGTATATAAATGCATACACAAAAACTCCCATACACGTATATAAATGCATACACAAAAACTCCCATACACATATAAATGCATACACAAACACTCACATGCACGTATATAAATGCATACACAAAAACTCCCATACACGTATATAAATGCATACACAAAAACTACCATACACGTATATAAATGCATTCACAAAAACTCCCATACACATATAAATGCATACACAAACACTCCCATACACGTATATAAATGCATACACAAAAACTCCCATACAGGTATATAAATGCATACACAAAAACTACCATACACGTATATAAATGCATTCACAAAAACTCCCATACACGTATATAAATGCATACACAAAAACTACCATACACGTATATAAATGCATACACAAAAACTACCATACACGTATATAAATGCATACACAAAAACTCCCATACACGTATATAAATGCATACACAAAAACTAACATAACGTATATAAATGCATACACAAAAACTCCCATACACGTATATAAATGCATACACAAAAACTCCCATACACGTATATAAATGCATACACAAAACTAAATGCATACACAAAAACTCCCATACACGTATATAAATGCATTCACAAAAACTCCCATACACGTATATAAATGCATACACAAAAACTCCCATACACGTATATAAATGCATACACAAAAACTCCCATACACGTATATAAATGCATACACAAACATTCCAATACACCTATATAAATGCTTACACAAAAACTCCCATACACGTATATAAATGCATACACAAAAACTCCCATACACGTATATAAATGCATACACAAAACTCCCATACAAGTATATAAATGCATACACAAAAATTCCCATACACGTATATAAATACATACACAAAAACTCTCATAAACGTATATAAATGCATACACAAAAACTCCCATACACGTATATTAATGCATACACAAAAACTACCATGCACGTATATAAATGCATACACAAAAACTCCCATACACGTATATAAATGCATACACAAAAACTACCATACACGTATATAAATGCATTCACAAAAACTCCCATACACGTATGTCACAGAATGACACGAGGGCCAGCTTATCTCAGGGTCACGGATGCCAGGATCAAGTGTATGCAATAAAGACTAAGTAGATTTACAATTATTAATATACATCAAACAACACTTGCAACACAGACAATGGATGGTAAGAGACGTATGTGTGTCCGTAGTTTGGATCTTCACAGATGATTGCTTCACTTCCGGTATAGAGCCCGGTCTTCGGCTGGCAATGCCGTTAATTTATGTCACAGTTCCGAGATCTAAATCTCTGCCGTTCCACACTCGGCTTTAGGCTATAATACACCTATTTAAACATTGGCACGTATGGCCACCACAGTGCTATAATGCACACTTTAAAGATTTACAATACACAAGATCACTAACTCCCTGCGTCCTAAGGACACTGTCCACTGACGGCGGACTCGATGCTGTACAGCTACCGCTAACCGCTGACACTCCAGTATATGGACGTCACCAGCTCACGCCGGCAAACTATCCCAGTCGGCTCGTGCCCCAGCTTGTTATCTTGATCGTTCCGAACAGGATCTACGCCCCTGAGCTACACCTCTCACGGCTCCTGGTTCAGGCATGAAGCGACTACAACAATAACAAATATAAAACCCTTGTGCTACGTCAATCTACTCGGCTCTTCTTACCACCTTATAGTATAGCATTGTGGTACAACAACAAGACAATAGTTACCATAATGCTTAGACATAGATACACACACGTCTATGTAGAATCAATACACATGGTGACCTTCACGGTCTAAATATACAACGACTCCGGACCCATCATGACCTCATATGGTATATCTATATATATAAATATATATACACAAACTTAGACCCACTCGATAACCTATTACCCCGCTCCTGCAATTTGAACGTACATGACACCCCTTTCAATAACAGCTTATCACCACCCTGCCCCAGCCATATATTCAACACTGGATTCAACAGTAGTTATTAGTTAATTATTATGTATGTAATGAACAGTAGATATCCATCATCGTAAATCACTAGAACCAAATTTAATAACGATTTACTACAACATGTTTCTGGTAACGTCTCGGACAGTTGCTTTAGACGACGTTCAGATAAATAACCTAATGACAACTACGAACAATTTAATATATATTTACATACCCAAATCTGTCGCATGTACAATTCCACAACAGTCAAGTGTGATGTTCCGAAAGCAATGTCCGTGCACTGTACGGGACCGAATTTATATAGAGCCTTCACCCGAGTATACGCACGCTTTTTCCATGCATTTTATCAGCCGATATGAAACATACCATATTGACTGCGCGTTCTTATCAGGCCCTGGAGGTTAATTTCACTGATAAAGGGAACAGTGATTTGAAAAGAATAAACCCAAATCTGCTAATACTAGTCGGATTTATATCAAATAAACGGGAATTTCCCTGATAAGTGAGATATAATAATACACCACTGTCCTGTATCTAGTATAGATACATTCTTCCTAATTTATGATAAAATCACTGAATGAATGTTTCAATGGTACGGCAAAATGCTCTGAAATCCATTGATAAAGAGGCCCAACTACACATTAGTTAAAATGGTCACTTTCATTTTGTTACAACGTATATAAATGCATACACAAAAACTCCAATACACGTATATAAATGCATACACAAAAACTACCATACACGTATATAAATGCATTCACAAAAACTCCCATACACGTATATAAATGCATACACAAAAACTCCCATACACGTATATAAATGCATACACAAAAACTCCCATACACGTATATAAATGCATACACAAAAACTCCCATACACGTATATAAATGCATACACAAAAACTCCCATACACGTATATAAATGCATACACACAAAAAACTCCGATACACGTATATAAATGCATACACAAAAACTCCCATACACGTATATAAATGCATACACAAAAACTACCATACACGTATATAAATGCATTCACAAACACTTCCCATAAACGTATGTAAATGCATGCACAAAAACGACCATAAACGTATATAAATGCATTCACAAAAACTACCATACACGTATATAAATGCATTCATAAAAACTCCCATAAACGTATATAAATGCATACACAAACACTCCCATACACGTATATAACTGCATACACACAACTCCCATACAAGTATATAAATGCATACACAAAAAACTCCCAAACACGTATATAAATGCATACACAAAAACTCCCATACACGTATATAAATGCATGCACAAAAACTCCCATACACGTATATAAATGCATACACAAAATCTACCATACACGTATATAAATGCATTCACAAAAACTCCCATACACGTATATAAATGCATACACAAAAACTACCATACATGTATATAAATGTATACACAAAAACTACCATACATGTATATAAATGTATACACAAAAACTACCATACATGTATATAAATACATACACAAAAACTCCCATACACGTATATAAATGCATACACAAAAACACCATACACGTATATAAATGCATTCACAAAAACTACCATACACGTATATAGATGCATACACAAAAACTCCCATACACGTATATAAATGCATACACAAACACTCCCATGCACGTATATAAATGCATACACAAAAACTCCCATACACGTATATAAATGCATACACAAAAACTACCATACACGTATATAAATGCATTCACAAAAACTCCCATACACATATAAATGCATACACAAACACTCCCATGCACGTATATAAATGCATACACAAAAACTCCCATACAGGTATATAAATGCATACACAAAAACTACCATACGCGTATATAAATGCATTCACAAAAACTCCCATACACGTATATAAATGCATACACAAAAACTACCATACACGTATATAAATGCATACACAAAAACTACCATACATGTATATAAATGCATACACAAAAACTCCCATACACGTATATAAATGCATACACAAAAACTAATATACATGTATATAAATGCATACACAAAAACTCCCATACACGTATATAAATGCATACACAAAAACTAATATACATGTATATAAATGCATACACAAAAACTACCAAGCACGTATATAAATGCATACACAAAAACTCCCATACACGTATATAAATGCATACACAAAAACTCCCATACACGTATATAAATGCATACACAAAATCTCCCATACACGTAAATAAATGCATACACAAAAACTCCCATACACGTATATAAATGCATACACAAAAATTCCCATACACGTATATAAATGCATACACAAAAACTACCATACACGTATATAAATGCATTCACAAACACTTCCCATAAACGTATATAAATGCATGCACAAAAACGACCATTAACGTATATAAATGCATTCACAAAAACTACCATACACGTATATAAATGCATTCATAAAAACTCCCATAAACGTATATAAATGCATACACAAACACTCCCATACACGTATATAACTGCATACACACAACTCCCATACAAGTATATAAATGCATACACAAAAAACTCCCAAACACGTATATAAATGCATACACAAAAACTCCCATACACGTATATAAATGCATGCACAAAAACTCCCATACACGTATATAAATGCATACACAAAATCTACCATACACGTATATAAATGCATTCACAAAAACTCCCATACACGTATATAAATGCATACACAAAAACTACCATACATGTATATAAATGTATACACAAAAACTACCATACATGTATATAAATGTATACACAAAAACTACCATACATGTATATAAATACATACACAAAAACTCCCATACACGTATATAAATGCATACACAAAAACCCCATACACGTATATAAATGCATTCACAAAAACGCCCATACACGTATATAGATGCATACACAAAAACTCCCATACACGTATATAAATGCATACACAAAAACTACCATACACGTATATAAATGCATACACAAACACTACCATACATGTATATAAATGCATACACAAAAACTACCATACATGTATATAAATGCATACACAAAAACTCCCATACACGTATATAAATGCATACACAAATACTCCCATACACGTATATAAATGCATTCACAAAAACGCCCATACACGTATATAAATGCATACACAAAAGTCCCATACACGTATATAAATGCATTCACAAAAACACCCATACACCTATATAAATGCATTCACAAAAACTCCCATACACGTATATAAATGCATACACAAAAACTCCCATACACCTATATAAATGCATTCACAAAAATTCCCATACATGTATATAAATGTATACACAAAAACTCCCATACACGTATATAAATGCATACACAAAAACTCCCAAACACGTATATAAATGCATACACAAAAACTCCCATACACGTATATAAATGCATTCACAAAAACTCCCATACACGTATATAAATGCATACACAAAAACTCCCATACACGTATATAAATGCATACACAAAAACTCCCATACAAGTATATAAATGCATACACAAAAACTCCCAAACACGTATATAAATGCATACACAAAAACTCCCATACACGTATATAAATGCATACACAAAACCTCCCATACACGTATATAAATGCATACACAAAATCTACCATACACGTATATAAATGCATTCACAAAAACTCCCATACACGTATATAAATGCATATACAAAAACTACCATACATGTATATAAATACATACACAAAAACTACCATACATGTATATAAATGCATACACAAAAACTCCCATACACGTATATAAATGCATACACAAAAACGCCCATACACGTATATAAATGCATTCAGAAAAACGCTCATACACGTATATAAATGTATACACAAAAACTCCCATACACGTATATAAATGCATACACAAAACCTACCATACACGTATATAAATGCATACACAAAAACTACCATAAACGTATATAAATGCACTCACAAAAAGTCCCATACATGTATATAAATGCATACACAAAAATTACCATACACGTATATCAATGCATTCACAAAAACTCCCATACACGTATATAAATGCATACACAAAAACTCCCATACACGTATATAAATGCATACACAAAAACTCCCATACAAGTATATAAATGCATACACAAAAAATCCCAAACACGTATGTAAATGCATACACAAAAACTCCCATACACGTATATAAATGCATACACAAAAACTCCCATACACGTATATAAATGCATACACAAAAACACCATACACGTATATAAATGCATTCACAAAAACTACCATACACGTATATAGATGCATACACAAAAACTCCCATACACGTATATAAATGCATACACAAACACTCCCATGCACGTATATAAATGCATACACAAAAACTCCCATACACGTATATAAATGCATACACAAAAACTACCATACACGTATATAAATGCATTCACAAAAACTCCCATACACATATAAATGCATACACAAACACTCCCATGCACGTATATAAATGCATACACAAAAACTCCCATACAGGTATATAAATGCATACACAAAAACTACCATACACGTATATAAATGCATTCACAAAAACTCCCATACACGTATATAAATGCATACA
Organism: Archivesica marissinica; assembly: GCA_014843695.1. Classification (NCBI taxonomy): domain Eukaryota; kingdom Metazoa; phylum Mollusca; class Bivalvia; order Venerida; family Vesicomyidae; genus Archivesica; species Archivesica marissinica. The sequence continues at coordinate 25,829,328 of CM026401.1, forward strand.
CAAAAACTACCATACACGTATATAAATGCATACACAAAAACTACCATACATGTATATAAATGCATACACAAAAACTCCCATACACGTATATAAATGCATACACAAAAACTAATATACATGTATATAAATGCATACACAAAAACTCCCATACACGTATATAAATGCATACACAAAAACTAATATACATGTATATAAATGCATACACAAAAACTACCAAGCACGTATATAAATGCATACACAAAAACTCCCATACACGTATATAAATGCATTCACAAAAACTCCCATACACGTATATAAATGCATACACAAAATCTCCCATACACGTAAATAAATGCATACACAAAAACTCCCATACACGTATATAAATGCATACACAAAAATTCCCATACACGTATATAAATGCATACACAAAAACTACCATACACGTATATAAATGCATTCACAAACACTTCCCATAAACGTATATAAATGCATGCACAAAAACGACCATTAACGTATATAAATGCATTCACAAAAACTACCATACACGTATATAAATGCATTCATAAAAACTCCCATAAACGTATATAAATGCATACACAAACACTCCCATACACGTATATAACTGCATACACACAACTCCCATACAAGTATATAAATGCATACACAAAAAACTCCCAAACACGTATATAAATGCATACACAAAAACTCCCATACACGTATATAAATGCATGCACAAAAACTCCCATACACGTATATAAATGCATACACAAAATCTACCATACACGTATATAAATGCATTCACAAAAACTCCCATACACGTATATAAATGCATACACAAAAACTACCATACATGTATATAAATGTATACACAAAAACTACCATACATGTATATAAATGTATACACAAAAACTACCATACATGTATATAAATACATACACAAAAACTCCCATACACGTATATAAATGCATACACAAAAACCCCATACACGTATATAAATGCATTCACAAAAACGCCCATACACGTATATAGATGCATACACAAAAACTCCCATACACGTATATAAATGCATACACAAAAACTACCATACACGTATATAAATGCATACACAAACACTACCATACATGTATATAAATGCATACACAAAAACTACCATACATGTATATAAATGCATACACAAAAACTCCCATACACGTATATAAATGCATACACAAATACTCCCATACACGTATATAAATGCATTCACAAAAACGCCCATACACGTATATAAATGCATACACAAAAGTCCCATACACGTATATAAATGCATTCACAAAAACACCCATACACCTATATAAATGCATTCACAAAAACTCCCATACACGTATATAAATGCATACACAAAAACTCCCATACACCTATATAAATGCATTCACAAAAATTCCCATACATGTATATAAATGTATACACAAAAACTCCCATACACGTATATAAATGCATACACAAAAACTCCCATACACGTATATAAATGCATACACAAAAACTCCCATACAAGTATATAAATGCATACACAAAAACTCCCAAACACGTATATAAATGCATACACAAAAACTCCCATACACGTATATAAATGCATACACAAAACCTCCCATACACGTATATAAATGCATACACAAAATCTACCATACACGTATATAAATGCATTCACAAAAACTCCCATACACGTATATAAATGCATATACAAAAACTACCATACATGTATATAAATACATACACAAAAACTACCATACATGTATATAAATGCATACACAAAAACTCCCATACACGTATATAAATGCATACACAAAAACGCCCATACACGTATATAAATGCATTCAGAAAAACGCTCATACACGTATATAAATGTATACACAAAAACTCCCATACACGTATATAAATGCATACACAAAACCTACCATACACGTATATAAATGCATACACAAAAACTACCATAAACGTATATAAATGCACTCACAAAAAGTCCCATACATGTATATAAATGCATACACAAAAATTACCATACACGTATATCAATGCATTCACAAAAACTCCCATACACGTATATAAATGCATACACAAAAACTCCCATACACGTATATAAATGCATACACAAAAACTCCCATACAAGTATATAAATGCATACACAAAAAATCCCAAACACGTATGTAAATGCATACACAAAAACTCCCATACACGTATATAAATGCATACACAAAAACTCCCATACACGTATATAAATGCATACACAAAATCTACCATACACGTATATAAATGCATTCACAAAAACTCCCATACACGTATATAAATGCATATACAAAAACTACCATACATGTATATAAATACATACACAAAAACTACCATAAATGTATATAAATGCATACACAAAAACTCCCATACACGTATATAAATGCATACACAAAAACGCCCATACACGTATATAAATGCATTCAGAAAAACGCTCATACACGTATATAAATGCATACACAAAAACTCCCATACACGTATATAAATGCATACACAAAACCTACCATACACGTATATAAATGCATACACAAAAACTACCATAAACGTATATAAATGCACTCACAAAAAGTCCCATACATGTATATAAATGCATACACAAAAACTAACATACACGTATATCAATGCATACACAAAAACTCCCATAAACTTATATAAATGCATTCACAAAAACTCCCATACACGTATATAAATGCATACACAAAAACTCACATACACGTATATAAATGCATACACAAAAACTCCCATACACGTATATAAATGCATACATAAAAACTCCCATACAAGTATATAAATGCATACAAAAAAACTCCCAAACACGTATATAAATGCATACACAAAAACTCCCATACACGTATATAAATGCATACACAAAAACTCCCATACACGTATATAAATGCATACACAAAAACTCCCATACACGTATATAAATGCATACACAAAAACTCCCATACAGGTATATAAATGCATACACAAAAACTACCATACACGTATATAAATGCATACACAAAAACTCCCATACAGGTATATAAATGCATACAACAACAACAACAACAATATTTATTCAACATTAAGCAAAATTACAGTGCTTCTAGTCTATTATAAATAGGTATATAAATATAACTTGTAATGTAATGACAACATGAAACATGAGTCCACAGTGAAGATTATCATAATTATCTTAAAGAGAAGCTTAGTTTGTTTTAGTATTCATTAGTATTATAGTTCAAGGAATATTATTGATTTGATCTAACTCTTTTCGGACTTTACTGGCAAAATATATGTATTTTGATAAGCTTGAGATTTCCTTTTTATTTCTTGACATCATAAGTTTATCAAATTTATTTAAAGTTGGCCAACTGCAATAATACGGCTTTATGTATTTTTTTCGTATATCGGTGTACACTGTGTATATTAAGAGAAAGTGATACTCATTTTCGATTGTTCTTAAGTTACAAAATTTGCATATTCTCTCATTTCGTGGTACATTAAGATACCTTCCTCTTTCAATTTCTAAATTATGTGATGAAAGTCTAAATCTGCTCAGGGCTATACTAAATTTTTTGTCCATACTATTATCAAGGTGTGTTTCTAAATTAAATGTATGTTTGAATCTACAGTATGTTGATAGTCTCCTTGAGTTGTTTATGTCTGCGTACCAAGTTTGGTAATATTGGTCAAAGATTCTTTGTTTTATAATATGCAGTTTAATTTCATAAGTTTGTTGGTGAAGCCATAAATTAGACATTCCCAGATTTTCCAAAATCGATTTTATTTGGTATGCCCAATTAGAACCATTATACGTCACATTATTATTCGCATCGTTTTTTAGCATTATATAAATTCTTTTAATGAGTGCATTATCATTCATGTTTAAAATTTTAATCCAATATCTTATCATATATACTTGTCTATTTATTTTCAAAGGGACTCTTCCAAGATCGCCATATAAACCACTTAAATTTGTGGATTTTTTTACAATAAGAAGTTTTCTGCAAAACTTTGTATGAATTAATTCTATATCTTTTCCTGGGTTTAACCCCCAAATTTCCGAACAGTAATTTAGGACAGATGCAACAAGAGTATCAAACAGTTTAGATTTCTCAAATGTCCTAAATTCATATTGATTAAAAATAGAAAAAAGTCGGTACATGGCCTTTGATGCATGTTCAGCTATGCATTTTTGCGTTCGGTGCCAATTGCCATTTTTAAAGAAGTATATACCTAGGTATTTAATAGAGGAGACATTTTCAATTTGTTGATTGTAGAGATAAAAATTGTGAGTAGTATGTCTTCCTCTCTCGAATATCATAACCTTCGTTTTATTAGTATTGATTTTCAGACCAAATGTATTACAATAAATGTCTACGTCATTCAACATAGATTGCAATGATGTCGGTGATGTAGAGAACAGTACTTGATCGTCTGCATACAAAACAATAAAAAGCTGTAGTTCATCTAATAAAAATATTCCATTTAAAATAAAATACACAAAAACTTCCATACACATATATAAATGCATACACAAAAACACACATATGTGCAACATACAAACACAGTATACATACATATACATTTACACACATACATATATGATATACACTTTTATATATAGGTATATATATTTCTTTTAATATGGATGTGATCTTGCTAATTATCATGTAGGTAGTCGCTTAATAGCTTTAACAATTGTAAGCCATTAATGTCCGAGTTTTCGTAATATTTATGCAGGAGATAGAACTCGTGTTTAGATATACGATATATATTGACATTATGTCATTATTAGGAAGTATGTGAGATGGTACGATGGTCGCCAGATCGGACAAGTGTGTTTTCTCCGGGTACTCCGGTTTCCTCCCACATGAATGACCACATATACGCTTTCATCCGAGCCAACGAGAGTGATTAATATAAATTGTTAAAACTTGCTTCGCAATCGTTGTAAAAAATAAATAAAGTATTGACATTAACAGATCTACTATCGATTAAGAAATATGCGATGTAAATACTAGGACCAATTACTGAAAGAATTACGTTGAGGAATAAATACTTGTGGTACATCACTTTATATCCAAGAATCGTATATTTGAGTGATCTTATTTCGTTTCCGATTCCAATTTGACGTACAGCTTTATTGAAACATGATTCCAGATGTCATTAACTGTTCAAAGTACATGTAATGGAGACATGTTCGTATGTTTCCGGACAATTACAAATAAATCAGTTTAGTGATGCGAGCATTTTCGCTTGGAAATATATAACATTTATATTTAAATTGCTTTATTCTATTGTCGGCAATATTGTTGATAAACCTGTATACTGGTGTCCAGTCAATTTGCTCAGCAAGAGTGGTGGACCAGAATCTATGAATATATGGCTTAGTAAATTTTGAACAAACCATATTTTCAAGTTCTGTGCGTTACGCTAATATAGCTCAGAACGTATGTCTTAACGGTGTGCACCACAAAGGTGTTTGCGAATTATTGGTGCGTATAATGTTGATCACATGACTGCGTGAGTATGTGTCCAGTCATGTGATATAGCGTGACAGTTCGTCAGTTCAACTCTAGACATAGATCGGACCACATGCAAGTTTACTAGTCATCACTTGAAGATGTTCAGTACATCAGAACTTGAGCATATGGTGGAACGTAAGATTCAAGAGGTTATCCAGGCTAACAACGAAGGACTGCTGTCTAGCATCAACGGAATGATAAGCAAGATAAGTGCAAAGCCTGTTTCTGCAAACCTGTTTGACGTACCCAAATTTAAAAGGAAAAGTAAAGAAGAGCAATTTAAATTAAATGCAACGATTTTATCCAAGGTAGAGGCGGCGGAATCAGTCCTATCCTCGGACAACATGGACACTGCGAAGGAATCTATTATTGAAGGTATTTTACATGTTTCGCATTAGAGCAATGCACGGGTCAGATATTTATAGATAATTATCAGGTGGCGCATGTAAATATGTATACTTATGATATGATACGATAGTTTACAAATACAATAGCGATAAGGGATTATACTTTTATACAGATGTTAACCGTTATTTCTTACGGTTTATTTGACGATACATGTTTTCAGCTAAAGACTTACTGAAGAAACGTCAGCAACTGATTCAGCTCGCGGATTCGACCGAGTTAGGTTGGCGTGTGGCTTCGGAGTACGAGACAACTCCTATTGCGAGTGACAGCGAAGATGAGAGGCGTATGTACAAGGCTGAGGCCAGGGCCAATCGAAAGGCAAAGGCGGAAAAGACCAGGAAGGCGCGAAAATACACACGTCCAGTGGAATCTACCCAGCATTCCCTCACGTTCACAAGCCCATGTGTGGAAATGGTGGACATTGGAAAAACGAGTGCTCAACCCGGGGTAGCACATCGTTCAATAATAAGATATGTACAAGTTACATTTCTGGGGACACTATTTGTTTTTTAAAGGAACAATGTACTATGTTTCCTGGAGAAACAGAAGTAAGAGGAGTTTAATAACACCAAATAGTCAGTTTCTTGGGAAAGAAAAATTGAATACGCCAGAAGAAAGCAATGGTGAGGTATTTCAGATATTCAACCAGAGTCCTGTGGGGAGGTTAAGCCGTCACAACGAAAAGTTGAAAGACGTATGTGATAATTCATACATCTTAGATGTAGTCAGTAAGGGTTACAAGCTACCATTCAAAGAATTGCCTGCTAGGGTAGACTTACGAAATAAGTCGGCCAGAGAACCCAGTGTTTGTTTCTGCCGAAATACAATCATTACATAAAAAAGGGATAGTATCCGAAAGTGGTGGATAAACCATATGTAGTCAATAACCTTACTGTGGCTTATAATAGGCTTACCAAGATTGGTGTTAGATTGCAGACACATAAATCCATGCTTACACGTGTTTAACGTTAAGTTCGAAGAAATACATATAGCAGACAAAATGCTTGACCTTTGTTCTTTCACTTTCACATTCGATTTAAAAAGTGCATACCATCATATTGATATTTTTAAGCCTCATACAATTTATCTAGGCTTCAGCTGGACGTCATTGCCTTTCGGTATTGCTACAGCTGGCCACATTTTTACAAAAACAATGAAGGTACCCCTGAAGTACTAGAGATCTCTAGGTCACAGAGTGCTATTATTCTTAGATAACGGTATAGGAGGTCATGCTAATTTTGATGATGCATTACGTTCAAGTTATTTCGTGCGGAAGATAAATGTAATTGGTTACCGACAAAGATTTCAACCTGGTTGGGACATGTTTTAAATTTCGAAGAAAATTGGTTGTTCATTTCCAAAGCAAGACTATGCCGTTTAGAGACATTACTGAAGTCAATACTGCTTCAAATTTCAGGAGACAGGCTAGGTTTAGTGCCAGTTAGATTGTTAGCGTCTGTTATTGGACAAATCATATCTTTTCAAAGCGTACTAGGCAGTATGTTTACGGACTAGATATTTGCACAAATGTGTCCTTAGTAGGGCAAGTTGGAATGCACCAGTAATTGTAAATTCTAAGGCAGATAAGGAACTGCAGTATTGGTGGGGTAACGCCAGAAAACTCAACGACCGAGGTCGAGATTGGAAATCTGATTCAGCGTATGTATCTACATTAAGTGTCATTTCTGACGCTAGCGGCTTAGGTTATGGGGGTTATGTGACAGATGTGATACATTTAGGACGTTGGTAAGACTAGTTTGCTACACAATAGTACGTCAATGAAAGTGACGAACGAATCGGATTATGTTAGTCGTGCTACTTTTGAAATGCACAATCAGGGGCGTTTTTGTGTAAGTAATTACATGTATAATCGTACAGTAGATCAAGGGTTGTTCCCGGAGGAGGACGATAGGCAAACATGGCTCATACAAGCGAGTCTGTTCGAGAATAAGTTGTCGCCGGTTGAGAGCGCTAGGTAAACTGAACTCCTGAAAGTGAGTAAGTTGCCGAACAAGGGGTTCTATAAAGTGAACACAGGTGTACATATCTCCCGGAAGTGAGTCTGTTGGTAAACAAGGTGTTCCCGGAAGTGAATACCAGGGATACATGTCTCCCGGAAGTGAGTCTGTATAACAGTAGGGTGTGCCGGGAGGAGGATGGTAAGGAAACAGGTCTCCCGGAAGTGAATCTGTTAGAAAGAAACGTGCCATCGGAAATGGACGTTATTGATACCAGTACCTCAGAAGTGAGTATGTACAAGTATTGTGTACAACCAGATGTGGGTCTTGTAAAGTTAAAAACACATGACGCAGTTTGTGGGGCTTGGACAGAAGAGGAAGTCGATAGAAGTTCGACTTGGCGAGAATTAGAAGCCATTCATATGGTGTTGCTAAGCAACATGCGTATTATTCAAAAAAGGAGAATTGTTATTTACACAGATAACAAAAGTGTTACGTATATTTTTTAATCGGGTAGCAGTATAGAAGACATACATTGTATTTGCATGAATATTCATGACTGTTGTCAACGTTATAATGTACGTTTTTCAGTCGTTTGGATTCCGAGAAATTCGATCGTTACGGCGGATTATTTAAGCAGATGTTTAGATTCTGACGACTGGTCCATATGTGATTCCATTTTTCAGCAATTGGACAGTGCATTTGGGCCGCATACAGTTGACAGATTTGCAAGTCATTATAATAATAAATGTGAACGTTTCAATTCTAGATGGTGGGTTCCAGGTACGGAGGCGATTGATTGTTTTAGTCAGTGTTGGACCGGTGAGGTAAACTGGATAGTACCACCGGCAAGATGTGGCATAGATTGTTTAATCAAACTGAAGGCAGACAAATGTATTGGTACGCTAGTAATACCAGAATGGAAATCAGCGCCATTTTGTCCTGTTTGTGAAACCATAGAAAAACCAACATATGTTTTCAGGAGAGTGTTGTTTTACCGAGGACAGGTGCAGTGCAGAAGGGATTAGGCAACAACGGAATATTGGCTAAAGAACCTTTATCTTTCAGGTTATTGGCACTGCGTTGCGATTTCAGAGACATCAGCGTATAAGATATTGTTTGTGATAACTTTATTTTTAATCGACACCAAACAATTTTCAGGCGTTGGTCTAAGATGCTCGTTGAAGCGAAAGCTAGATCAGGCTGGTGTGTACATAGACGATTCAGATAGAGTTATTGGTCGAATGGCGACACACATGTTAGCTTCAAGGGCAGACAACACTGTGACTAAATACTCTCAACAGGTGAAAGCTTTCAAAGACTACTGTATTAACAAAGGATTACCACATACACCTGCACTTTCAATTCACGTCGCAATGTATTTATCATCTCTGATAGACAATGGAAAATCAGACAGTGTAATTACGGCCGTTTTTTATGGAATCAAATGGTACCACAATATTAACGATTTTAAAGATCATACAGACAATTCTGTTGTGAAAAGCATGTTAGAATGCGCAAAACGTTGGAACTCGAAACCTACGGTGAAAAAGATGCTATCTCTTCACAAGATGTAATCGAACTGTGTGATATGTTTAGGCATTCTACAGATGTTATAGAGTTGCGGCGAGAGTTGCGGCGAGAGTTGCGGCGAGAGTTGGGCGAGAGTTGCGGCGAGAGTTGCGGCGAGAGTTGACCATGATCATGTTTTGTTATGCCGGGTTTTTGAGATTCAGTGTAGTGAGTGAGTTATAAGGGTGCGATACACATATTAAAACAAACCACTTAGTTCTATTCATTAAGAAAAGCAAAGTTGATGTATACAGAGATGGTAGAGAAGTTTTGATATCCAAAGGGGACACCACTGCTTGACCAGTTAAAATGTTACAAGGATATTTAACTGTTTCTCATATGTCACTGAGCTCAGACAACTACTTGTTCACGCCAGCTTATAGATCAGGTACTAAATGTTCACTGTTAAGGATGAACAAAAAGCTTAGTTATACCAGAGCTAGAGAATGTATTGTATCAAAGCTAAAGTCCGTTGCACCAGGTTTAAATTTAGGGACACATTCATTGATAGCCAGTTGGGCTACGACTGCGGCAAATGCTGTAGGCGTATCGGATAGATGTTTGAAACGACACGGTCGTTGGAGAAGTGACTTAACCAAAGATAGTTATATAGAAGACTCTTTAGAGAAAAAATTGCTTATTACTAAACAACTACATTTATAAGATGTCATTATTATTGAGAGTAATTCGAATTTGAACATCATCCACGGCTAACATTTGTATTTGTTCTATCGCAAGTCTAGCCCATTGCAAACATAGTTTGTTGTTTTGTGTAGATCAGTTAAGACTTTCAAGTTCTGTGCATTACGCTACTATAACTCAGAACGTATGTATTACGGTGTGCACCACAAATGTGTTTGCGAATTATTGGTGCGTATAATGTTGATCACATGACTGAGTGTGTGTCCAGTCATGTGATATAGCGTGGCAGTTTATCAGTTCTACGCTAGACATAGATCGGACCACATGCAATTTTGCTATTCAAATTCGAATTGCCACTGGAAGGGGATCCATGAATGGAGTTGCACGTTGATTTAAACGTTAATCAGGTTTAATTAAGAATGGTTATTGTAAGCGTCTTATAATGTATCGTAAACGAATATGTATGTTTTCGTAAATATAAAATATACGAAACATCGCTGAGGTGCTGAGGTGCTGAGGTGCTGAGGTGCTGAGGTGCTGAGGTGCATTGGATACAGTTTTCCAGAGTTTTTTTTACATTATTCGCATTACTATTAATGAATTTTTACCTCTGGTTTTTACACTGGTCCCGTGTATCTCGCAGTCTGTACCGATGGTATGTTTCGTATATTTGACTATATATAGCAATCAAAGATATTGATCTAGTGTGGGTATTGTACTCAAATTGCATTAAACGATCGCAAGTCTAGCCCATTGCAAACAGAGTGTGTTGTTTTGTGTAGTTCAGTTAAAGCAGCATTACATCGTAATAAAGGATGTTTTGTGTAAAATATAAATATTAATGTGTGTGTGTTTACAAAAATCGAAATAGTCGCTCAGAAACGATAAATTTCCAATAAATTTAAACCGTCGTATACGCGAATTTGTTTATCAACACACGACATATAAACATGCACAGCGCACATGCGTGAAACAACAGAGGATGTAGAAAACAACGTATATATTATTAACATGGAAGACTATCTATTATCTTCCTCTAATGTCGACCCCCTCTCGGGGATGTAGAAATGTCACTAAAAGACTTAGCTAACAGAGGTATGAATCAACATATCAAGTAATTTAATTAAAAAAGACAACGTGGGACAAATGGGGACGATGCATTCCGAATGTAAACACGTGCGGACGATGCGTTCCGGTTGTAAACCAATCGACTCGGAAAGTCCTACTTTCGGTTTCGAGTTTGTTTTATCGCAAAAAAACACTGTTTACCAAATGAACACAAGCATACAAAGTATAATGTTAGAATGTGTAGCAGCATTGCTATGTAAAAATTGAATTTTAATATAAATATCTTTTATTTCATACGATGTAATGCTACTTTAAGACATTGATATATATCTTTGTTATCAGTTTTTTTATTGATAGTTGGAAGTCTTAAACTAGTTAAACTTTTGTACTAGTTTCTGTCAAGACCGTTTAAACCCATATCTTTGGTAACGCTCGTTTTAGTACACCGAATTCCGCTATCCAATTTCGTTAATCTGTTAGTTTATTATAAACATTAACTTCACAAATTGAGCCGTTATCACCCAGAAAATCGTTGATATAAATAATTCCATATTTTATATCACATGTACTTGTTTCCCCAGATCAATTGTGTTCTAATGTCACAACACGTATATGCCTTTGTGTTTCGATTTATTCTTGATCTTGATCCATATGTCTATTATATTCTTATAAAACGCTGGGAATATATCAAGAGTTGTGCTCTTTAAATATATATCGGTATTATTTTCCAGTTAGCCTTTTTATTACTAAATAAAGGTTTTATCCATTTGGATTTATCAGCTGTTATATAAGAACCTATATCAATCATTTCAAGGCCACCGTCAAGTGTGCTTCCAATTAAAGTAATACGCTTTATTTTTTCATATTTTATTATCCCATAACAAAGTGTATACAATTTTGTTTTATTTCTAGTATAACCTTCTTGGGCACAACTAGAGGATGGATAGCATACGTAAACATAGGTATGAGAAGTGTTTTAATTATCTGCATTTTCCCATAAAATGTTAATTTTATTTTTGTCCATTTGTTGATTATTGGTTTGCTTTTCTCGAGTTTTTCATTTATTTCACTTCAATTGGCTACATTGGCTATTTGTTCAAAATATAATCCTAACACTTTAAGGTTATATATACATAAATAGGCAGAAGTGCATCCGCGGTCTACGAATGTAGTCCCAATAAATAATATAGTTCATTTTTCTTTTTGGTAAAGATTCATTTTCATGACAGTATAATTTTTGTGTTTTATGAGAGAAAGTATGTTACTTGAGAAGACTTCAGATTGTTGATGTGTAGAAAAATGTGGTTTAAGAATTCACGCCATTGCAAATTGAAGGTTGGTATACTGTATTATTTGGCGGAGGAATACAGTGTGTAAACACAGTGACATTATTGACAGGTGAGCACTGGCTATGGAAAACATTATAATTGGAAGAGTTTTGCTCTTTACAGTTTCATTTGAATACCTCTTAGTAGTAAGTGCGTCTCTTTAATTGTAAACAAACGGGCGCCATTTTGAATTATATTTATAGTAACTCATTTGCATATAAGGTAATATAAAGTAGGTCACGCGCGTGCGGGTTTATTTATAGCATACGCGTCACTATAGAACCACCTGATGCTGTATATGTATCGCGCAACTACCGAGCTCGGTGTACGAAGGCGTATGCTCGGTGTCCATCTCGGATGATCTAGTAACATATTTGTATATAAGTCTCTACGCGAGAGCGGCGTCCATTTTGGATGACCTTATATTTTTAGCGACCATGACGTAAAATAGTCGAGTACAAATCTTTAAATTCGTTCGTTCCGTCTCGAGACACGAACCGCTCTATAAATAGCGATCGCGTACGTTTCTATAAATATCGACTACGAACCGATCCATAAATAACGATTACGAACGCTTCTATAAATATCGACCGATTAACGTTTCATAAGCTTCACGAACTTCAACCATTCTGTCAACGAATATACGGGTACGTTCATTATATTATTCAAACTCGGCGTACGTTTTTATCGCGTAAGAAATCCTAATTATACGCTATATACAAACTTAGCCTATGTACTTTAGCGAAAATGAATAATATATATCTTACCTCGTTACGTATAATTCCATAAAAACGCGATAAATTATTAATAATCCATAATGTACGTTTTAGAGGGCGATGGATTCCATCAGGAATGAGATATCGAGCGCGATTAATATAAGTGGTAAGAACTTGTTTCACAATCGAGCAAATATAAATTTGTAATAAAATAAAATAATATTATCCATCCAACATATTCACATATCAAGGAATATGAGACGCGGTATGGAACGATTAATATAAATGTCTAATCGTTAATACTCGGTGTTCAAATTATAAAGCCCGTTAACGCAATTAACTGAATCCAAGCGGTATGAGGTATGCCTGTCAGGCCTCCTGTATGTTTGTCCGTTGGGCTGCGCGAACGTATGTCTGGTGGCAATCGAGGTTTGTCATATAAATACCGACTCGAAAATCCAGGCGTAATTAGTACCATATCTAAATATCTTTGAATACTTGGAAGATTATTCACCATACAGAGGAACTTCTCACTAACTGTAGAAATTTGATAACATCATTAACCTAATATTTTATGTCTCAAATCTTAACAATTTATCTAGGAATGCGAGAGAAATGTTTAATCATCGCGAACGCAGTATGTACACACATCTGACACATTCATACAGGTAATTCTAAATAGCTCGTGTCGTTAAATATGTCCCAAATGCACCGTACAATCTAAAGGTAGGACGGGTAATTAATTTCGAATTACTACAAATCGACGAGGAAATCCGTAAATGTAATTAAGAAATGTTAAATGTCAAATACTTGTTTCGCAATCGAGCTGACATAAATTTGTATAAACTAATTACATCCCCGGTTCAATAAAATAATCCACGCGTTCATAAAATATTAAGTTCTTGTTTTGTCTATATAGGCTACATCTCCGGAGTATAGTGAATTACTTAAACTAAATATTTACTGCTAGATAAGCAATGCAAAGACCTCTGAAATGTCATGTATGTTGCATTTAATCATATTTGTGATTGTCCAATTTAAATGCCCGTTATCGAGGACCCTAAATTTCTACAGTCTAGTTGACTTATGTGTTCTGTCACTTGGCATTTTATTGACATAGCGGCAAGTTAAGGTAAGAGTACACCGAATCAAATAGGGTCAAACAACGTGTTCTTTAAAGCGCTAGATCTCATGTACATCGTTGCATCAACAGGAGGTATTAATAATAGTGTGTATGCGTTGTTTTGCGTTTATTTATCATCACTGATTTCATTGTAAACAATAATAAGGGACAATGCATGTATCAAACAACCTAGTCTAAGAGAGTCTAAGGGAGATTCCATTCAAGCAAAGGTTGAACCAACAAAAAACAAACAAATAAATTGCCTATTAAATACATAGTAAAAACATACAGTCTGTTCAGTTATATATCTATCTGTCATTTGTTCAAATAACACATCCCATGTAGGCCTACAGTGGTACTCAAATCAATCTAAAAACAGCAACAATTATGGGGCGACGTTTTGCTATTTATTTAGTATTTATATGGATATCCATAATTCGAGTATTAGATATAGGGGTAACGCCGCGTATGAGCACGCTCTATGCTGTTTATAATGGAGCTAAAAGACTTGGCCTACGAATCTGACGTCATCAATTTTTCGACTCGGCGTTAGAGCGTAGAAATCTGTATAATTCGACGTAGCTCGGCGAGACCGATCCGACGATATCTTTCCTTTATTTATACGGCGAGTAGTTTTCGAGATATCGAGGTTTAAAGTATTTATATAAGTCCCAATATGAAAATGAAAAAATATTTAAACGTAAGTAACGTAACTATACGTTAGTTCTAATATACGCGTATCGTCGTCACGAGTCCGACGCTACCCTTCATTTTGATATAACTTTATTTGATATATTTATAATACTGATTATCTCCCTTTAATCGTAAATAAGTTTGAAGAAAAATGAACTTTCGAGGAAACTGGTCGTGTTTGGTATCGTCGGAAAGATCTCGAAGAGACAATGACGAATCCGCGACTCAATTAATGGTCTGACCTCATACCGGAAGTAGTGATCCGAAAAACCGGAAGTACCGATATAAATTCGTTATATAAGCTTTATTATAGGTCCTATCTATCCGGGGGTTTCGATAATCGTACTAAACGATTATACGTTCCGCGCCTACGATTTTCAAAATGGAGGATAAAAATGGCGGGAAAACATTATCTCGCTTATTAATGGTCCATTCGACTCGGTGTGTGTTGCTCCATTTATGTCCGTATCTACCCTTAATTCTAATTACGTAGCTAATGTCCGTACACAATTACCTCCCTCTACACATTCTCATTATACCGATAAAATGATTATATTTATTATCGTCATTTCGATCGTAAGATGTTGATGGCCGCGATGCTCTATTATATCATTCGTATAGGTACCTAAATATCTTTACACTATGGCATCCGATACTTAAGTCGCAAAGGACTGAGCGCGCGCGTGTTTATAGTTTCCGGAATATTGCATCAGTCAGTCAGACACGAGATCTCGGTTTAACGTCCCATCCGAAAGACCGTTAATATTATAAGGGTCAGACGGGGGGGGTCGAACCATTCTGTAGAAATTTACGTTTTCACTGATGGAGTTTCGCTTTAACTTGTCTCATGATTTAGTTATGTGTTTGTGCTATGTTGTGCCTAAAGGCAGCTCGTGTAAAACGTATATTGGCGCAACAATATATGACAGAATACTAGGTAACATAGTGAAAGTAACTAGCATTTTAACACGTAATTGTTCATTCATGGTTCTTGGCTACATGAATAGTCTGATTGTAAATATGATATGACGTTATGTTTACATTTTTTTAATATTCTTGCTATAATGAAGTGCTGCAGCGCTTATTTTCCCAATTTATGTTAATGTTTATATTATTCACCCTCGCTGTACATATTCACGCATGTTCTGTCTATAGCATAGATGACGATGAACGTAATGTTCAAGTCAAAAATGGAATAAAGTTCTATTCTATCTACATATAATAACCGGAGAGTCGAACACCAATGCGTCTTTTTAAGTCGAGTTACATGAGTCATCTGGAATCATTTGCTATTGTATTAAGCTTCTGTATGCATGTCGCCAACCAGCAGTTATTCAAATCAGCAGTCATATAATTAATTGATATCATTATGGATCTTAATTAACCATGCTCTGCCGACTGATAAGTCACTTTATTCCAGGAATGAACGTTTCCGGGTCAGTCGCATGAGTATATAAACGGATAAAAATGGTTCGGCCAGCTCGCGTTATAGACTGTGGCGCGATAAATGATTGTTTAACAGTTGATCAATTGTCCGTCATACTGAATTATTGGCTTATCATTCCGCAAGAATGCATTCCAAATGCCTGCACGTGCCTTAAGCGCGTTTTCCTGTTGCAGTTTCATCATTATACCCTAATTGTGTGAACTCTCACGCAGAGATACAACGTGGGGTTTCCAAAAGACTGTTTGCGCGTCAAAATGTATACGCGTAATTGTGAGAGTGAGCATATATTGAAGAGTTTTGTTTCTATTCAAAATGTTTCTAATTGGCTAATGAGCACGAAATCTATGACAATAATGCTGACGCACCAGTCATGTCAAGATGTCAAATAAATCAAACTTGAAACGAACCGAATCATGTTCCAAAGGCGAAATATTTGGAAAATACCGTTGATTTGACCTGATAAGCAGACATGGGGGGTTTATAGTGAAATACATATTTCGTTCTCATTTTTGACATTGCATGTTCTAGACATTCCGTCTGAATAGGTTTGAAGTAGTTACAATTTGCATATCACAGTATACTCAAAAGATCTAAATGGTCCACTTACATCAATGTACGTTTATTGATAGTGTACATGTATCTCCTGAATAGTAACCATGGGACCATGTCCAATGATCTATTAAGTTAGAAGACAGTCACTCACTCACTAACATTGTATATTTTACATACGGACCATAATGTACGCTGTTGGAATCACCGACCTGCTGTAACAATACACCCCGTAACGTCCTTCCATAAGATGTGCCCTAATCAGTCTCAATATACTGTAACACCCTGGGTGTTAGCTTAACCTCCGAGCTTTATTTCCCAGCATTTATGTCTCCGTGAAGTCTTGTGATGCATTTTACTGGCAGTGCTACAGGAATTTGATAGTTGGTCTATGAAATAATACAGAACAACAGGTCGCCTTCACGTATCACGCCATAGGTTATCTACCGTCCGTTTTGCATGAGCCCCCATGTTTCGTGTATTCTTACTGATAATCCTTATGTATTGTTCTGTTTATGAATATTCCTGTTGCAATTAATCCTATATGCGTTACTGAACATTCCCGTTAAGTGGTTCTGGTGATTTATATGTTTAAATGGGCGTATTTTGCCGTTAAAGTTGAGTCAAATCTGGGCCTTCAACACTCTAAATTAGCTGGGAGCTACGCCAGTTTTAGTTCCAACCAGATATATTGATAAGGTGCGCATGATTTTTAGAATAAAAGGTGCATCAATTACACTCGCTCATAAGATTCGTGTAGCAGGTTCTAATTAGTAAACATCAATAAAGATCAATGTGTCTTAACACCACCACTCACAAAATACAACGCAACAACTGTTGCCGGGGCTAGGTACAGCATGTATTGAGAGGATGGGACCAATACAGCATTTACATACATGTACATCTTATAATTCTGTAATGTGACATATGTACGCTAAATGACCATTACATATCCATCATGAAAACAGCAAAGCCGCACACGAAAAACTCATTATAAAACGTGTACCCGTAGCAATGCTTTAAACTGTTTCTCTGGATATAAGATGACGGGATATTTTCATCTTATGGTACCCTGTATGGGACATACTTACTCAAAAACATAAAATGTATATAATACATATAATATATATTCATCTATGATCTGACATATCAATAACTGGTATTGAACATGTTTATGTCATATAAGCAAACTATTATCCGGAATTTCAGTATAAAAATGTGAATTTGAATATTTAATATCGAATAGCCCTCGCGTTATCCTAGCGTAGAAGCGATTACCGCACAAAATCACCCTATATATACCTGTATGAGCATATTTCTACACGAAATACTCAACTAATCCGACGTGTATTTTGTGTTCACAGGCCGTGTTAAGACATTCGTTCTCAGCTATACGTTGTAACGCAGAGAACTTACAAATATACGCGGTACATGTACAGAAGATCTTTGTCATCATTCAGTCAGCTAACCACTGTATTCTAACTACGTCCGTCTGTCTGGCCGTCCGTCTGTCTGCCTCAACAAATTAGACATTAAGAACGCGGATGCTTTCATACAAATACCGTTGTTCTGACGGTTCTCTAACTCACAACCTCATTACACCACGAGTCCGTAGTCCAGTACTTGTAATCCAGGGATCGTAGGTTCGATAATGTACCTCTGTGTTGTATGGATGGACCCCCCTCTGTTAGAACTACCGACTAAACGAGTGCATATAATTGGAGCGTGCTTATAATTAACTCAGATAGCATCGCTTAGAAACAGTCTGTCTACCGGATCAGTTGTGTAAAGGATGTTCTAAATATCAGAACTGTAGTACTTCGTGGCGCGGAAAAACTACTCTCAAATCCAATTTCGTTGTCGCTCATAGTCTGTCCAAAATGTATCGATAAGACGTTAACGCCAGAATCCGTCTGTATAGGGATGCGGTACCCGCTGCGAAGTATGTGATAACGCTGATAGCGAAGATCCCGGACCATGCCCCGGAAAATGTGGCTTTAGAGAAGTGGTGTTTGAGGGAGAAAATAAGGGGAACGAATTTGGTCAATGGTTATTTTCTGACTAACATGAACATTTCAAGGCCATACACTTGTCCCGCAACGCTGTAGGTTCGTATTTTACAAAAGGCGTTGAATCATTTCATCTTGAGAAGCTACCCAACTGGACTGTAGAAGGTCAGTGGTTCTACCCCGGTGTACGCTCATTTATGAAATAGTGCTCGAATAGGCACATGGGGTCATATCCCGTCATATGACAATCAGTAATTATAGGTTACAGCGGTATACAAGGCAGCGACCGTAACCGCTCGAGCACGACAAAACAATACATATCTCCAGGATACATTGAAGAGTGCCTGCAGACTTGTCAACATGTGTCTCGGAGATGGACAAGTATATGTTGTTGCCAATAAAGCCTTTAACCCGACTTGTTGAATCGTACAATCATTACAACATAATCGACCTAGTGTTTTGTGGAATGGACATCGGAACGAATATTCGAGCTTGAACTTTCTAAATTTACGCTACAACGTAACACTGTTTCAGATTGAAAATATAGGCTAGGTAGAATTATATAAACGTGACGTCCACGGTCACCCATTTAATAGCCTGCTATTTATAAACATCGGGCCATCGTGTGGCGACAACTTTCAGCAATTCCGGCCACTGTGGAAGCGCATAAATTACGGATGACACTTAGTAGGCGAGATATTCATGCTGTAGTTCATGCGATGTACCGCGATTGAATGTCAATCACGCCCTGTTCTCGGACTACAACGGCGTTCTGGCATACATATGAACAGCGATTAATGCCCCCACAGAGACGGATAATAGAGGATGGAATGATCACGGAGATGGATAATAGATGATGGAATGATCACCATTTTTAATACAATCATATATGTCTTTTACATCGTGTTGACACATTTCACATCCTTGTATAATTTATGTGACACTTATTTGCTACGCAATATAAACTCCCCGTCCTTATAAATCAATGTTTATTATATATCGTGAATTTGAACTTTAATATTGATTCACCGAGACGAAGCTAACGTTTTTATATATACATTTAATCTTGTATTTCAACACATGTTCCGTATAAATTTCACAAAAACTGGCCCGATTTCTGTTCAAACAAGAAACTGGCTGTAGATAAGAACCAGACGAGGGATATATGATTTTTGACTGGCGTTTTCACTGACAAGTTGACAAAACGCGTGTTGTGTCTGTAAGACTAATGTTTGCATTGTGTAAGTTAAATGAAGCGGCTTCCGCAGTAGGTATTGCTATTGTTCGTAGCACACAAGTGCACAGTGGAAGATTACTCTGACAGCTCCTGTGTAGTGTATCCGTAAGCTATACACACACTTGTTAGAATGACGATTATGTCTTGTCTTTTATTTCGCTGACAGTGTACCGAGGTAGATTGCATGTGACCTCGGGTCCAATTCTGAAATGGTGTATAGTGTGTCAGTACTGATATGTTAATATCATGTTTTTTAGAAGATGGTTTCAACAGTTGTGAGATTTGTAGGTCATTAAAATTATTAAATATTAGCCTTGAGTTGTATCGAATTACTCTACTGTATTTGGTGTGCATAGTAAATCGGTTGTATATAGGAAACAAGTGTAAACATAATACGGTTTCTTTTCATTCTCAATGTGTGGTCTGTATTAATTTTAGAAAAATAGTTTCAGAACATAGGTGGCTCAACACATATTCCAGTTCGAGCATGTATCAATGTTCAAACGTAGAACCTGATGGTCTTCCTCGAACGTTGGTATATCTGCTGAGCCACTGTTGGTACGACTCCCCAGTTGGTGCATAGACGCGCGTGTAACACAATAGCACGTGTTGACATCAACACTCGTGCATGTTTCTTGACTTCCTGATCATTCGTGATATTACAGACATTTGTTATTTGCTCGAGTTATTTGAGCATAAAAAAAGACAGAAACACAATCGGTGTCTATTCTGCGCAATTATGTACGAGTTAACATCCAGGATGATTTCGCTGTTCGTTGTCAGCCTCCTGTTTCATTTGAGTTTAACTGAGTGGCGATTGACCGTGTCGACATTATTAGTAAGCGTAAACAGTGAGATAGTTAAGAACAATAACTTTTGAATCATTTTAGAAATGGAAATGCAGTGTACTGCGGCGGTTAAATGTTCTCAAGTATGCTATTGGATGCTTGCACATAAGACGTTCGAAAGCTTGCTGTAGTTTTAAAATGGCATGATTCGAAATTCTATGTGCGCGTGCGCATGCGCATATTAAGAGCTTCTTCATTGAACAGTGATTACCGGAACTTAACGAGGACAACAGTAATGACAGTGTGTTCTAGTCGGCTTAAAGTTGTTGGTTCAGATCTCATAGTTTTATTTCGAAATAGATAATATATAAATATATATATAGTACTGTTCGACTATGTGCAAATATATATTATTTTACTGCTCCGTAAAACCCACCCGTACAACAACGACAACAACGACAACATCGACAACAATTATATAATTAACGTTTTATTAGAACATGTACAGAGATAAGTGGACGTATTGCTTCTGACCATTCACTTAGAATGCATATACAATATAGGTAGATTCGCTAATAATAGAGTACAGAGACATGAGCGTTATTGTTAATGTTGTAATGTTAGAGACATTGAAGATGAGTATCATTTTATTTTAATTTGTCCGTAATCAGATTTGAGGAAATACCTCAGTAATAAGTACTACTACATGAGACCAAGCATGTATATAGTTTGTATTTCAAATGAACAGTTATAATAGAAAGGTGGTATTTAGCTTGGCTCGTTTTCTTAAGAATGCTTTAAATCGCAGGAACTCCATACTGAACGCTTTATCTTTTTAATTACACCGACATACCAACTAGAATGTTCACCCCCTATATTAAATTAGAATACAGTAATAATACGATAGTTTTATTTATCGCTTGTTTATTTGAATATACAGTCTACACCCGTTATGTCGAATTCCGTCGAACCTAACAAAATACTTCGACATAACCGAAGTTTGACTTAGCGAAATTCGATATAAACGGAGCCAGTTATACGTAAAATGATAGTGTCTGAAACGGGACTTTGATGCGACTTCGAGATATCCGGAAAATTCGTCATAACCGACTTTGACATAGAGGATGCAGACTGTAATTGTATGTATTATATATGACTATGTACATATGTATACGTCTTGAATAAACGTATGTTCTGTTCTGTTCTGTTCTATTCTGTACTTATACAGGGCGGGAATATAATAGTTTGTATCAAAGAACGTTAAAAGTTTATCAAAGAACGTTAAGTATTTTGAACAATTTCACGGTGTCGTAAGAAAACTGCTTTCAAAAATGTCATTAATAATTACTCGATACTATGATCAGCGCATAATTAACATAGTGTCCATGGTTCATTTGTTGGGTACTATCTACTTGTAACACTCGAGTGCAAGTTGTAAACCAGGTGATGTATTGAGTTAGGTATTTTAATGTATTATATTTTTGTAGTATGGCTGATCCATACACTATTGATCCATAAGCGCAGACCGTACGAGCAACTCCTCATTATGTATGAGCTACTTCTTTGCTAAGTTTCATTGCATTGAGGCATCAGCTTGCTTTCAAATATTGCGAGTGAGGGAATAAACGAAATGTTTTGTTATAACGATGAAGTCTAGGATCATTTTGTAATTGTCTTGAACGCTTAGTGTATTCGCCAAGCCATTTTGACATTTTAATTTAATATTTAAACGCGTAACATATAAAATACGTTCTTACCATTTCGTGTTCGTGTTGGTCTAAGTTTTTGAAATAATATAGCGCATGGTAAGTTACAATTTCAATACTTATTAACAATCGACATCAGTATTTGGCCCTTTACAAGTGATAGATATGCGTAATATGGCAAAAGCCCAATTCCAGCATAAACAACATATACATTCAACACGTGTAGATACATAATTTTATGTTACATTAACGGTGATCGGGTTTGACGTACAGCTAATGCTTTCTACAAATTTATTTTAACTCGATTGCGAAACAAGTTCTTTCAACTTATATTAATCGCTCTCGAGACCTCATTCCTGATGGAATTCATCGCCACGAGGGAGAGAGAAGAGGCTACGTGAAATTGAAATGCCTTGCCTAAGGGCACAATCATAGGGCTCAAATTCCGGACCTGAAGCGAACGCGCATCTACTGCGCTATCATGACTTCAGTGTGTCAGAGGCGGTAAAACTATAAACCTTAAATAGCCTATTCAGATGAAGGTCGGATAAAAACTGTGGAATGTGTCCTTTAAGACGTAACTCGTGTATGTCGTACATTATACTATGCTCTAATGGGTTTAGATAGAACAACTACTTGTTGTTTCTTCATAACATTCTCACTGATTAATGCCTACAACCTTACTAGTTGGTCATTTGTACTTCGTTCTCTCCGAAATTCGCTTTGATATATATATTCGGAAATTAAGCTGTTAGACTCTGGATACCAAATGAGTCTAGAGTTAATGATGCGTTCTAGAGTTTTACAAATACAGCTCGTTAATTCGATAGGCCGACAATTAGTTGGATTAACGTTATCTTTTTATGGTTTAGATATTAGGATAAATGTGGCTGTCGTCATTCCAGGAATCTGGAACATTTCCTGATTCCCATATTGTATGAATCAATTCTAAATGCGCGCAAATGTTTTAATAACGGATAAATTTGATATATATCATCAAGACAAACGGCTGTATCGCGTAATTTATTAATTGCACCAATGCATATTTGGACTTATTGTAATTTTATACACTACCTGAATCGAAAGGTTAGTTTTATATTTTCCTTTGTATATTTAATCTTTAGAAATCGTTTATCGTCAGTTACAGAGATATAGAATCAGTTCTCCTCTATAGCGTTAATGTTTTTACATTCCCATTCATCTTTTAACATTACCTAAGATAATAATGACTAAGTACAGAATATCCTTATTTAAATGACAGAAGAATGTCTTTATGATGAGTTCTGAAATCCTGGCAATTCCACTGAATAATAATTTGTCTATTTTTCATTTTAAATGTTGCATTTCATCCTGAGGGTCCAGTGTTGACAGAGATGGTCAGTTTCCGTATCTAACGTTTCAATTTGTTGACAGTAGCGTTTCAGTTTTTGACAGTAGCGTTTCAGTTTTTGACAATAGAGTTTCAGTTTTTGACAGTAGCGTTTCAGTTTTTACCCTTTAACACGTAATTCTCCATATAGTCCGTTTCAGTTTTTGACACTAGCGTTTCAGTTTCTGACACAAGCGTTTCAGTTTTTGTCATTGTTATTTCAGTTTTTGTCATTGTCATTTCAGTTTTTGTCTTTGTCATTTAAGTTTTTGTCTCCGTCGTTTCGATATGTGACACTACAATCGCATGTTTGTGTTGTTAATCTGATAAAAAAAATTGATGTGTCCCTTTAAAACAATTTTTTTATGATAATGTCCCTTTAATGCAAAACTTCAAACATCAATATCTGGAAAAGTATACGTAGTACATATATAAAAGTTTAGATCCGTAAATGTTTGAATTTTTTAAATTTCTTATACCTCTATGTACAATAATAAAGTATATATGTTTGAGTGTTCTGGTGGGGATGTTATATTGTGTATGTTTCAGTGTTATGGTGGTGGGGTTGTATTGTGTATGGTTCGGTGCGTTGGTGGTGGTTTAGATATTTTCTTATCAACTGGAGTGTATTATGATTCACTATATAATGTCTTCGTATAGAATCTAGTCTCCAAAACAATATTGGGATACCATACAATCATTTTGTGCGTTTTTAACTTATTACGCATCGTCTTATAAACTGTAGGGAGAGGTGAGGATAGTTGATTGTGTTTTGGTCACAGTTTACTACCATTACCCCACAATCATGGTATTTGACTAACGTTTCAATTTTTTGACAGTACCGTTTCAGTTTTTGACTGTAGCGTTTCAGTTTTTGACAATAGCGTTTCAGTTTTTGACAGTAGCGTTTCAGTTTTTACCCTTTAACACGTAATTCTCCATAGAGTCCGTTTCTGTTTTTGACACTAGCGTTTCAGTTTCTGACACAAGCGTTTTAGTTTTTGTCATTGTTATTTCAGTTTTTGTCATTGTCATTTCAGTTTTTATCATTGTCATTTAAGTTTTTGTCTCCGTCGTTTCGATATGTGACACTACAATCGCATTTTTGTGTTGTTAATCTGATAAAAAAAAATTGATGTGTCTCTTTAAAACAATTTTTTTATGACATTGTCCCTTTAATGCAAAATCTTCAAACATCAATATCTGGAAAAGTATACGTAGTACATATATAAAAGTTTACATTTTCTTAATTGAAATAATGAGAGCTATACTTTGGTAATTATTTCGTGTAGATCCGTAAAAGTTTGAATTTTTTTTATTTGTTATACCTCTATGTACAATAATAAAGTACATATGTTTGAGTGTTCTGGTGGGGATGTTGTATTGTGTATGTTTCAGTGTTATGGTGGTGGGGTTGTATTGTGTATGGTTCAGTGCTTTGGTGGTGGTTTAGATATTTTCTTATCAACTGGAGCGTATTATGATTCACTATATAATGTCTTCGTATAGTATCTAGTCTCCAAAAACAATATTGGAATACCATACCATCATTTTGTGCGTTTTTAACTTATTACGCATCGTCTTATAAACTGTAGGGAGAGGTGAGGATAGTTGATTGTGTTTTGGTCATAGTTTACTACCATTACCCCGCAATCATG
Organism: Archivesica marissinica; assembly: GCA_014843695.1. NCBI lineage: Eukaryota > Metazoa > Mollusca > Bivalvia > Venerida > Vesicomyidae > Archivesica > Archivesica marissinica. The sequence goes on from CM026401.1 coordinate 25,855,133, forward strand.
GTATTGTTAAAGTTCAGAAAATACATAATACATTGTATTCTGATATACTTTTATTTACATAAATCAAATTTATAATCAATTATAACAGAAAAACAACAATGACAAATATTGAAATGACTACAGTACATGAACATTTCTAACAATACATATTCATAATTTGGTAACAATGGCAAATATTTAAATGATAACACGTACCATTGAAATGATATAAAATAACGATATTATGAGAACATTGTAAAGGGAGGTAATTGTGTACAGACATTAGCTATGTCACCTCTTCCTATTAATAAACGATGACGTTTACTATAAATAGCCGACCACAGACAGGGTATATAAATCTTCGTAATATAGAATTATAGCTTAGACCCTCTAGCGGGTAATGCGCATATATCCGTATTATTAGCTCACCTGAGCTATGCTCAAGGGGAACATTTAGTATAACCAGGTTATCGGGCGTCCGTGCGTCCGTCCGTTCACAATTGCTTCAAACGACATCTCCTATGAAACCGCTTGGTCAATTTTGATGAAACTTGGTACGGAGCATCTACGATTAGGCGACTAGTAGATAACAAGTAGCTAAAATCGATTTTCAAACAAATGACTTCTTCTCAGAAACCCGTCGGTACATGGGAATTTTCAGAGCCGCTCGGGCGCGTCGGATCAAACAGGTCGGGAGTGGTTACTGTAGCAGACGAGGTTTTCCCGCCATATTGTTTATAGTATCCCTATAGCGGACGATACTCGACTATGTACACGTATCATACCGGTTTAAACGTATAGATATATAATCATAATACGACGCGGTACCATACCGGATTAAACCAGTTTGGTATTTAGTAGCCGTTGTGCAATGTACAGCGAATCATCTATGCACTAGTTTTCTCGAAGCACTTTTACCCGCTAATTAACCAATCAAATCATCCTAATCCTTTGATAATCTACATTTCCCATTTATTCAACTCACCTTTAAACCCGGGCTAGAGAGATAAAGATCTTCGTTATAGAGCGTATTTTGTAGTTTACGTAGCTACATAGCGCAGAGGTAAGAGTACTTTTTTAAAACCAATAGCCAATCAAATTAACAGCTTGATTTTTATCTACGATGTATTCAGTATGCAAGAGGATAGCGATCTGTACACTTGAGCACAACACACTTTTATCCACTAAACGCTACAGCGTAATACATGTAGTTGGAATGTAAACATATCTGGGGTTAATGGGCCACTCTATGAATGTAGATACTCATATAGGACTGTCGTATTAATCTCCCTTTCATGGATTGAAAAAGGACAAGAATATATTCATCTTTTATTGACGTATGTTTGTATATATGTATGTATCACACAGAGGAGATACGTATGCGCGTAGATATGTACGTAAATGTAACGTAGGTCATTTATAGGATAGGTCTATACGTGTCTGGGCATGATTTCGTGACGCCAATAACTGACTGATGTAATATTCCTGAAACTATAAACACGCGCGCGCTCAGTCCTTTGTGTGTCAATTTTATTTAAAGTAATGAAATAAAAAGATTGTGTGTATATATAGATATGTGTGTATATATAGATATGTGTGTATATATAGATATGTGTGTATATATAGATACGTGTGTATATATAGATATGTGTATATGTGTGTATATATAGATATGTGTGTATATATAGATATGTGTGTATATATAGATATGTGTGTATATATAGATACGTGTGTATATATAGATATGTGTTATATATAGATATTTGTGTATATATAGATATGTGTGTATATATAGATATGTGTGTATATATAGATACGTGTGTATATATAGATACGTGTGTATATATAGATACGTGTGTATATATAGATATGTGTGTATATATAGATATGCGTGTATATATAGATATGTGTGTATATATAGATATGCGTGTATATATAGATATGCGTGTATATATATATAGATATCTTCGAGAAAAGTTTAGCCTATAGCGATATTTGACTATCTGTTAAGTTAATAACTAATTTGTTGTAATATCTCTAGCTTCAATTTTATTTAACATAAAAACGAATACGCCATAATTCATCGATATTACTCGCGTTTAATATCAAATTCTACTAATTGATACGTTCTGAATCGATTTCTAGGGTCAAAACCGGTCAATTCCCAATTTTTTACAATCATTGAATATAATTGATATTTAACATTTTTTAATTACATTTACGGACTTCCGCGTCGCTTTGTAGTAATTCGAAATTAATTACCCGTCTTACCGTTATATTTTAACGGCTGACATTGGCAGGTGAAAGCAACCGTGGTATGTACACGTATTAATTACTTCAATTTATTTATAATCATGAAACAATTCGACATGCGATATTTATAATTACCTTCGTGAATGTTTCAGACATCGATACATGCTGGGGTCACGCTGACAGGCATACCTCATACCGCTTGGATTCAGTAAATTGCGTTAACGGGCATGGAACACCGAGTATTAGACATTTATATTATTCGTTGTATCACTCTATACGATAAAATACGTGTACTTTATTCGTGTTTCATATACGCTAGGGCAACTCGTTGCCTAGTGACATGCCCCTCTAAAACGTACATTATGGATTATTAATAATTTATCGCCTTTTTATGGAATTATACGTAACGAGGTAAGATATATATTATTCATTTTCGCTAAAGTATTAAGTTAAGTTTGTATATAGCGTATAATTAGTATTTATTACGCGATAAAAATGTACGCATAGTTTGAATAATATAATGAACGTACCCGTTGACATAATGGTTGAAGTTCGTGAAGCTTATGAAACGTTTGAGGCTTAAGTCCGTTCTAATCGGTCGATATTTATAGAAGCGTTCGTAATCGTTATTTATGGATCGGTTCGTAGTCGATATTTATAGAAACGTACGCGATCGCTATTTATAGAGCGGTTCGTTTCTCGAGACGGAACGAACGTATTTAAAGATTTGTAATCGATTATTTTACGTCATGGTCGCTAAGAATATAAGGTCATCCAAAATGGATGCCGCGTAGAGACTTATATACAAATCTGTTACTAGATCATCCGAGATGGACACCGAACATACGCCTTCGTACACCGGTAGTTGCGCGATACATATACGTCATCAGGTGGCTCCATAGTGACGCGTATACTAAAAATAAACGCGCACTCGTGTGACCTACTTTATATTACCTTATATGCAAATGAGTTACTATAAATATAATTCAAAATGGCGCCCGTTTGTTTACAAGCAAAGAGATGGGTTTACTACTCCTCTTAACAGTGGATGTGGTATCAGAAGAAATGAAAGATAGGAAATATAAATGAACAGACTGTATGTTTTTACTTTTTTATGTATTTAATAGGCAATATATTTGTTGTTTTACAACCTTAATTGGGGTATAATTCTATTATATTCCACCATATGTGCATGTCTTACTTTTTTAGTTTACCAATCCATAATGATAGTCCTTCGGTTTTGTCTTTATTTAAGTACAGAATAGATTCCGTATGTACCAATTTCAGAGTATTCACGTGATTTAAGAAAAAGCGTTGTGTCGTCGGCTAATTGAGATATTTTTAATGAGTGTGTAATATCGTCTATTTTAATATTTATTCATGAAATATGGTGATTATGTCGAATTCGAAGCGACATAATTTCTGCCGCAATAATAAATAATGAGGAAAAAAGACAACCCTGTCGACATACATCCATTATTAATTATATAATTTATGTGAAACAATTGCTATATAACATTTTTATCCATTGTGTGAAGTATTGTTTAGTTTAAACGATTGCGAAGCAAGTTTTAATAACTTATATGAATCATTCTCGTTGGAACGGATGAAAGCGTATAATGTAGTCATTTGTGTGGGAGGACACCAGAGTACCCGGAGAAAACAAACCTGTCCGATATGGCGATCACCGTACCATCTCACATATTTCTCTTGTCCGAGGAACGAACCCGGGTTGCATTTGTGAGAAGCGAGCGCGCTAACCACTGCGCTAATCGAACAGCAAGTTGTGCTTAAATCCGAAATATTCCAAAGCATTCATTGAATAAGAAAGACCACTCAATCGTATCAAAAGCTTTACGAAAATCAAGGAATAAGATTGCTCCGTCCAGGTCAAGTAATTCCGTATAGTCGATTATGTCTTGTATTTGCTCCGTCCAGGTCAAGTAATTCCGTATAGTCGATTATGTCTTGTATTTGCTCCGTCCAGGTCAAGTAATTCCGTATAGTCGAGTATGTCTTGTATTTGCTCCGTCCAGGTCAAGTAATTCCGTATAGTCGATTATGTCTTGTATTTGCTCCGTCCAGGTCAAGTAATTCCGTATAGTCGATTATGTCTTGTATTTGCTCCGTCCAGGTCAAGTAATTCCGTATAGTCGATTATGTCTTGTATTTGCTCCGTCCAGGTCAAGTAATTCCGTATTCGATTATGTCTTGTATTTGCTCCGTCCAGGTCAAGTAATTCCGTATAGTCGATTATGTCTTGTATTTGCTCCGTCCAGGTCAAGTAATTCCGTATAGTCGATTATGTCTTGTATTTGCTCCGTCCAGGTCAAGTAATTCCGTATAGTCGATTATGTCTTGTATTTGCTCCGTCCAGGTCAAGTAATTCCGCATAGTCCATTATGTCTTGTATTTGCTCCGTCCAGGTCAAGTAATTCCGTATAGTCGAGTATGTCTTGTATTTGCTCCGTCCAGGTCAAGTAATTCCGTATAGTCGAGTATGTCTTGTATTTGCTCCGTCCAGGTCAAGTAATTCCGTATAGTCCATTATGTCTTGTATTTGCTCCGTCCAGGTCAAGTAATTCCGTATAGTCCATTATGTCTTGTATTTGC
>CM026401.1:25860977-25870977 GCA_014843695.1 Archivesica marissinica
TTTTGTGTAGGCATTTATATACGTGTATGGGAGTTTTTGTTAACGCATTTATATACGTGTATGGGAGTTTTTGTGTATGCATTTATATACGTGTATGGGAGTTTTTATGTATGCATTTATATACGTGTTTGGGAGTTTGTGTATGCATTTATATACGTGTATGGGAGTTTTTGTGTATGCATTTATATACGTGTATGGGGTTTGTTGTATATGCATTTATATACGTGTATGGGATTTTTGTGAATGCATTTATATACGTGTATGGGAGTTTTTATGTATGCATTTATATACCTGTATGGGAGTTTTTGTGTATGCATTTATATACGTGTATGGGGGTTGTGTATGCATTTATATACGTGTATGGGAGTTTTTGTGTATGCATTTATATACGTGTATGGGAGTTTTTGTGTATGCATTTATATACGTGTATGGGAGTTTTTGTATATGCATTTATATACGTGTATGGAGTTTTTGTGTATGCATTTATATACGTGTATGGGAGTTTTTGTGTATGCATTTATATACGTGTATCGGAGTTTTTGTGTATGCATTTATATACGTGTATCGGAGTTTTTGTGTATGCATTTATATACGTGTATGGGAGTTTTTGTTATCATTTATATACGTGTATGGGTTTTTGTGTATGCATTTATATACGTTATCGGAGTTTTTGTGTAGCATTTATATACGTGTATGGGAGTTTTTGTGTAGGCATTTATATACTGTATGGGAGTTTTTGTTACGCATTTATATACGTGTATGGGAGTGTTTGTGTATGCATTTATATACGTGTATGGGAGTTTTTGTGTATGCATTTATATACCTGTATGGGATTTTTGTGTATGCATTTATATACGTGTTTGGGAGTTTGTGTATGCATTTATATACGTGTATGGGAGTTTTTATGTATGCATTTATATACGTGTATGGGAGTTTTTGGGTTATGCATTTATATACGTGTATGGGTGTTTTTGTATATGCATTTATATACGTGTATGGGAGTTTTTGTGTATGCATTTATATACGTGTATGGGGGTTTTTGTGTATGCATTTATATACGTGTATGGGAGTTTTTGTGTATGCATTTATATACGTGTATCGGAGTTTTTGTGTATGCATTTATATACGTGTATGGGAGTTTTTGTGTAGGCATTTATATACGTGTATGGGAGTTTTTGTGAATGCATTTATATACGTGTATGGGAGTTTTTGTGTATGCATTTATATACGTGTATGGGAGTTTTTGTGTATGCATTTATATACGTGTATGGGAGTTTTTGTGTATGCATTTATATACGTGTATGGGAGTTTTTGTGTATGCATTTATATACCTGTATGGGAGTTTTTGTGTATGCATTTATATACGTGTATGGGAGTTTTTGTGTATGCATTTATATACGTGTATGGGAGTTTGTGTGATGCATTTATATACGTGTATGGGAGTTTTTGGGTTATGCATTTATATACGTGTATGGGGGTTTTTGTATATGCATTTATATACGTGTATGGGAGTTTTTGTGTATGCATTTATATACGTGTATGGGAGTTTTTGTGTATGCATTTATATACGTGTATGGGAGTTTTTGTTAATGCATTTATATACGTGTATGGGAGTTTTTGTGTATGCATTTATATACGTGTATGGGAGTTTTTGTGTATGCATTTATATACGTGTATGGGAGTTTTTGTGTATGCATTTATATACGTGTATGGGAGTTTGTGTATGCATTTATATACGTGTATGGGAGTTTTTGTGTATGCATTTATATACGTGTATGGGAGTTTTTGTGTATGCATTTATATACGTGTATGGGAGTTTTTGTGTATGCATTTATATACGTGTATGGGAGTTTTTGTGTATGCATTTATATACGTGTATGGGAGTTTTTGTGTATGCATTTATATACGTGTATGGGAGTTTTTGTGTATGCATTTATATACGTGTATCGGAGTTTTTGTGTATGCATTTATATACGTGTATCGGAGTTTTTGTGTATGCATTTATATACGTGTATGGGGGTTTTTGTGTATGCATTTATATACGTGTATGGGAGTTTTTGTGTATGCATTTATATACGTGTATGGGAGTTTTTGTGTATGCATTTATATACGTGTATGGGAGTTTTTGTGTAGGCATTTATATACGTGTATGGGAGTTTTTGTTAACGCATTTATATACGTGTATGGGAGTTTGTGTATGCATTTATATACGTGTATGGGAGTTTTTGTGTATGCATTTATATACGTGTATGGGAGTTTTTGTTAATGCATTTATATACGTGTATGGGAGTTTTTGTTAATGCATTTATATACGTGTATGGGAGTTTTTGTGTATGCATTTATATACGTGTATGGGAGTTTTTGTGTATGCATTTATATACGTGTATGGGAGTTTTTGTGTATGCATTTATATACGTGTATGGGAGTTTTTGTGTATGCATTTATATACCTGTATGGGAGTTTTTGTGTATGCATTTATATACCTGTATGGGAGTTTTTGTGTATGCATTTATATACCTGTATGGGAGTTTTTGTGAATGCATTTATATACGTGTATGGGAGTTTTTGGGTATGCATTTATATACGTGTATGGGGGTTTTTGTATATGCATTTATATACGTGTATGGGAGTTTTTGTGTATGCATTTATATACGTGTATGGGAGTTTTTGTGTAGGCATTTATATACGTGTATGGGAGTTTTTGTTAACGCATTTATATACGTGTATGGGAGTTTTTGTGTATGCATTTATATACGTGTATGGGAGTTTTTATGTATGCATTTATATACCTGTATGGGAGTTTTTGTGTATGCATTTATATACGTGTATGGGAGTTTGTGTATGCATTTATATACGTGTATGGGAGTTTTTGTGTATGCATTTATATACGTGTATGGGAGTTTTTGTGTATGCATTTATATACGTGTATGGGAGTTTTTGTGTATGCATTTATATACGTGTATGGGAGTTTTTGTGTATGCATTTATATACGTGTATGGGAGTTTTTGTGTATGCATTTATATACGTGTATGGGAGTTTTTGTGTATGCATTTATATACGTGTATGGGAGTTTTTGTGTATGCATTTATATACGTGTATGGGAGTTTTTGTGTATGCATTTATATACGTGTATGGGAGTTTTTGTGTATGCATTTATATACGTGTATGGGAGTTTTTGTGTATGCATTTATATACGTGTATGGGAGTTTTTGTGTATGCATTTATATACGTGTATGGGAGTTTTTGTGTAGGCATTTATATACGTGTATGGGAGTTTTTGTTAACGCATTTATATACGTGTATGGGAGTTTTTGTGTATGCATTTATATACGTGTATGGGAGTTTTTGTGTATGCATTTATATACGTGTATGGGAGTTTTTGTGTATGCATTTATATACGTGTATGGGAGTTTGTGTATGCATTTATATACGTGTATGGGAGTTTTTGTGTATGCATTTATATACGTGTATGGGAGTTTTTGTGTATGCATTTATATACGTGTATGGGAGTTTTTGTGTATGCATTTATATACGTGTATGGGAGTTTTTGTGTATGCATTTATATACGTGTATGGGAGTTTTTGTGTATGCATTTATATACGTGTATGGGAGTTTTTGTGTATGCATTTATATACGTGTATGGGAGTTTTTGTGTATGCATTTATATACGTGTATGGGAGTTTTTGTGTATGCATTTATATACGTGTATGGGAGTTTTTGTGTATGCATTTATATACGTGTATGGGAGTTTTTGTGTATGCATTTATATACGTGTATGGGAGTTTTTGTATGCATTTATATACGTGTATGGGAGTTTTTGTTAATGCATTTATATACGTGTATGGGAGTGTTTGTGTATGCATTTATATACGTGTATGGGAGTTTTTGTGTATGCATTTATATACGTGTATGGGAGTTTTTGTGTATGCATTTATATACGTGTATGGGAGTTTGTGTATGCATTTATATACGTGTATGGGAGTTTTTGTGTATGCATTTATATACGTGTATGGGAGTTTTTGTGTATGCATTTATATACGTGTATGGGAGTTTTTGTGTATGCATTTATATACGTGTATGGGAGTTTTTGTGTATGCATTTATATACGTGTATGGGAGTTTTTGTGTATGCATTTATATACGTGTATGGGAGTTTTTGTGTATGCATTTATATACGTGTATGGGAGTTTTTGTGTATGCATTTATATACGTGTATGGGAGTTTTTGTGTATGCATTTATATACGTGTATGGGAGTTTTTGTGTATGCATTTATATACGTGTATGGGAGTTTGTGTATGCATTTATATACGTGTATGGGAGTTTTTGTGTATGCATTTATATACGTGTATGGGAGTTTTTGTGTATGCATTTATATACGTGTATGGGGGTTTTTGTATATGCATTTATATACGTGTATGGGAGTTTTTGTGTATGCATTTATATACGTGTATGGGAGTTTTTGTGTATGCATTTATATACGTGTATCGGAGTTTTTGTGTATGCATTTATATACGTGTATCGGAGTTTTTGTGTATGCATTTATATACGTGTATGGGAGTTTTTGTGTAGGCATTTATATACGTGTATGGGAGTTTTTGTGTATGCATTTATATACGTGTATGGGAGTTTTTGTGTATGCATTTATATACGTGTATCGGAGTTTTTGTGTATGCATTTATATACGTGTATGGGAGTTTTTGTGTAGGCATTTATATACGTGTATGGGAGTTTTTGTTAACGCATTTATATACGTGTATGGGAGTTTTTGTGTATGCATTTATATACGTGTATGGGAGTTTTTGTGTATGCATTTATATACCTGTATGGGAGTTTTTGTGTATGCATTTATATACGTGTTTGGGAGTTTGTGTATGCATTTATATACGTGTATGGGAGTTTTTGTGTATGCATTTATATACGTGTATGGGAGTTTTTGGGTTATGCATTTATATACGTGTATGGGGGTTTTTGTATATGCATTTATATACGTGTATGGGAGTTTTTGTGTATGCATTTATATACGTGTATGGGGGTTTTTGTGTATGCATTTATATACGTGTATCGGAGTTTTTGTGTATGCATTTATATACGTGTATGGGAGTTTTTGTGTATGCATTTATATACGTGTATGGGAGTTTTTGTGTATGCATTTATATACGTGTATGGAATTTTTGTGTAGGCATTTATATACGTGTATGGGAGATTTTGTTAACGCATTTATATACGTGTATGGGAGTTTTTGTGTATGCATTTATATACGTTTATGTGTGTATATACGCATGATTGCATATATACTTTAAACTATTATGGCAACAACTTATATTTGCAAATTTCAATTGCAATATGTGAAGAAACCCATCGTTAGACGGATATATATATTCTTTATTTATCCTCCAATATTGAAGAGCATATAAAAACATTGTTAGGAGCATTTAGGCTTCGCCAAAACAAGGCTTGGAAACGATAGGTCTAAGAGCTTTCGTCTACTCACACATTCGTCTATTTCAATTGGAAATACCACACCACAATATTTGGAGTATTTCTGTCTCATATATTGCTTTTCATTGACAAGTGGGGTCCCGAGTAAGCCTATTGCAACTAGACTAAATAGTGTGAGTAAATGGCTGAATGTGTAAGTTTTCCCTTTAAACGATGATGCAATGAAACAAACATAAGCAAAATATATAAATAATAAGCTAAACGAAATGATTGTAAATAATATGCGCCATTCAACAGATATAATATATATAATATACTATTAAATATACTATTATAGCCTAAGAGGATAACGAATGGCAACCTTTGGTGTAAGGGAGATAACTATTACTTCATTCACCTCCACACAGTAGCATCTATGTCCGCGAACCAAACTCCCCAACCATGAAATTCGTTCTAGTCCTGAAAACCTATTAATTGCTGTATTCATTTCCTATTTCAGCGTCTATGGACAATCTTTATATCGAAAGCAAAACTAGAAAGATTGGATAAGACGGATTCAATAGATTTCTTACATGTTACGATTGTCATTTTTACTTGTTTTGAATTAATAACTCCATTGAATTATAAAACATTATTGGTCTCATCACAGACATCAACAAATATAATACCTTATAAAATCTACATCATTTTTAAACTTGCTAAGACAAAGAGACACATTATTCTTTGTACTCTGGCGAACTTAATTTAATGTGATATACAGATCAGTTGTGCTTAGCAGAGCTATTGATTACTCGTACGTACATATTCCTTCAAAAATGAACAGAAATAGTTTCAGATGGAAAATAGCTTGGAACATTATAATATTTTGTGAGCGTTGACAATTCCCACTAATTCTGAGTATATACCACACTAGAGATTCAGTACTAGTCCATAGTGTTGCTATTGTTCTAGTAAATGTATTGTCAATGCATCTATAAATCACAGCTACATTTATGACAGGATGCAATGTCTTAAAATACATAAAATCATTACACATTTCCATTCGATCAATAATGTAAGACTGACACAAATATTTACACGTTTTACGTACAATACATTTACATGTCTCTTTGTAAATGTTCCATGTTTTAAATATTGTTTTACATAAGCATACAACTTTTATTTATGCAGCAAATAAAACATATCTTCCATGGTACAACTATCCTAGTAAAACACAATGAGCCTCAAATTAAACATACGTTTAACAAGTAATTCATTTGACATATTGCATATTCTTCCCATGAAATTTAATTTTCGCATAGTCTTCCCATGAAATATAATTTTCGCCTATCTATTTCATTTGCAATGCTTGACCAGCCTATCATGCTAAGACACATGTCCGTTCGTGTTCGTTGCTTCATGCCGTGGATCTTTTTTACGCCGAAATTTTGGAAGCTGCGCAATTTTGTATTGTCGTTATAATTCATGTTGCACCACAGTTCGCAACCGGAAGGTAATATAAGCATTGCTACAGTGTTGACTAATTTTGCAGAGACAGCTGGATTTACATTAGGGGAATTAATGCCCCTGCTAAGCAGTGAAAATAATGACTTTTGGCCTTAGTGCAGGCATGGTCAATATTGTCAGTGTTTGATTGTTTACTATTTAAATGAACACCTACGTATTTTAACTTTTCAACACATGGCATTTGATTTGAAGCGTGTCTCTTTTAGATTTCCGACCGAATATCACTATTGCACTTTCTCCTGTAACATTCTACAATATTTAACATACTCTGTAGATTTGCTGGTGAGAACGCTGCAAGTGTGAGATCGTCGGCGAGTGTTGTTTTGACACATGCAGATAACCCGAGATTTATACAAAGGTTACTGCTTTGTAGTTCGACTAAAAGATCATTTAGGAAAAGGGAGTAAACCCATGTAGAAATTACTCCCCCTTGACGTACACCCTGAAATGTTGGTAAGGTACTGGAATGAATATGATTGACAACGACATAACATTACATTTCTGAATGAGCATCTAGGAGTGTTAACCACAGTTTACCCCGAGATTCCCATTTGATAAAGTTTAATTAGCAGGTCCTTGATCAAAGTTGTGTCAAACGTCCCCTGTGTGTAGACCCGAATGTTGTTCTCTAGTTGGAACCGGACACCTTCTTGCATCACAAAAGATGCTGTGATAGAAACGACATGTATCTGATAACCGTTTTGCTGTACTGACGTAAGTGGGTCCTTTGCCAAATCTAGTAACCCGTGAACAACTTTCTCAAACAATTTGTAGAACAGGCAGTAAGGTAATCGGTCTATAATTATAACTGTCGCCTCGGCTTTCCCCCATTACATTTGTAAAGGGGTATACTTACAACGAGTTGGCATGACAGTGGAATAGCAGCGTGGAATAGCAGGAGCCTAAAAACGTAAGTGATGTTCAATAACAGTCTCAGAAATATGTATTTTTCAATAATTTAGATACATAAATATAGAAATCAACATCAAATTCCGGTAAGTGTAATGGTGTGTATATACATTCAAAATACTCTCTAAACCCCTTTGCAATTTCACCAGGTTTACGTAGGCACATGTCATCTATATTTAAATATGAGCAACTAGAATGTTTCTTTTTACGTTTTTGATTTACAATATTCTAGAATATTTTACTATTGCGGGTCAGCCGCATCCTGTAACTCATTATAAAATTGCATTTCAATATCGTGCATAGCATTTGCTTGAGCTTTACAAAATGATCGTTTCGCGGCTCTATAAGTTGTATGTGATTCAAATTGATGTCCGTGAGGTCTGCCTTCATTTATCCAAATATTTGGTGCCTTTGCACAGTATGTGCGTATTTGACCTCTTTGATTGCACATATGTGTATCTCCTATACATTCATAGTGCATACCTGCTAAGAACACCAATTGCTGTTTGTTATAGTTTTTTAAATGTTCTTTTGTAACCTTGTGCCAAGCAAGTTTTTAATTGGTGCATGTAACATTATGTGATAATTTTGAGTATTTAAGTGTTAACAATATAGTCAAGTAGTCAGAACAGTTTGCTAGATCTGTATCTAAAACCTCCATGTGTACGACATTTGTGTATACATGGTCATCAATTATAACATCATCTAGTATGCGCTATGTTGGTTTGAAAGTGTACATCGAATCTACACAATACTATGTGTGCATAAGAGATTTGAGTGCATAATCATGTACAAATCTAGACAGTATTAAACACCGTTCATTTGTATTTATATCCTGATTAAGCTGATATTCCGCATTACGGTCGCCTAAGAATATTACAGTTCCATATTGCGAATATGTGAATCATTGCAATATAATCAAGTACATTAATATTTACTGATGTCATATACACACAAAAGGCAAACATCGATTTGTGGTTAGGGGAGGTTATTTCAATTACAGACATCATTGACAAAGAAACATGTTCCAAAATAGCTACATGTGAAATGTAACCCCCTTTTGAAGAGAATAGTAACTCTCCCCTTGCCACAGATTGTAGTTTGTCAAAACTTGACCGAATCGTCACATTCAGTATAGCATACATCATTTTTATGAACAGAATGCATAATTGATTTTGATTGAGGTACCAGTTTGTGTTCTGTCAGAAACGCAACATCTATTCCATGCATCTTCAGCAGTTTAAATACACTTGATGTGCTGCGCAGGATTCCACGTACATTACACTTGAGGTATTTGATATATTTAAATGTTTGTGTTTTAATGATGGCCATTGTTAAATAAAATAAAGGTACACAATGTGGCGAACACTATTAATAACTAGTCTGCATTACATTGCTGTCTTTGGCAATGCTCATCTCGTCTACAGTATGTTTCATAATGTCCATAGTTATCGTACTCGTCGTGATCACGATCATAGAATCTATCAGTCATAGTAGTTATATCTAGTATAGCCACGGTTATTATGTGATTGATATCCATTTTAGTGAGAATTATAGTTATGATCGTAATTGTTCCTGTTTAGCATGTCTTTGTAATGTTGGCATGTTTCTTCCCCATACCACTGGCGACAGTAAAGGAATATTGGCCAGAACGATCTCGGTTACGTCTGTCTACCCACGATCACATACGCAAAAATAAAATCAACGCCTTCCATTGCATGTAATCTTGGAGGTCTTCTGAAGTGGTATTGTCAGCAATATTTCCAATATAGTATCGCTTTGTGCGTCAATTATATGCACCACTGAAGTTATGGGATCTCGCACTGTTTTGATATTGTCTTTGTATGCGTCCATTGCGAATTTGTCGTCCTATATACATGGTTTTCTGGTTGTTCTGAGGTTCACCTCTTGCCATAGATTTGCTATTTTCTCATTCAAAATGCCTAGCATCAGTAGATCGACGAGTTTCTGATGTTATGGTTTCCCATTGTGATGTGTCCTTAGACCGAAAGCCATTCAATCGCTTTACACGTTGCCATGCCTTTTCTGGCTACCTGTATTTGTTATTTGTCAAATTAGGTGTAATTCTTCCGTTTTCACGAGAGTTGTCTGTATTCTCGCTTACACTTGTTACAGTTGTGTTTGA